>CM052808.1:7312117-7334147 GCA_028533885.1 Nasua narica | reverse complement strand
AATCGCAGGGTCCTCAGATCATGACTGGAGCTGAAATCAAGAGCTGGACACTTAACTGACTGAGCCACCCAGGCGCCCTGATAGTATCTTTAAAAACTTAAATATAAATTTACCATACCAACCCAACATTCCACTACTGCTTGGCATCTGCTCAAAAGAAATATATCCATATGAAGACATACATTTACAAAAATGTTCATAGCAGCATTATTCATAATAGCCTCAAACTTGAAACAATCTGAAGGCCCAACAACTGGTGAGTAGATACACAATATGATATATCCATACAATGGAATACTACTCAGTGATAATAAGTAATGAAACATTGATACTCGCTGTGACATAGATAAACCTCCAAGACATTAACATATGCTAAGTGAAAAAAGGCAAACACCACCTATTTATTGTTAGATTCCATTTATATGAAATGCCTACAGTAGATAAATCCATTGAAAGTGTATTAGTGGTTGCTGGGGCTGAGAATGGGAACCAGGAGTAACTACAAATGGCTATAAGGACCTTTTTGGGGTGATCGAAATGTTCTGAAATTAATAGTGATGGTTGCATAACTGTGCATTTACTGAGAATCACTGAATTGTATACAAAATGGATAAATTTTATAATATGTAAATAATACCTCAATACATTTTTAAATATATTTTAAATGATAGTGGGTAAAAACATTCTCAGCCTAAATGAAACCAAGTTCAGCTGTCAGCTTCAGGTTTTCTTATTCAACTTCTCTTTTATCTCCCACCTGTCTGCAGTTTGGTCCTAAGATTGAATTCTGGGATCATGTTTCCAGATATGGTTAACTATCAAATCATTAAACCAGGGAAAGTTGATTGTATTTTTATTATGATCCTTTAAAAAAAAAAGATTTTATTTATTTGAGAGGGAGAGAATGAGGGGAGGGGCAGAGAGAGAGGGAAAGGGTTCTCACACCTGGCTGAGCAGGAAGCCCCATTTGGGGCTCCATCCCACCACCCTGAGATCAACAACCTGAGCTGAAGGCAGAGGCTTAATCGACTGAGCCACCCAGGTGCCCCTCTCATCTGGTTTTTTAATCTCAATTTCCTTTGGGTTAATTTTTAAAGGATTTTGCAACTTTTGGTTTAAAATAATACTCTTCTTTTTCTTCTCAACCTTTTTTTTTTTTTTTTTTTTTTTTACCTCAGATGGGAGATAAAGCTGACTTCCTATTTTTCACGTATTTGCAGAATTAATGTTAATTTTTGCCTGGACTATCTAGGAGATTAATTTCAATTTGGCTACTGGAGACTTGTGGTTTAATCATTCTCCAAGTTTTTTTTTTTTTTTTTTTTAATGTCTTTACCTTTAACTGACAATCCTGGTTAGATTCCTTAACTAATTTTACTTAAAAAACAAAAAAAGCAAAAAACAAAAACCTCGAGTCTTTGCTCAAAAAAAAAAAAAATCTACTAGCTTCCAGTTTAATTGCCGCATATTTAAAAAACGGACTACTGTGCTGGCTAGCAATCTAAGTTAAAGTAAAACTTCTAAAGGGGCCAAGGTCTAAAGTTCACACATTCTTGTGAGGTCTGTTCTGTCTCCACCAAGGGAGACCCCATTATCCATAGCTCTACCAATCACGTACATTTCCTTTTGAGTCTCATGAATGAGGAAAAAAGAAGTTCAAGTGAGGGAAAATGGGTTCAAATGAAGGTCAGATACCCAAAAGAGTTTTCTGGCTCCTGTGTGTTGCTGGGGTGGAAAAAAGTGGGGGAAAAGGTGACCAGATGTAGGTGGCCCCGGGAGGTTGCTCGACTCCAACCCCGTTGTTAGTCTTGGCAGGGGAAAAAAAGGACTGCCTTTATTTTAGACATCCAGTGACGCGGTGAGAGCCTACTGTGTGCCAGGTGCTGGAGATACAAAGACAACTATGGGATGCTTGTGTTCTAGATGCTTCTTACGTAGCAAGACAGAGTCTCCGCCCTGAAGGGACTCGCAGTCCACGTTCGAGGTTGCATCAGGTGGGGGTAAACACGGACTCTCCCAGTAGTCTGAGGACGCCGAAGGATTACTGGGGGGCGGGGAAGAAACGCTTCCCTCCCGTCCTCTAGACTAGGCCGGCCCTGAGGGTGAAGACAGACACGCCCTCCCGAAGGGCAGACCCGCCTCGAGGAGGGCGGATCCGGGCAGGGCCGACGGCCGGGCCCTCACCCGACCCCCACGAACGCAGCCCAGCGCGGCGCCCGCTCCTCACGTGTCCCTCCCGGCCCCGGGGTCGTCTCACGTTCTGCTTCCGTCCGACCCTTCCGACTTCCGGTAAAGAGTCCCCGTTCCGCACCACCGCGCCCACCCGGCATCGCCACGCGGCGCCTCTGTGTGCCCGACCCCCGATGCGCTCGGCGGCCGCAGCTCCTCGGGGCCCCGCAGCGGCCATCGAGCCACGCCGCTTCGCCGCGGCCAGGTGGCCCGGGCGGCGCTCGCTCTCGCGGCCGGCACGGCGAGGCGGGCGGGGCGGCGGCGGCGGCGCGGCTCCAGGCCCGTATCCCTCCGCCGCCCCTCCCCCGCCCGGCCCCGGCCCCCCTCCCTCCGGGCAGCGCTCGCCTCCCTCCGCCTCAGACTGTTTTGGTAGCAACGGCAACGGCGGCGGCGCGTCCCTGCCCGGCTCCCGGCGGCTCCTCGGTTTCGGCGGGCCTCCCCGCCCCTTCGTCGTCCTCCTTCTCCCCCTCGCCGGCCCGGGCGCCCCCCCGGCCGCGCCATCCCGCGCCTCCCCGCTCGGCGCCCGTGCGTCCCCACCGCGCTCCGGCGTCTCCTCGGCGCACCCGGCTCCCGGCTGTCCCCGCCCGGCGTGCGGGCCGGTGTATGGGCCCCTCACCATGTCGCTGAAGCCCCAGCAACAACAACAACAGCAGCAGCAGCAGCAGCCGCAGCCGCAGCCGCCCGCGGCCGCCAATGCCCGTAAGCCCGGCGGCAGCGGCGGCCTTCTCACGTCGCCCGCCGCCGCGCCGTCGCCGTCCTCGGTCTCGTCGTCCTCGGCGGTGGCTTCCGCCTCCTCGGCGGCGGCGAGCGCAGGCGGCGGGCGGCCCGGCCTGGGCAGGTGGGTGTCGCGCCCCAGCCCCCTCCGCTCCGGGCCTGGAAGAGCTCAGGCCTCGTGTCCCCTCCCCCGCGGCCCACACCGTCGTCCCCGCCCTGTGACCGGCCTGGCTTGGTGGGGTGGGCTGGGGGCCCGCAGTGGGGGTGGGGCTCCCACTCCCCGCTAGAGCCCCGGGGTTTGGGTGGGGGGGCGCTGCGGGATCCCTCCGGGAATGTCAGGTCGTGTCCAGCCTCCTGCAACATCCCCACCCCCTCCCCCAAACGGTCAAGATGGAAGGACTGGGCAGCCTACCCCTCTCCATGTAAGTGTTCGGGAGGGATTCACAGGTCTCACCAATTGTCAACACCTGGCCCTTCTTTAACTCCAACATGGAGGGGATGCTTGGGCAGGGGCTCCCCTCCCCCATATTAACGTGAAATGGTCTTTAGGTTTTGGTTCAGTCTCCCGAAACTTGCCAACTCCCCCTTTGGGGAATAACGAGGGAGGGGGAAAGTTAGGGCAGCGTCCCCCCCACCCCCCCGTCCGTTAAAGGACCAGCCATGGGGCTCTTCTGGAATCGTTAGGGTATGTTTAGTGTGCGTAACCACCCCACTCCCCTGCCCTGGGAAAGGTCGAAGAACGGGATTGAGGTGGGTGGGTAGTGGCCCCCAGTTCTCTAACCCCCTTTTAAATCTGAGGCGGCGGCGGGGGCTCCAGAACTCCTGGAATCGTGGGGCTCTGTGCAGTCTCCTGCAGCGTTCCGCCCTCCCCCATCTGAGGAAGGGGTGGGGAGTGCCCGGCCCCCTCCCGGCCTCCCTCCTTCCCCCGCAAGGCCTCTCCGCCGCGGGTGGTGGCCCATCCGCAATGCTGTTCCGAGGCCGAGAAGGCGCCTTTGAATAGTGGTGGGCGAGGGCCGGACCCAGGCGTGCGTCAGAAGTCCAGGCCAGATCGGGGACATATGGGGAAGGTGGTGGCAGGGAGCGGGCACGCTGCGCATTTTCCCCAACCTCCGCCCCAATTTTTAAAATTTTGAGGGGAGAGGGATTGCAGCAGGAGACCTGGTGGGGTTCCTGGAAGCAGAAATGCGGGTGTTTACTTGCGTTGTCTCCTCCTCTTCCCCCATAAACCTAGGTTTGTGGTAGGACCGTGTGTTGTCTCTCTAACCGGGTCTGACTTTGGAGGGTGTTTGTGCAGGGAGGGTGTGTGTGTGGAGGGTGGTTGTCAGTTCGTATTTCACGAACTAAGAAAATGCTTAGTGTTCAAACGGGGCAGCAAATGTCAATAGACTCCATTCCATTGTGGCCAGTGTCCTTAACTTGGGGAGTGCCGCCAGAGCTCACCAAGGGCACGCAAGTCCATTTCCCCTGTACCCCGAGCCCCTCCGTGTTTGGCACTGCCTTGCCCCCCTTAGGCCTAGGCGGGGTTGGCAGTCAGTGATGAGGGTCCTCCTGAAATAGACATCCTGGGCTTTAGAAGGTGGGATAAGGGTGGTTTTGTTGTTGTTGTTGTTGTTGGTTTTTTAAACACACTGAGTTTTCTTTTTGAAAACAGGTTTTCAGTGATCCATTTTCAAGGAATTTTCATTTATGGCCCGAGAATTTACCCTTCAAGATGAATCAGAGCTGATTTTTAAGGAATTCTGCTTTCAAGGGGGGGGGGGGTAGGGCGAACATTATTATTATTATTATTATTATTATTATTATTTTACTTCTACTCTACCTCCCCTTCATAGTTGCCCTTTCTTTGAACCACCCTCAAACGTTAACCTTACCCCAGCTAGTTCAGATAAAGTGCTTATTTTCCCAGCTCTTTCCACTTAGGATTCTGTAATTTCAGTTTCCCTTTTTCAGTGGCATCCACAGTAAAAAAATGGACAGATTTTGTACCTAATTTTTTATAGAAGAGGATCCACAGTATTTTTCTTCTTAGGTATCATAGAGAATTGGCAGATATATTCAACTTGTTTAAATAATTAAAAATTAAAACTTAGGCTTTTCAGTTGTGACCGCTCTTGTTAGGCTTAAAAAT
This sequence comes from Nasua narica, assembly GCA_028533885.1. NCBI lineage: Eukaryota > Metazoa > Chordata > Mammalia > Carnivora > Procyonidae > Nasua > Nasua narica. The sequence goes on along the minus strand of CM052808.1, from coordinate 7,329,076 downwards.
TACAATAATCTGTTCTACAGTGACTTGAATGATCAAAAATATTTGGAATGTTTCAGTACCAAAGATCTTTTTCTGTTCTTTGAGGCTTTACATTTAAGGTTAATTTAAATTCCTTGCTTTTTAAGTTCTTCCATTTGAGACATGAATTCTGGCCCCTGTTCTTTTTGATAGATACATGAAATTCTGTTTATTGGAATCATATAATGTGTACTTTGATATAGATCTTTAACGTACTTGTAGAGTTCCTTTGGATTTTGAACCACTTCTACTGTGTTCTTTGTAAACTGGTTACAATTTCTAAGGTGTCCATATACACGTTTGTATCAGTAGTTAAAATATGTCCCTGAGCCCAGGAGTAAAGTAAGAAAATGCAGCATTGGGTTTGATGTGTTTAGAGATAGTAAAATATTCTTGAAAGCCAGGAAATTCACATGTCTTCTTTAAATAACATTTCATCATGTTTGACTTTTTTTTTTTTTTTTTTAAATAGTGGGGTTTTTTATGGCTTTCAAAAATTTATTCTGCCTTAAATTATCATATGTTGTGGAAGGTGACTGTTTTCTCTTAGAACAACATACCCATAATATTAAAGCCTATTAATCAAAATCTTATTTTTGCTTTTTACCTTTTAATTTTTATGTAGCTTTGATGATTGTGGATGGTATTGTGTGTGTGTGTGTTTTCTCCTTAGCATTGTATTATAAATTTTCTTTAGGTTTTTGGTTAACTATTCAACTATTGTTGGGATTTGGGTGTCCACATCTTTACTGTTATAGTTAGTGGTACATTAAACATCTTTATACTAATAGCTTTTGGCCTTAGTCTAATTATTGCCTTAGAAAAAGTTCCCAGGAGTGGTTTTACTGGGTCAAAGGGCTTCAAGATTTTTATGGCTCTTGCTAGCTGTGCCATATTACTTTTCAGAAGACTTGTGTTAGTTTCCATTGCCAAGAAGGTGGCTCTTCTATAGAATGGTTTCTTTGTCAGACACTGTGGGGGATTTTCAAGGGAAAAGTTGCACTTACTGTCGAGTGAATACATTATTAAGTGCTTTTGTTAGCTACCTGATTATTTATACTTGAGTTTGAATTTGGTTTCTCTGAGGACTTAATGAAATAATATAAGGGAAGATGCTTTGAAACCAGTAACTGTTAACACTAATGAGGATACATGGTTTAACTGTTGTGCTCATACTTCTAAGTAGAGGAATGAAAGTCCTGAGAAACTTGTTCTGAAGCTTTTGTTGTTGTTAATCTCCCTCATTCATCTAAAAGTATTTTTTATTGGCTGTTAGCCTGTGACCAAGTCATTTTTGTTAACTTTTATATAAATTTCATGGCACTGTTGGGAATTATCACTGGCTAACCCATCTCTCGTCCTCTCCCACATTCCCTTTCCTATTTAAAAAATAAAGGGTTTACCCATTCTGTTACCCATTCCTAATCCTAAATAATAAAACATTAGAATGTCTTTGGATACAGGATTAAATGTGAGTAAAACTTCTTATTTTAGTCATTTTCAGCTTAGTACTTTTACTGCTTTCTTTTAAGGCAGTGCAACTTTGAAATTATGCTCCAATTTAGTGTAAGTTTTCATTTAAATATATGGGAGACGTTCATCCCTAAATATTTTCTAGAAGAGCCTAAAACATTGACACCATTAAACATAGAAATTTATTAAAAATCTATGTACAGGCAGTTACAAGTGTTTGGGATAAACCAATGAATAAAACAAAGATAGCTGCTTTCCTGGTGTTTCCATTCTAACATGATGAGTCAGATAATATTTGAGACATTAAATTAGCAAACTATGTATAATATTGGGTAAGAGCTATGGGATTAGAGGAGAGCAGATTCAGGGTATAATATGAGAATGTGAGGGAAGGGAGTGGGTTGCAATTTTAAGTGGATTGGGGAGGCTTCTTTGAGTAGATAACACTTGAGCAGAGTTTTAATGGTGAAGTAGTTAGCTGTTTGCTTTTCTCTATCAGTCATATGGTCCCATTTGTAACTTAGAAGGTTTAAACTGTATCATCCTATGTTAACTATTCTTTTATGTGGGTATTGATAATAACCACATTTGCAGTTGGACCAAAAAAGTTAATTGACAATTGAGGTCATCAGAGGTAAGCTGTAGATGGCTATTAAAAGCCGTACATTTTTGTTTTTCTAATAGACTTATGTATTTTAACCTAATTGACTTAATTTTCATCCTAAGTACCTAGAGAAAATAGACTTTTTTTGGATTGGGCAAAAACCTTTATCAAATCTTTGTCAAAAAAGTAGTCCTGTACTTGCTTAAAGATTTTGCATTTTGAAAAGTCAAAACATGAATGGTGTCAGTCCTGGTGTTCCTTTTTTGGTTAAATGTAAGTTTGTATTTTCATTGTCTAATTAGTTATAATTTTACAAGTTTTACACCAGGGATGTTAACTCATATAATAGCTATTTAATAGCCATGTGTTTCAACTTAAAGGATGATCTAATTTTGTTGTTGTTGTTCTGTGTAGCTACAGCTGTGTTAGAATTTACTTTCACTGTGGCAAAATGTGTTTTTATACCTTGAAAGGAATTTTAAGTCTTTAGAAGATTTTTTTCCTGGAGTTGTAATTTTCTATTTTGGATAGATAGTGATAGTGTTTTGATATATAAAGAATTGAGCCTGAAAAAAAACCCTGTTTTCGTAGCTATTTCAAATGATTGTGATAACTTCAGCTGCAGTATAGTTGATTAACAGGCCTACCTGCTAAGTATCTTTTTAAGTGAAAGTACTTTTTTTTTTTTAAAAAAGATTTTATTTATTTATTTGGCAGAGAGAGAATCACAAGTAGGCAGAGAGGCAGGCAGGGGGAGAAGCAGGCTTCTTGCTGAGCAGAGAGCCTGATGCGGGGCTCGATCCCAGGACCCTGAGATCATGACCTGAGCAGAAGGCAGAGGCTTTAACCCACTGAGCCACCCAGGCGCCCCTGTTTTTTTGTTTTTGAAGCACATCTGGGTCATTTATGACTGCTACCATACCATGATTTTAAGAGGTCAATAATGTGGTCTTTTTCATATTTTAACAAGAGTGTTACTAAAATAAAAGTAGGATATTCTTTCCTCTTGAGGTCTTTTTGCCTGCTTAGATATTAGACTTCAAAAATAGGGATGTTTTTATCAGAAAATTTACTTATCAGTGAATGTGAAGCTAGTATCAAGCCTTTGAAAGGTTGTAGCATCTAAATCTAGAATCTGTAATGTAGGCATCTTTGAATGCGTAACCTTTACTAGCATTACTTATGATAGGTTGAGCTGTATCTTAATGTGTTTTTTGATATCCTGAAAGTATATTTTTCTACTCAAAAAGAATTTTTTCTTTTGAAGATAAATGTTCTACGTAGAATAGTAGTAGTCTCCATTGAGGTGCTTGCCAAACAAAGCAGATTTGCAGTTTTGTAGGCAGTGGTGTCATAAACCACTTTCCTGTTATTTAAAACACCAATTAATTCAAGAGATTTTTATGTCTCTTTCATATATATATACATTATATATATAAGATTTCAGGCTCTGTTATACAAAGATATGTATAGAACGTGGTTGTGGATCTTCAGCTGATCTTAAGCTGCCTGTAGTATAATGGAGAGGAGATGTACTTGAACCCGTGTCCGGAACAGAATAGTTGAGACATAATATTACGTTAGTTTGAGGAGTTGGTGATTGGACAAGTCTATGCATTATGCTCTGTTTACCACAAATGCAGCTATCATCTATCCCATTACATCACTATTAAGATATCATTGACTGTATTCCTTAAGCTCTTTTTACTCCAGTGACTGATTTTATCTCCCTCTCCCCTTCATTCACTTTGCTCCTCCACCCTCTGCAACCACCAGTTCTCTGTATTTATAGTTCTTAGTCTGCTTTTTGTTTATTCATTTTTTTTTTTTAAGATTTCATGTAAGGGTGGAATCATATGGTATTTGTCTTTCTCAGTCTGACTTATTTTCACTTAGCATAATACCTTCTAAGTCCATCCATGTTGACTCAACAGAACAGGTTTATTCTTGAAATTAATAGAGAGGATGCCTAGGTGGTTCGGTCAGTTAAGTGTCTGCCTTTGTCCTGGGTTAGAGCCCAAGCCCCCAACGTCAGGCTTCCTGCTCAGCGGTCCCCTCCCCGGTGCTTGTACACATGTGCTCTCTCTCGTGCATGGGCAAAAATAAATACATCTTTTTTAAAAATAAAAAAAATTAATGGAGAAACAGTCTGTACAGGTACTACCTCATATATGAAAATTGCCTCATAATTTGAAAAGCAGTAAGTTTTAAATACTCATTGTAGAAAAGAGTACAGAGAATCAAAAAACAAAGCCAAAACTCCTTTAAAATCACCCACAATCTTTGCTTTGACATACTACTGTTGGAAGTTTGGAGCTCATCTTTTCAGACTCTTTGTGAACATATATAGAATAAACAAAATGGAATCATATGGTACATACTGTTTCAGCTTCAAGAATATATGTTATCTGTCTGTTAAAATATTTTCCCCCTAAAACTAGAATTTTAGAGCGGGAAGAAATAACAGAAAATCTTAAAATACACAGGAAAAAGCGCTAAGTTTTGAGAAGTTAGGGGACTTGCCTGAAGCAATTTATTTGTAGAATTTTATTATATTCTTCTCTTTAAATAAATGCAGACATAGACCTAAACTAGGTTATGCTGTGTATTTTAAAGAATTCAACAATCACAGATAGTCCTTGACCTTCAGGTTATCTTTTTGTAACCTTGAAGTTTGACTCAGTGAAATAGGAGGTCTAGTTTTTAATCTTTTTGGAAGATACATGTAATTTTGTACATATGTGGCATTAAATCTACTTTAATGTTAAGTCCTTGGTTTTATTATTTTTAATAATAATAGTTTAGTATTATTATGAATCTGGTGTTGCTATGAAAATTTGCCACAACCGGGCACCTGGGAGGCTCAGTTGCTTAAGTGACTACCTTTGGTTCAGGTTAGATCATGATCCCGGGGTCTTGGGATCGAGTCCCACATCAGGCTGCCCCTGCTCCGCGGGGAGCCTGCTTCTCTCTCTGCCTGCCACTTCCCCTTCTTGTGCTTTCTCTGTCGAATGGATGAATGGAATCTTTAAAAGAGAAAAAAAAGAAGAGAAAATTTGCCACAACTATTAACCTTAGATTTTATTTGCCGAAAATTGTTTGCACTTGTTGTCATGTGAAAATCAGAAATTACTTTTTTTTTTTTTTTAAAGATTTTTATTTATTTACTAGAGAGCGAGAGACTGAGAATGAGAGGGGAGAAAGTCAGAGGGAGAAGCAGACTTCCCGCAGAGCCGGGAGTCTGATATGGGACTCGATCCCGAGACTCCGGGATCATGACCTGAGCCAAAGGCAGTTGCTCAACCAACTGAGCCACCCAGGCGCCCCAGAAATTACTTTTAATTTAAAAATATTCTAATGTAGATTGTTTATATTATGAGCCTTGAAGTGTCCATAAAATAGCAATTTCACACCATGATTAATAGCTAACTGCATTTTGGGAACCGGATAAAATGGCATTCTATAATGGCTTCTTTGTAAATCCCATCACTTTGTGGTATGAAACTTGTCTGTGATGTAATTATAAATGAATGTGACTGATTTTTATTAAGAATATAAGAACTTTAGAATGTCGTGCTTGAAAGTATTACTTTGAGAGGCTTTATTTAACAGTTTTGTCAGTGGTCAAATATATATGTATATTTTAACATATAATGTATTATTTGCCCCAGGGCTACAGGTCTGTGAATCATCAGGCTTAAACATTTCACAGCACTCACCATAGCACATACCCTCCCCAATGTCCCTCACCCAGCCACCCTTCCCTACCGCTCCTCCCCTCAGCAACCCTCAGTTTGTTTGGTGAGATTTAGAGTCTCTTATGGTTTGTCTCCCTCCCAATCCCATCTTGTTTCATTTTTTTCCTTCCCTACCCCGCACAATCCCCCCCCCACCCTGCCTCTCAAATTCCTCATATCAGAGAGATCATATGATAATTGCCTTTCTGTGACTGACTGATTTCACTCAGCATAATACCCTCTAGTTCCATCCATGTTGTTAGAAATGGCAAGATTTCGTTTCTTTTGGTGGACGTGTAGTAGTCCATTGTATATATATATATATATAAGTGGTCAAATATTTTTGATTAACACTTTATGTTCTTAATGGTTTTATGAATTATTAAACAATATTCTTACATTTTTTTTTTATTTAAGATTTTTATTTATTTGTTAGAGAGCGAGAGACTGAGAATGAGAGGGGAGAAGGTCAGAGGGAGAAGCAGACTTCCCGCAGAGCCGGGGAGTCCAATATGGGACTCGATCCCGGCACTCCGGGATCATGACCTGAGCCGAAGGCAGTTGCTCAACCAATTGGGCCACCCAGGCGCCCATTAAACAATATTCTTAATAATAGTCTTATAAATAGTCAGTTAGTCTTGATTATGGTTTTAGCTTAAAAAGAAGGAAAAGGTTAGATTTAAACCAAATTGTGCATTTTTCCTTTGGGGCTCAAAAATCATTTTTGTGGACAATATGTAGTTACTATTTTCTTTTTTTAATTTTATTTATTTATGTGACAGAGAGATCACAAGTAGGCAGAGAGAGAGAGAGAGAAGCAGGCTCCCCACTGAGCAGAGAGCCTGATGCGGGGATCAATCCCAGGACTCTGAGATCATGACCTGAGCATAAGGCAGAGGCTTTAACCCACTGAGCTACCCAAGCGCCCCTTGTTACCTATTTTGATTCCTGAAACACACTTGAGAATTAGGTAAAGACCTATAGTTTTTACATTGAAGTTTGTGTAGATTACAGAAAGGGGGAGCTCTTCAGGGCCTCTTTCAGAGTTTATTTGCTTTTGCTTCAGACATGATTTTATGTAGCTTGCATTTTTGCTTTACTGATTGCCAGCAATAGAGAAATAAAACTTTTTTTTAAAAGCGTTTATTTATTTGAGGGAGAGGGGGAGGGACAAGCAGACTCTGCTGAGTGTGGAACCTGACACAGGACTCGGTCTCATGACCCTGAGATGTGACCTGAGCCGAAATCAAGTCAGACGCTTAAGTGACTGAGCCACCCAGATGCCCCAGAGATGTATGACATTTAGAGGCAAACGTATTGACAGCAATGAGAAATACTCATAGCTGACAAAAAGTTAAGAGATTGGAGAATTATGAAAAACAGACACAAGAACTCAAAGTATACCATTTGACTCTGAGGTGATAGCTATATGCCTTCTATAGGCATTCGACCCGAGGCATTACTATTTTATAGCACAATATAGTTAGTTGATGTTCTTATGATAGTGACTCAACACAAAGGTAAGTTGTTTTTCATATTTTTCAAAGAAGTACTTTTCAAACTATATCATGACCCCCTAATAAATTGTAAAAATCACTTTAGTGGGTCATGACAAGCATTTTTAGAAAAATGAAAAAGAATAGAAGATACTAGAATTCATTGCATTGTTAGAGGTAAGAATAGTTTTAAAGAATTGTTTGAGTTAATGTCTATGTACTGTGTTGTGATATAAACTGTAATATTTTAGAGCACTGAGATGCAGTAAAAGGATTGAGGAAGGGTTTTATAGTTAAGTCTCTGCTAGGGTTCCCAGATTTAGTGAGTAAAAATACAGGATGCCTACCTGAACTTGAATTTCTGATCAACAGTGACTGATCCCAAATTGCATGGAACAAAATTTTTCATTTATTTGAAATTCAGATTTAATGGGGCATCCTTTATTTTATCTGGTAACCCCAGGCTAGGCTAGAATCAAGGTTTACCCCTTGGTAACTAAAATTTAAGGTCTGTGAGGGCAGAAACTTGATTTTGTTCACTACTGTGTCCCAATCTGTTGAAACAGTTGTTGGCACTTAGGAAGTAGTGAGCTGTTTGAATGATTGTGGCAGGTCACTCACTCTTAGTCTCAGTTTCTTTCTTAAAGGAGAAGGGGCACCTGGGTGCCTCAGTCAGTTGAGTGTTCAACTCTTGATTTGAGCTCAGGTTATGATCTCAGGGTTTTGGGACCGAGTCCCATGTCCACCTGCTCCCTCTACCCACTGTGGACTCCGTGCTCAGCCTGCTTGAGATTCTCTCTCCCTCTGCCTCTTTCCCTCCCTACTCAGGTTCACGTGTGCCTGTGCATGTGCTCTGTTTCACCCTCTCCAAAAGTTAAAAATTTTTTTTTAAAGATTTTACTTATTTGACAGAAAACCAGCAGGGGAGTAGCACGCAGAGGGAGAAACAGACTCCCCACTGAGCAGAGAGCCTGATGCAGGGCTCGATCCCAGGGTCCTCAGATCATGACCCGAGCTGAAGGCAAGCACTTAACCAACTGAGCCACCCAGGGGCCCCAGTTAAATCTTTTTTGAAAAAGGAGAAAAGAATACCTTCCTTAAAAAGTGAGATACTGGATTTTTATTACATTCCATTCTTGGTACATAGAAAGCACTCAGTATTTTAGAATCCTACAGATTTGGAGTTGGAAACTGGCTCAGGTAGATTTTTAGTTCTCATTTTTCTTTGCAGATGAGGAAACCAAGGCCACAGAGCTTATTTGCCAGAGTTGTCTCATCGTTGACTGCATAGCTGGCTTTGGAATCTTGTTCCCTTTTCTTTCTAGGATAACATTTTATTTTTATTTTTATTTTTTTTTTATTTTTTAAAGATTTTATTTATTTATTAGGAAAGAGAGAGAGTGAGAGAGAACATGAGAAGGGAGAAGGTCAGAGTGAGAAGCGGACTCCCCATGGAGCTGGGAGCCCGATGTGGGACTCGATCCCCGGACTCCGGGATCATGACCCGAGCCGAAGGCAGTCGCTCAACCAACTGCGCCACCCAGGGACCCCTAGGATAACATTTTTAAAAATTTATTTAAAGTCCAGTTAGTTAACCTACAGTGTAATATTAGTTTCAGGTGTGCAATATAGTGATACTAATATATAGTTTTTTTAAAAGATTTATTTGAGAGAGCGAGCATGTGCTCATGGAGTGGGGGAGCAGAGGAAGAGTGAGAAGCAGGCTTCCCGCTGCCGATCAGGGAGCCTCATGCAGGACTCAATCCCAGGGCCCTGGGATCCGACCCAGGCTGAAGACAGACACTTAACTGACTAGTCCACCTAGGCACCCCTCGTATATTTCTTAAGACTTGTTTTTAAAATTTGGTGTTTATTCGGTAATCGAAGAAAAGATTCACCTATCTGAAAAAAAAGGGGGGGCTCATGGGTGACGTAGTTGTGGTAAAGCAACTACCTTCGGCTCAGGTCAGGATTCTGGAGTCCCAGGATTGAGTCCTACATCAGGCTTCCAGCTCTGTGGGGAGTCTGCTTCTCCTTCTGACCTTCTCCCCTCTCATGCTTTCACTCTCTCAAGTAAATGAAATCTTAAAAAAAATTATTTTTGAAGTGTTCCGAGTTAGCAAAGGCTCTACTCTACTTTTGCTCTTGTTTTGTCATGTTTCAAGTGAAAGTGTGTCTTTAATCCTCCCTTTTTTTTTTTTTTTTTTAAATTTGAGAGAGCGCACATGCGAGGGGGAAGGAGCAGAGGGAGAGGGAGAGAACCCCAGGCACACTCTGTATGTAGCCTGACCTGACTCAGGGCTTGATCCCAGGACCCCAAAATCATGACCTGGGCTGAAACCAAGAATTGGATGCCACCCGGGTGCACTCTTTAGTACTTAATAAATGAAATTCCTCTCCTATTTCTGCCAGGGATTCTTTTCCTTTCTTCTGCGGCTCTCCACTTGTGATACTCATTCTACATGGCAAGTAGGTTTTACCAGATATGCCAATTCTGATTGATTAGAATGTTATAGAGGATTTGTCTTTTTTTTTTTTTTAATTTATTTATTAGGGGGAGAGAGATTGAGAGAATGAGTGGGAGGAGGGGTGGAGGGAGAAAGCAGACTTCCTGCTTGAGCAGGGAGGACTCGATCCAGGACTCTGGGATTATGACCTGAGCTAAAGGCAGAAACTTAACTGACTGAGCCACCCAGGCACCCTGTATAGAGGATTTCGAGATTTCATTTGGCCTTAGGGAAGAAATGTGGATAGAGGAGGTGAGGGGAGTCTATATCATGGGCACCAGACGTTATCTGCTGACTGGAACCTAGCAAGCTTCCCAGTTGGTCTCTTCATGTCCAGATACTTATTCCATACTCCATAGCCATAAGAATCTCCCCCAAACATCTTTCATTTACCCACTTTCTCCTGAGAAACTTTTAGCGGCTCTCATTCCTAGCTGAATTGAATCCAGACTATTTGGCCTGCCAAGTCCCTCTGCAGACTGCACATTGTATTTATTCTCCAGCATAAATTATGCCAATGTAGTCCTCTCATCCTCTTCAACATAGGTCTTTAATGGCTTATCCCAGATCTTCTCTTGTAGTATCTCACCATATTTCCCTTTGGAAAATGTGGTTTCTCCTGTGCTGCTATAGCTTTTGGCAGGTATCATTCCCTTGGTATTGAATGCATAGTGCTCATATTTAAGTGCAGCAGCTTCTCCCCTTACAAACTCTCTTTAGAATGAACTCAGATAGGAGCATAGCTATTCCCCAGAACAAAAGTGGATTAACTCTACCAACAGATGGGTGGGGTTTTTTTGGGGGGGTGTGTTATTTATGACTGTGGTCATTTCATAGTCAACCATCCCTCTTGTTTTTCAATTCTCTGTATTTATACTTAGTTTATTGTTCTTAAAGCTATCCTTTTCAACAAATGCAGCAGCAGTATTGACAATGCCAGTCAGAAGAAAACGTTTAATTATGGTAGAAATGAGAGAGTGGGGCACTGGGCTGGCTTAGTCAACAGAGTATGTGACTCTTGATGTCAGTGTTGTTCAAGCCCCACATTGGGTGTAGAGATTACTTAAATAGTAAACTTAAGGAAATAAGAGATTTAAAAAAATTAGTAGGAAAACGATAGTCTGGGGACAGGACAAATTATTTTGAAGGACAGAGAACCAAAAGTACCATGTTTAGTCAGTAATAATCAGCCAAAAATAAAGATAATCAGTGGATGAAATGGAAGAACGTGGAAGTTTGCAACTAACCGTGCTGATTTGGGAGAAGGCTAAAATAGTTAAAGTGCTGCTGAAACTTGTGTCAGGACTTGCAGATAGTGCTTCAGGTTCAGTCATTGAGTCCAGGGTCTCAGGTGGCTCCCATGACACTAGAGAAGGTTTCTTTCTTTTTTTTTTTAATCTTTATTTGACAGCACAAGCAGGCGGAGCAGCAGCAGAGTGCGAGGGAGAAGCAGGCTCCCCGCCAAGCAGAGAGCCCAACATGGGGCTCGATCCCAGGACCCTGGAATTATGACCCGAGCCAAAAGCAGATGCTTAACAGACTGAGCCACTTAGGCGCCCTCTAGAGAAGGTTTCTTAGAAAAAGTGGTCTTTTGGGAAAAGATGCGCAGTAGAATGTTCATATATTGGGTCTGTCAGCTTTAAAACCTCCTCCTGCCCAAACGTGTGGATGATACACAAGAGATTTAAAAAATGGATTGCTCAGTGTACTATGGTTTAGCTCAGATCACTAGACACTTGTTCCATAATGTGGTAGATTGCATTTTAATTAGCTGTATTAAAATATGATTTGCATAAAGTTCACCCTTTTTAGCGTATAGCTCTTTAGTTTTCACAGCATAGACCCTTGGAGCCACCACAATTAGAGTGTCACTTGAAAGTTTCCTTGTGCCTCGTATCAGTCCCCTTACTCTAAACCTGGCAATTAGGGTCTTTTTCCTGTTGTCATAGTTTTGTCTTTTCTGGAATGTCATATAAATGGAATCATACAGTATACAGCCTTTTGTGATTAGCTTCTCATGTAGAATAATGGGTTGAGATTCATTTGTGTTACTGCATGTAATAGTTGCTTCCCCACAGTTTGTTCAAGTGTTGGACGGTTGTTAGCAGTTTTGGCTATTTTGAATAAAGCTGCTATAAATATTTGTGTACAGGTTTTGTGTGGTCATGATGATTTCATTTCTCTTGGGTAAGTACATAGAAATTGGGATTGCTGAGTTGTATGACAAGTGTCTATTTAGTTTTAAAAGTAATTGCCAAACTGTGAAAGTCCTGTCCTTTTTTGTATTCCCCTCAGCCGTGTATGAGATTTTTTAATTGCTCTAATTCCTTGGCAACACTTGATATGTTAATCTTCAATTTCAGCCAGTCTAGTGGTATTTCATTGTGGTTTGAATTTACATTTCTTTAATGCCTAATGATATTGAACTTCCTTTCACATGCTTGTTTCCCATTTATGCATCATCATTGGTGAGAAGGAACTATTTGGGCTCTAACTTGTTTGGAAGTAAAAGAGTTTCTGTATTTGTATTGCCTTCTAGGTTTAGGGCATCTTGAGGACAGGGACACAAGTGCCTTGTACAACTTAGCATACTTAATAAGTGGCAAATTCCTTATTGACTGTATGAGCCTGGGTTTCATTGTTAGGCAGATGAGTTTTACTCTGTCAAGGAAACACTGTCATCTCTAAAAGGAACATGGCATTTATTTTATAGGCACGCCTTAGTTAAAACTATTTTTTGAATATCTCGTTTTCCAGGCCCTGGGGATACCATAGTCATCAGTCCAGATGAGGTCTCTTCCTTCCTGGAGCTTACCTTCTAGTGGGGGGAGACAAGGCAGAAAGTTCAAACTGCTTCATAATATGTTTGAGTTGCTGATGCTTGCCTCTTTCTTACAAAATATTGGAAGGAAGTCTTTAAGATAAGGGGAAGAAAACATGCTGCTTTCATCAGAAGATAGCCCTCTTATGAGTAGTCTAGTATTTTTTTAGTAGCTAATATTTTTAAATTTAAATTTTATTTTTTTAAAGGTTTCATTTATTTATTTGAGAGAGAGCAGGAGCACGAGTTGGGTGAGGGGCAGAGGGAGAGAGAGAGAAGCAGACTCCCTGAGAGCAGGGAGCCACCCCGGTGCCCGTAGTATTTTTTAAAATTAAGTAAGCTCTGTGTCCACTGTGGGACTTGAACTCATAACCCTGAGCTCAAAAGTCCAGGCTCTATGGACTGAGCCAGCCAGGGGCCCTGAGTAGTCCAGTATGTTGCTAATGCTTTACTCCTAATACTTTATGGGCAGCCACTGTCTAGTCACAGAAATCAGTAGGTTTGAGAATCGTTGTGGTCTAAGCTTGTGGAAGCTGAGTAGGGTTATAATTGAAAGGGAGGGGGGAAAGTTACTGAGTGGAACCCACCTTGACCTTCCTTTTCTGCTTGGGCATATACTTTTAATATATAGATGTATGCATACATATATTTTTTTCTTACTTGGTTAACATACAATCCTATTAGATAACGTGTCGCTCTGTCCAATTTTATCTGCGAGGAAGCTAAGGCCCAGAGAAGCTAAGTACCTGCTTAAATTTACTCAGCTAGAAAGTGGCAAAAATAATATGACAATATTATTGTATTAAGATCTCTGAAAAGGTCTGCAAATGAGAGCAGAAGAAAACTGGTGATGGATTTTTTTTTTTTTTTTAAGTTAAGATTTTGTTTAGGGGCGCCTGGGTGGCTCAGTGAGTGGGTTAAAGCCTCTGCCTTCAGCTGTGGTCATGATCTCAGGGTCCTGGAATAGAGCCCCGCATGGGCTCTCTGCTCAGCAGGGACCCTGCTTCCCCCTCTCTCTCTCTGCCTGCCTTTCTGCCTACTTGTGATCTCTCTCTCTGTCAAGTAAATAAATAAAATCTTAAAGATAAATAAAATCTTTTAAGATTTTATTTGTTTGACAGACACAGTGAGAAAGGGAGCACAAACGGGGAATGGAAGAGGGGAAGCAGGCTTCCTGATGAGCAGCAGGGAGCCCGATGCAGGGCTTGATCCCAGGACTATGACCTGAGAGGAAGGCAGACCCTTAACGACTGAGCCACTCAGGCGCCCTGGATTTTTTTTTTTTTTTTAAAGATTTTATTTTACTTATTTTACAAGCAGGGGGAGTAGCAGGGAGAGGGAGAAGCAGGCTCCCTGCTAATCAGGGAACCCCACGTGGGCTCAATCCCAGGACCCTAGAATCGTGACCTGAGGTGAAGGCAGATGCCTAACTGACTGTGCCACCCAGGAGCCCCTGGCGATGGATTTAAGGAAAATTACAATTAGCTTTTTTTTTTAAATTAACATATAATATATTATTTGCCCCAGGGTACATGTCTGTGAGTCATCAGGCTTACACATTTCCCAGCACTCACCATAGCACATACCCTTGCCAGTGTCCATAACCCAGCCACCCTTCCCTACCCCCCCACCCCCCAGCCACCCTCAGTTTGTTTCTTGAGTTTAGGAGTCTCTTATGGTTTGTCTCCTTCCTGATCCCATCTTGTTTCATTTCCCTCCCTACAATTAGCTTCTTATTTTAATCGACCAGTAATTTACTTCACAAGGTGAAGGAATGTACTTCAGGGGCTCTTTAGGATGAACAATGGAGAAGAAAATGAGGAATTTGCATTTGTGACAGATACAGAATTTAGTTGTTTATAGTCTGTAAATGTTATAGAAAGTCTGCATATTTTTAACCTAGTCTGAAAGGTTAGAGAATAAGAATCTCTATCGATAAAACCTTTTTTCCTGTATAAAACGTGTTAGGAAAAAGCTAGTATTTCTGAGTTGAGTGGCAGTAGTAGTAGGAGCCATTTTTCTGAAAAAAGTTTAGGTTATCTGTGATGTGAAAACAGTTTATAGAGAACTTTCTATTTATATAATGATAGTTACTATTTATCGTGGGCCTATTAGGTTCCAGGAATTATGCCAAGTGCATTACTTATATATCCTTGAATCCTTAGAACAGGTCACCCTGTCAGGTTAGTAGTGCCATATCCATTTTACAGATGAGGAAGTGGTGGTTCAGGGAAATTAAGGAACTTGCCCAAGGTCAAAGAGCTGGGAAGTGATGAAGCTGAGATTCTAACCCTGTGAGACTTCAGAGCTTTCGCTCTTAATAACTGTGCTCCAGTGCTTCTAGTACAGCTCTATGACAAAACCAGTAAAAATCAATGAAAACAATTCAGTCATTATTGTTAGCCATAAAACGGCTTTAGTTATCCATGTCTTAGTCCTGGCAGTTATATTTATTTATAAATAAATCTGGATCTGAAAGTTCATAATTTTTATTTTAAAACCTGAGAACAGTGTTATAAATGGTGGTTAGTTTTCTGCACCTGCCTATTTTGTCAGATTGTCAGTTGTAACCCATCATTAATTTGAACTAAGTATTATATATATCCACGGTTGAGAAGGAGTTTGGTTTAAACTAAGAACCCAAACAACACTTACGATGTAGATTTCTATAGGAAAGTAAGTGTAGAACCCACTTCTCTACTGCCTGTTAGAGGCTAGAGGCTGCATCGCCCCGGGGCTAGGACACATTGAATAAGACTTAGCACACATTAGTCTTCCAGAGAGAAAGGATTAATAGTTGAGGAAATGATTGCTGACTTTAGGGAAATAGTACTGCAGTTATGTCTATGGGCCAGACCGTCATTTTAGGCGATGATACATTTTATTCTTAATTACTGCAACACATTAATTTTGTTGACCAGATTAACCTGGCCTACTTTTTGCTATAAGATTTAAACTCTACTTTTGTTTCAGAAATCACCCTGTTCCCAAGCCCAAGGTCCTCTTCACCTTTCCATGATCTAACCTAGGGATTGGCAGACTTTTTTAGTAAAGAGCCAGATGACTTAGGCTTTGTATGCCACATACAGTCTTTCTTGTGTATATATCAAATCCTGGGACATATAAAACAGAGCATTTGCTGACCCTTTATAAAACCCCATTTTATCTTTTTGGTCCTGTTTTCCATCAACTCTTCAAAACATGACCCATTTAAATCAGTATGATCTCCTTTCTCATCACCTCTGCAGGTACCAAGCTCAGCTTTCATTCCCTTCTTCTTTTTTTTTTTTTTTTTAAGATTTTATTTATTTATTTGACAGAGAGAGACACAGTGAGAGAGGGAACACAAGCAGGGGGAGTGGGAGAGGGAGAAGCAGGCTTCCCACTGAGCGGGGAGCCCGATGTGGGGCTCGATCCCAGAACCCTGGAATCATGACCTGAGCCAAAGGGAGACGCCCAACAACTGAGCCACCCAGGTGCCCCTTCCCTTCTTGTTCTTACTTCATTTTTCTTGTTTTCCACATCCTCGTATTTATCTTCATCCTCATCCTTAGATCCTTCAGATCTAGCCTAAATCTTCCATTGAAACAAATTCTCATTTTTCTTTTTTTTTTTTAAAGATTTTATTTATTTATTTGACAGAGATGGAGAGCACAAGTAGGCAGAGCAGCAGGCAGAGGAAGAGGGAGGAGCAGACTTCCCGCCCTGCAGGGAGCTCAATGCGGGGCTCCATCCCAGCACCTTGAGATCATGATGTGAGCTGAAGGCAGACGCTTAACTGACTGAGCCACCCAGGCGCCCTCATTTTTCTTTTTATTAACTCCTGTAGAACTTAGCTTGTCCCATATGTTTAGTGTTCTTAATTGAGAACATTTCCATGTTTTTCTATAGTAGCTTGCTATGAAATACAAGAATAAAGATTGACATTTTCCCTCAAACTGTTTTATGGAAAATGCCTAAAATTACTTTTTCTTTTCACATCACTGACTGTTCCTTCTATTTGGCATCCTATTCCCTTCCCACAAATCTGAATTTTAAAATTGGAAGCTTGTGTTTCAGATCATCATGACTCATCTTTATTTTACATAGGAGCAGGCACTTTAAATGATTTGTCCAAAGTCATACAACAATTTATTTAGCACCCTAGCTCCTTTCTTTGTGACATAAGGCTGGCTATTTTATTTTATTTTTTTTGAAGATTTTATTTATTTGAGATAGAGACAGTGAGAGAGAGCAGGAGAGGGGAGAAGGTCAGAGGGAGAAGCAGACTCCCTGCGGAGCCGGGAGCCCAATGTGGGACTCT
>CM052808.1:7259157-7311617 GCA_028533885.1 Nasua narica | reverse complement strand
GATTTTATTTATTTGACAGAGAGAGAGATCACAAGTAGGCAGAGAAGCAGGCAGAGAGAGAGGAGAAAGCAGGCTCCCTGTTTAGCAGAGAGCCCGATGCAGGGCTCGATCCCAGGACCCTGAGATCATGACCTGAGCCGAAGGCAGAGGCTTTAACCTACTGAGCTACCCAGGCGCCCCTGAAGAGATATTTCTTTTTAAAGACTTTATTTATTAGAGAGAGAGAACAGTCAGATGATTGGTAGAGTGAGAGGGAGAAGCAGGCTCCCTGCTGAGCAGGGATCCTGATGTGGGGCTCCATCTAAGTACCCTGGGATCATGACCTGAGCTGAAGGCAGACATTTAACCTGCTGAGCCACCCAGGTGCCCCAAAGATATATTTTTTTATAGCTTTAGTTTGTGCTGTAATATGAGGAAAATAATTGTATTAAGCCAACAATTATTAAGCATTTATTTAGTGTGCCAGGCATTGTTCTTAAGTGTGCTGTCTATATGAATATCACTTAATTTTTTATAATCTTATGTGCAAATACTGGTTTTTGTTTCTTTTTGAGAAGGTACTATTTTTATCACCATTTTACAGATTTGAGATTGAGACACAAAGAGCTAAAGTTACGAGGTTAAGGTCACAGAGCTAGAAGTGATAGTAGGGTCAGAATTTGAATCCCATCAGTTTGCAGAGAAGTTGAATTAGTTCTTATGGGGATGGTAGTTGTTTTGAAACATTGATTCTAGATGATTATGTAACTGGATTAATCTGACAGTTGTTTTGTGTGGATTTAGAGTTGCCAGTCCACCTTAGTTTGCTAAAAAGAAAAAAAAAAAACAACCCTAGCTTTACTCATCTTTTCAGTGAGGAAATAGTTGTTTAATAAGTACTAGTTATAGAATTTCCCTTTCTAATAAAAAAAACTGAAATGGGAAGAACAAAATGACTCACCTAAGTGAGTTAACTGTAAGAGCTGGAATTAGATTTCTAGGTTTTAGTTGTCCTTTCTCTTGACAACTGTAGTTACTCTGTACTATAAAAAGAAACTAGTTGATACTTGTCATACTTCACATAAACTGGACTATATACTTAATTTAATCAACAATTTAGAATATTTACTGTGTGCCAGGCTCTGTTTAGCTGTGGGCACACCGTGGTGAAGGAGACATAAGTGTTTGCCCGCATGGAGTTTATATTCTGGAGTGGGAGGTAGACAGAGACAGAAGGTAAATAGATGAACAATTTCAGATATTAAGTTCTATGATGCAACTAAATATTAGGTACTAATAAGTACGAAAACAGGGTGTTATAATGTTGGGGAACTACTTTTAATAATATGGACAGGGCAGGCCTTTCTGAGGAAGGGAATTTAAATTGAGATTTAAATAACAAGTAGGTGGCCATGTGAATACCTGAGGAGAAGAGCATTATTACAGCTTTTACTGGAAAGGGGTTGGATGTATGTAGTACTCTTTCTAACTGTGTCAGAGAATATTAGTTACATCCAGACAACAGTTTCTGGTTCTAGAAATCTGGGTCAGTGAAATATTTTGATTGCATTTACTCAGGGCCTGTTGAAATAGTTGTAGAAACTAGCAAATGACCTGTATAGATACAGTGTTGAAAGATGGTAATGAATGAGCAGAATGGTGAAAAGTGAAGAAATAAAAAGGTCTATAATTACATTGTTGATGGCATAACCAATAGAGAGTGCATATTTCTCCCCCAGAATTTTGAAATGATAAGGGAAGGCGTTTTATTCTTAGCTAGATTTTTAAATGTATTTCAGTTATCAGGAGTGGGGGACGCGTGGCTGGCTCAGTCAGAGCATATAACTCTTGATCTCAGGGTCGTGTGTTCGAGCCGCACATTGGGCATGGAGCCTACTTTAAAAAAAAGTACTCTTGGGTTGTTTGTATGTTTTTATTTATTCAGGTGATGAAGGAAGTGGCTGGTCTAGGATTTGAGCTAAAAGGCAGTAGAGTAGACCTTTGGGTTTTGATATGGTGTGTCCTCTGTTTTTTTTTTTTTTTCTTTTTGTGTCCTTTTTGTGTCCTCTGTTTTTAAGTGCTGCACTCTGGAGTCCTCGTGCTTTTGGTTTCCTGTGTTAGGGGATATCTGAGATCTCTTCCATAATTTATCCTTAGTCCCTTCATATTTCTGGGTTTTATTTTCATGTTTTTGGTTTTGGAGGGTTTTTTTGCTATTGTTTTATTGATGTCCTTTGCAGCCAAAAAAAAATTTTTTTTTAAAGATTTTATTTACTTATTTGACAGAGAAAGAGATCACAAGTAGGCAGAGAGGCAGGCAGAGAGAGAGGGGGAAGCAGGCTCTCCGCTGAGCAGAGTCTGATACTCAGTTGGTTAAGCACTGCCTTCAGCTCAGGTCATAATCCCAGTGTCTTGGGATCAAGCCCCGAGTTAGGCCAGGGAAGTCTGCTTCTCCCCCTCCCCCTGCTTGTGTGCGCATTTAAGCTGTCTCTCTCTCTGTCTCTTTCAAATAAGTAAATAAAATCTTTTTTAAAAAACCCAACCAAACAAAAAGAATCCATTTCCAAATCCACGGTCTTGAAGATTTAACCTTCTCCTAGGAGTTTTTATAGTTAGTCTTTACATTTAGGTAGTTGATCCATTTTGAATTTTAATGTATGATATGAGGTAGAGGTCCAACTGCGTTCTTTTGCATATGGATATCTAGTTGTGCCAGTACTGTTGAAAAGACTGTTTCCCCAATAAGTTGTCTTGGCTCTTCTTAAAAATCATTTGACTGTAACTATAAGAATTTTTTTTTGGACTTTGCTATTTCATTGTCCTTATGTTGACATCACATTATATTGGTTACTGTAGTTCTCATGTTTATTTTATTTTATTTTGTCTTATTTATTATTATTTTTTAAAGATTCTATTTATTTATTTGACAGAGAAAGATCACAAGTAGGCAGAGAGGCAGGCAGAGAGGGAAACAGACTTCCTGCTGAGCAGACAGCCCAGACGCGGGGCTCCATCCCAGGATCCTGAGATCATGACCTGAGCCGAAGGCAGAGGCTTTAACCCACGGAGCCACCGAGGCGCCCCTTATTTTAAAGCAGTATTTCAATATGTATCTCTAAGAGAATGAAAGTTTTATTCTATTTTATAGAATAATTTTATAGAATAATTTTATTTTATTAAATAATAAAATTTATTATACACAACACATGTAGTGACACCTGGCATGCTTTGTCAGTAGAGCATGTGACACTTGACCTCAGGGTCATGAGTTGAAGCCCCACATTGGGGGTAGAGATTACTTAACAGAAAATAAAATAAAACATCATGTGTAAAAATTAAAATTCCTCAAGTATTATTTAATGTCTAGTCAATTCAAATTTTTCCAATTGTGTCTCTTAAAAAATAATCAGCTTTACTACTGAAATATAACTTATGTACAGTAAAATTCACCGAATTTCAGTGTGCAATATAATGAATTTTTAAAAAGATTTTATTTATTCATTTGAGAGAGACAGACAAGCAGGGGGAGAGGCATAGAGAGAGGAAGAAGCAGACTTCCCACTGAGCTGGGAGCCCCACATGGGGCTTGATCCCAGGATCCTGGGACCATGACACAAGCCTAAGGCAGACACTTAACCATCTGAGCCACCCAGGTGCCCCAATATAATGAATTTTTAACATCAGATTAATTTTGTTATAAAATTCAACCATTTTCAGGTATATGCGTTAGGAGTTTCTTTTTCCTTTGGATCTGCCTTTAGTTTGGGGAGTGGCAGGGTTTTGAGGTATAGTTTATATGCAATAAACTCATCCTATTCAGTGTAAAGTTCTTTGAGTTTTAACAAATGTATATAGTCATGCAATCACTGTCACAATTAAGATACCACCCTTTAGAATTCCTGTTGTACTTTTCTTTTTTTTTTTTAAATATTTTATTTATTTATTTATTAGGAAAGAGAGAGAGTGAGAGAGAGCAGGTCAGAGTGAGAAGCAGACTCCCCATGGAGCTGGGAGCCCGATGTGGGACACGATCCCGGGACTCCGGGATCATGACCTGAGCCGAAGGCAGTCGCTCAACCAACTGCGCCACCCAGGGGCCCCCTGTTGTACTTTTCTAACAAATATCCTTTATTCTCCCTTAGCCCATGATAGTCATTGATCTGACTGTATAGCTATAGATTTACCTTTCCAGAATGTCATATAAATGGGATCATTTGTGTCTAGTTTCTTTCCTTTAGTACAGTGCTTTTGAAATTTGTGCATGTGGTGTGTAGCATGTGTCAGTAATTTGTAACTTTATTACTGAGTAGTATTCCTCTGTTAAAGATGTACTATCACAGTATGTTTATTCATTCATCAGGTAATAGAGATTTAAACTATTTTCAGCATTGGGCTATGTGAATAAACCAGCTCTGAACATTCACATTCATTGGTCTTGAATAATTACCTGGCAGTGGGATTGCTAGGTTGTATTAGTGTGTTTAGCTTTATTTTTTTTTTTAAGTATTTTTACTTATTTTATTTTTTTAAAGATTTTTAATTTATTTATTTGACAGAGACACAGTGAGAGAGGGAAAACAAGCAGGGGGAGTGGTTGGGGAGAGGCAGACTCCCTGCTCAGCAGGAAGCCTGCTGATGGGGGGCTCGGTCCTGGGACTCTGGGACCCTGGGATCATGACCTGGGCCAAAGGCAGGTGCTTCACCAACTGAGTCACCCAGGCATCCTAGTATGTTTAACTTTATAAGAAAATGCCAGACCCTTTTCCAGGAAAAGAAATCTACATTTCCTTTTCCACCAGTGGTGTGTGAGAGTTTCAGTTGCTTGGCATCCTTCCTAGTGGTTAGTATTAGCAGGCTTTAATTTTACCAACTAAGTCCTATTTGATTAAATGACTATGTAAGTCTTCTGCCCACTTACTGGGCTATTTATCTTCTTCTTTTTAAAGATTTTATTTATTTGAGAGAGAATGAGAGAGGGAGAGAGAGAGCAAGACCATGAGAGAGTCAGAGGGAGAAGCAGACTCCCCACCAAGCAGGGAGCCTGATGCGGGACTTCAGGATGATGACCTGAACCAACGGCAGTTGCTTAACCAACTGAGCCACCCAGTCTCCCTATTTATCTTCTTCTTAATAAGTTGTAGGAGTTCTTTGAATATTCTGGGTGTAAATCTATTATCAGACATACATTTTGCAAATATTTCCTTGTCTATGGATTGACTTAATTTCTTAACAGTCTTTCAAAGAAGAGAATACTTAAAACTTTGATAAAGTCTCATTTGTTAGTTTTTGCTTTTATGGTTTGCATTTTTTGTCCTATCTGAAATCTTCATCTAACTAAAGGTCGTAAGGTTTTCTCCCCTATTTTCTTTTAAAAGTTTCATTTAACCCTTTTGTGATTAGGTCATTGATCTGTTTTGAGTTAGCTTTGCTAAGCTCTTATTTCTAGTAGCTTTTTGCAGATTCTCTTAGGATTTTCTGCATAAATGATGCTGCTGTCTTTATTAAAGACAATTTTCCTTTTTTATGTCCAGTCATGGTACCATTTCTTTCTTTTTTCCTTTCTTTCTTTCAAGATTTTATTTTTTTGGCAGAGACACAGAGAGGGAACACAAGCAGGGGGAGCAAGAAAGGGAGAACAGGCTTCCCACAGAGCAGGGAGCCCAATGTGGGTCTCGGACACAGGACCCTGAGATCATGACCTGAGGAGAAGGCAGATGCTTAAGGACTGAGCCACACAGGCAACCCTTATTTCTTTTTCTTGCCTTGATATGGCCCAGGCTAGAATATCCAGTTCAGGTCTCTCGTCATTTTATTTTTTTATAATTCTAATCAAGATTCTCATGAGATTCACAGGGTGATCTGTCAAGTCTATTTTTTAAAAAAAAATTTAAAGATTTTACCTATTTATTCAAGAGAGAGAGAGTGAGAGGGAGCATGAGAGGGGAGAAGGTCAGAGGGAGAAGCAGACTCCCCGTGGAGCTGGGAGCTCAATGCGGGACTTGATCCCGGGACTCCATGATCATGACCTGAGCCACCCAGGCGCCCTTCAAGTCTATTTTATGATCTACTATTTACTCCTTCATTAGTTTGTACTAGGTGCTTTTGATTCAGTAATCAATACAAAGTCATTGTCAAACTTGCTTGTATTGTCCTCAGATGTTAGTGAAATACTTTAATTTTTTCAAAATTTGGATCATCCTCAATTCCATTATAAAGCTTAAAAATAATTAAGAACGAGAGCACTTTGACATTTTTCAATTATGTGTACATTAAACTTCCATGAAAAAAGTAATAAGCCGTCAAATTTGTTTTAGAAGTAATGGTTCATGTAAAATAGCAGTAAACTTTATTTTTTAAATTGCAGTTGTTGACATCGCAGCTACTTTTACAGTGCAGAGGTCAGCAGATTTTTCTTGAAATGACCCAGAGAGTTAGTATTTTAGGTGTTATAGGCCATAGAACTTCTCTCTTGCATGTTCTTGGCTTGTCCCTTCTCTCCTCCTTCCCTTCCTGTCTTCCTCCCTACCTAAAAACATACTTAGCTTCGAATCTCAACAAAAACAGGTTGTGGGCTATATTTTGCTGACCGTTGATTTATGTAATGATTACTTTTAAATCTTTCTCCATCTTTTTCTTTTTGACTGGGCTCATTAATTCATTAGATATTTATTAATTATATGTCATATGTGAGCTATGGTTCTTCTGTGCTGATTTTGGTAGATGTTACAAAGATGTATAAGATACTGTCTGCCAGTCTTGGTTTAGGTTTTATTTCATCCAGGAGAATTTTGGACAAGGACATGAATGCATGTTGAAATCCAGGAGTTTCTTGGGCCACATAACGTGCCTCTGGGGCTACCTCTATTTCTGGTACCTCTTCTCATTTTCACAAAAGCACTGGCTGCTGATCACCCTCTTTTCTCTAGTGTAGGGCTTTGACTTCCTGGGGAAGGCATCATTTTCTGATTTGCACAAAAGCACCATTTGGTCAGTTGATGACCCTGAGTAGTAGGCATATGATAGGTCACCAGTAACTATAATACATATATGGTTATGTCAAATTCCAGTCTGGAGAGTTGAAGAGAGCACTGTGTGTTTGCTTGGGATGGTGTAATCCGAGGAAGGCTTCTCAAAAAGATGGCATTTGAATTTCAAGGCTGTGTAGAATTGAATTTTTTTTATTTTAAGAAATTAAAGACATTTTGGACAATAAATAGAAGTTAATAAACCACAGTTCTTAGTTTTTTAAGATTTTATTTATTTGAGAGAGCAGCGAATGAGAGAGAAAGCACAAACTGGGGGAGGGGCAGAGGGCGAGGGAGAAGCAGACTCCCCATGAGGCAGGGAGGAGCTCAATGTAGGGCTCCATCCCAGGACCCCGGGATCATGACCTGAACTGCAGTCAGACACTTAACTGACTGAGCTGTCCGGTCATCCCCAGACCCCTGCTTTCAGTTATTTTGGGTATATACGTATTCTGATGTAATTGCTGGATCATATGGTATTTTGTTTAATTTTTTGAGGAACTGCCATACAATCTTCTACAGTAGCTATACCATTTTACATTCCCACAGGTAGTGCAGAAGGGTTCCAGTTTTTCCAGTTGGAAAAAAAAAGTTTCCAATTTTTTGCCAACACTTGTGATTTTTTGCCTTTTTGATAATAGCTGTAGTAGTGGGGGTGAAGTGGTAGCTCATTGTGGTTTTGATTTGCATTTTTCCTGATGACTAGTATGTTGAACATCTTTTCATGTGCTTGCTTATTGGCTAATTGTATGACTTCCTTGGAGGAATGCTATTCACGTCTTTTGCCCATTTTTGAATTGGGTTGTATGTACTTTTGTTATCAAGTTTTAGTTGTTTATGTATTCTGGAATGAACCCTTTATCAGATATATGAAATGCACATATCTTCTCTCATTCTGAAAAGTGTTGTCTTTTCATTCTGATAACTCTGATAATCCTTTGCACACAAGCTTTTAATTTTTTTTTTAATTTTTTATTTTATTTATTTGACAGAGAGAGAGAGAGATCACAAGTAGGCAGAGAGGCAGGCACAGAGAGAGGGGGAAGGAGGCTCCCTGCAGAGCAGAGAGCCCGGTGTGGGGCTGTGGGGCTCGATTCCAGGACCCTGAGATCATGACCTGAGCCGAAGGCAGAGAGGCTTTAACCCACTGAGCCACCCAGGTGCCCCCAAAAGCTTTTAATTTTGATGAAGTCCTTTTTACTGTTTTTTTTTTTAATGTTGTCTATTCATTTGGTGTCACAGTTAAGAAATCATTGCCAAATTCAGAGTCATGCATACTTGTTCCCTCTGTTTTCTTCTAAGAGTTTCATAGTTTTAGCTCTTAAGTTTGCATCTTTGACCCATTTTGAGTTAGTTTTTGTATATGTTATAAGGTGTAAGGGTTCAACATATATGCAAGGGTTTATTTTTGGACTTTCTATTCCATTGGATTTTGTCTGTCCTTATGCCAGTACCACACCATTTTGGTTACTGTAGCTTTGTAGTAAGTTTTGAAATTGAGAAGCCAGACTTTGCTTTTGATTTATGCGTGCCCTTAAATTTATAATTTTCTCTCCCTCTGCACTGTTTTTCCTTCTCCTGCCATTTATTTGTTGAAGAAACTGTTATTTGTTATGTCACATTTACCACATTCTGGGTTAAACCAATCGTAACCTCATGGTATCAGTTAATATATTCTCCTATACCGTGTCTCCTGTAAACTAGTAGATCTTGATTAAATCTGGGCTCCAGTTGCATCATATTAGAAGGCACCTTTTTTTTTTTTTTTTTTTTAACTTAAGGAAATTGTAAAAAGCAGGCAGAATGATAGATTGAACCCCTGGACACCACCTGTCACCTAGTTTTAACTGTTAGCAACTCATGCCCGTCTTACTTCATTATAACGCCAGCTACTCCCTCCCTTCTGTATTATATTGAAGCAATACAAACTGTTATTTAAAAAAATTTTTTTATATTAATTTGGCATTTTGAATGGCACCTTAACTTCATATTCAATAACAATTGAAAGCATAGAATTGGGCCCCTGGGTGGCACAGTTGGTTGAGCGACTGCCTTTGGCTCAGGTCATGATCCTGGAGTTCCGGGATCGAGTCCCATATCGGGCTCCCAGCTCCACAGGGAGTCTGCTTCTCCCTCTGACCTCCTCCCTTCTCATGTTCTCTCTCTCTTTCCTAATAAATAAATAAATAAAATCTTTAAAAAAAAAAAAAAAAGAAAGCATAGAATCCTGAGTATGGTTATTTTGTTAAATCTGATCCATCTAATCATAAATATATTTAGGACTAAGGTATGATCTTGGCTTTTTTTTTTTAAGATTTTTATTTATTTATTTGACAGAGAGAGCACAAGCAGGGGGAGTGGGAGAGGGAAAAGCAGGCTTCCTGCCTGTGGGGCCTGATCCCAGGATCATGATCTGAGCCAAAGGCAGATACTTAATTGACTTGGCTTCTTTGAAATTCTGTTTTATTACTATAAGAAATATTAAGATGCTTTGTTCCAAACTATTAAAGAAAAAAATTAAAGGATAATATAAGTAAAGGATCCCAAAAGAAAAAAAAAGAATGAATTTGAACTTGTAGCATAATCTTTAGAAAATGCTACTATGATATGCTAACATTCCCCTTGGTGGTTCAACTTCCTGGTTTGGTCAGTGGAAATCTGTTGTTTCTACACTCTGTATCACTTTATAGCACTATGAATCTTCTATTATTTTCTTTGTTCAATGATTTGTTTTACTTAGTAAGCTGGATTGTCAAAACAGTTGTTCTTTATTAGTGAAAGATGTGATTATATAATCAATAAAAAATAGTGTGACTTCTATAGAAGGTCTGTAAATTCTTTTAAATAGCTTTATAGGGATGCCCCATGAATTTAAAGATACTTAATTGGTGGCATTTGTTTAAGTCTTAACCGGGGCCTCTCAGCAACCAAGATAAGATAACCCAAACAGGATTTTTAGCCATTTGGTAGCCTTTGGTTATAGACTACAGATAATTAGAAAAACCCAATAAATTCAAATGATGCTTGAAAAAAATTAAAAATTTGGTTAGGTTTAATTGTGAAATTAGTTTATTTCTTGTGATGCAATTTCAGAGAGGCAGAATATAACCTAGAAATGAAAAGCCTAGACTTTGGATCACCTGGTTAAAATATCTCTACTGCTCATTAGCCAGATGATTTTGGTCAAGATATTTAACTAAGGTCCAGTTTCTTTACCTGTAAAGTTAGGGGTGAGACATTTCACATAATGCTTACCATAGTATCTGGTTTATAATATTATAAACGGTATTATTAGTCTTATTCCGTGGACTTCAGGAATTTTTCTGTGCTGTGTGTGAGGCAAAGAATCAGAATGTTAGAAACAGAAGGGCTTTCAGAGGTGCTTTGGTCTAAGATGCTATTTTCTAGATGAGAGAGGGTTACTGAGTTGGAGAGCAAACCAGTCCTGTCCTTGGAGTTCTAAGATCAGTGCTATTTTACTGGGAATTGACACCATTCATACTGTGAGACTTATTAGACCTGAATTGTGCTTCTCTTTGAATTTGTGACTTAATTTGGGTATTTTGATTATTTTATTAAAATGAGATTCCAGGGTTGCCTGGCTGGCTCAGTCGGTTAAGCATCTGCCTTCGGCTCAGGTCATGATCTGAGGGTCATGAGATTGAGCCCTGTGTCCAGCTCCATGCTCAGTGTGATGCCCACTTAAGATTCTGTCCCCCTCCTTTTGCCCCTCCCCTAATCACACATTCTCTCTCTCTAAAAAAAAAGAGATTCCAGTTCTATTATTCCATTTTTATTATTATTATTTTTTTAGATTTTTATTTATTTATTTGACAGAGAGAGAACACAAGCAGGCAGAGAAGCAGGCAGAGGCAGAGAGAGGAGCAGGCTCCCTGCTGAGCAAGGAGCCAGATGTGGGACTCGATCCCAGGACACCGGGATCATGACCTGAGCCAAAGGCAGCTGCCCAACCAACTGAGCCATCCAGGCGTCCCGGTTCCATTTTTATTATTATTTCATTCTACTATTTATGAGGAATATAGCATTTTATGTTATTAATGTTTTTATCATTTCATAAGGGGACTAATCTTTTCCAGTGGAATAAAAGCCTTAGGTTGTATTACTCTCTATTAACTAAATTCACTTGAGTCCACCTTACTGGAAATAACTTGACAGCTGACTTTGGTGTACTGCATTGTTTCACAGGTAGGGCATTGGCAGGGAAAGGTACTTTTTGCATAGATCCTGACAGAGGATCTTAGAAGTGAAAGTGCTTTGAATGATTTAACTTATTTTCAAATGTTTTTCTGCAGTTGTAAACATAGTGCCTATTTTTAGAGGCAAGAGAAAAACACAGGAGGTGACTTTGATGGCAGTCAATAATATATCAGTTAAATCAGGAGTAGAATTTATATTTTATTCCTAAATAGCTTTCTGTAACAGACCAGTAGGTTACTTTGGGACTAAAGATTATTATGTTTAGTACTGGTTATTTTTTCCAGTAAGCTCTTTTTATTTCATTTATTTTATTTTGATTATGTTCACATTCTTTACTCTTTCTTCCTCCCATGATCCATACCTGTTCTGGGTGTCTGAGCCAACAAAACACAGAGGGAACCATTTTGAGGTAGCCTTTATACTTAATACTTGAGGAGCCTTCCCCACAGATTGCTTGTGTTGTATTTGAATGGAATTATAAGATGATTAAATTTGAAAATATTTAAATTTAAAAATATGAAATTTAAATTTGAAATTTTTTTTAGACTTGCTTATTAGCCTGTTGAACTTAATAAATGTTTAATTTTTTCAGAGGTCGAAACAGCAAAGGACTGCCTCAATCTACGGTGAGTAATTTTAATGTCACTTGTTTGGAAGAATTGGTAACTAAAATGTTATTTCTGAACCATAGACCAAAGCCAAGGCAAAAAGAAATCTTGGGTTTTATATCTCATATAACTTTTGTATCTCAGTACTGTTTGGTATAAAATTATTAGCTATATATGTTGTTTTTGGACATGATTCTACATATAAAATGTAAAATGAACTGTAAATAGTATTTTTCATGCAAAGTAGTAAGTCATTTGTTGTTTTAGAAATGGCTAAAGGCAAATCTAAATGAATAACACCCCAAAAAGATAAGTGGAACACCAGGACTGGAGTTTGCAAAGTTCTTTGGGATTTTGATTTTGAATTAATGCCTTCTTTTAAGTCCTTTCATTTTTCTCCCTTTGAAAGGGCCACCTTGTTTTAAATTTTAGAACTTTTTTTTAAGATTTTATTTAT
The DNA here is from genome assembly GCA_028533885.1 of Nasua narica. Taxonomy (NCBI): domain Eukaryota; kingdom Metazoa; phylum Chordata; class Mammalia; order Carnivora; family Procyonidae; genus Nasua; species Nasua narica. The sequence continues at coordinate 7,299,330 of CM052808.1, read as the reverse complement.
TTATTTGTCAGAGAAATCACAAGTAGTTAGGCAGGCAGAGAGAGAGAGAGAGAGGGAAACAGGCTTCCTGCTGAGCAGAGAGCCCGATGCCAGGCTTGATCCCAGGACCCTGGGATTATGACCTGAGTCGAAGGCAGAGGCTTAATCCACTAGCCACCCAGGTGCCCCTAAATTTTAGAACTTTATTAATAAATTAAACTGGGCATGAAGGACAGTTCCATGTGATAATAAAATTAAACTGGGCATGAAGGACAGTTCCATGTGATGGAAAAGATAAATGAGAAACTTAACTAAACGTTTTTTTAACAAAATAAATGTTAACTTTAATATATATACAAGGATAAATACTAATTGCTAATAATGTTTTTTCTTAATATTCCAGATTTCTTTTGATGGAATCTATGCAAATATGAGGATGGTTCATATACTTACATCAGTTGTTGTAAGTTACCAGATTATTGGGGAGAAACTGCCTTGGGAGTGTGGAGTGTACAGTAAAGAAATTTCATGATGTTAAAATGTAGACAAATGATTTTCAAAGTAACATTTCTTAGGTCACATTTAATCAGGATTATTTAGAAAAAAGAGATTAGAACTCCGTCCAAACTATAGTGACTCACTATAAAAGCATTCTTGTTAATCCTGCTCTGTATAAAATAATAGTAGTAGTTGATTGTCTTTAGTGCATTATTTTGTCACCTGATAAAACCAGAATCAGAAATATTTAACTTCAGTATTTAAATTCATATTGCAAACTGTGAGCAGGGCCTCCTGAGGAATTTTGAGAATGTGTTAATGTTTTAGAATTTATTGTTTTGTCAGTGAATACCTAATATGCTGAATGAAGCCTGGTGAGCTAAAAAAAAAAAAAAGAAAACTATTATCCCTCCTGACTGGGTAGCACACTGTTTCTTTGATAAATTAATTGTATGTTTTTAGGGATCCAAATGTGAAGTACAAGTGAAAAACGGAGGTATATATGAAGGAGTTTTTAAAACATACAGTCCTAAGGTAATTTTTACTCTTTTCCTTTTTGTTAAATGTAAAACTCCCATGAATCATCAACTACTGTATGTTTCTATGCCTTCCTGACACTGTGTTAGTTTCTAATTTAGCAATTTGTAGTTGTGAAATAGGCATGTTTCTCACATTTTCATGTTCTTTAAAGTACTTTTTAAAATTTCCACTTTGATTTTGCTCTTCAGTTTCAAATACTGATTATTTTATAGACTGATTCGTATAATTAAGCTTGCTCTGTGTGCCTATTAAAATATCTTGACCTTTTCAAGCATTGGGGGCTAGAAGACAGATTGAGTGGTTCATTATTTACTTCATCACCATTAACGTACTTAAAACAGACTATGGTAGCAAGGAACAACTTTTATTATTATTTTTTAAGATTTTATTTATTTATTTGACAGAGGGAGAGAGATCACAAGTAGGCAGAGAGGCAGGCAGAGAGAGAGGGGGAAGCAGGCTCCCTGCTGAGCAGAGAGCCCGATGTGGGGCTCGATCCCAGGACCCTGAGATCATGACCTAAGCTGAAGGCAGAGGCTTTAACCCACTGAGCCACTCAGGCGCCCTGAGGATGAACTTTTAGATAAGAGGATTTTTGAATGGTAGAATAAATAATAGGTCATATTTTTGAGAAAAGGTATGATTATAAGTTCTTTTTGAGATAGATTATTTTTGTCAAAGACAATACTATCTTGATGTGGTAAAGAATCCCGGTTATATTTTACTTTATAAATATTTTGAATATTTACTCATGCTTCTCATTTTAGTGTGATTTGGTACTTGATGCTGCACATGAGAAAAGTGTGGAATCCAGTTCGGGGCCAAAACGTGAAGAAATAATGGAGAGTATTTTGTTCAAGTGTTCAGACTTTGTTGTGGTACAGTTTAAAGATATGGACTCCAGTTATGCAAGAAGAGGTAAATTTTGATTTCCTAAATATGCTTCATGGTTTATAAGATTTATTTAAACAAAGACTCTATACATCAATTATACACTTTTTTCTTTTTTTTAAAGAAATGTTTTTTTTTTTAAATAACCTGATTAAGATAGATAGGAATTTTAATGCATTTTTGTGGGAAAATATTTAAAACTTCAGAGAAAGAGTCCTTGGTACTTTTAGTAGGATAGATAATAAGAGTTTGTGTTCTATTAAAGTTTGTAAAGGATTTTCTACAGTTTCATGGTCAAGAATGCTACAGATCATACTCAGCTGAAATTTCTTGTTCTATTTGGCTTACAGTCCTTTATTTTATAAATTTTTAGTTTTAAAATGGTTATAAATCATGCTTATCTAGTTTTATTATGCTTTTAGTTCTATAAATGTTTGTTTTGTGACCTAGAAATAAAGCACAAGTCTAAGGGAGAATGTCAAAGAGCTGTGGATGGAAAAATAATTGTCCAATGAAGATGAAAAGGGTAAAGAAGTAGAACATGCAAATTTTTCAAAAATTCAAGAGTATGGGACTACGTTTTGAAAATATAAAAGGGGTGATGTAGTTATATTAAAATTTAGTCTCTTTCAAATGTCCACTGAGGAGGGAAATATGGGAATTACTGTAATTGTTTGGAGAGTATTCTTTGTAGTGTGAGTGTTCATAACATGTTTGAAGACAATTTGGGCAATTTGGGCAATTTTGAAGTTGGTTCTAAAATTCTTAAATTGATTTTTTTTTTTTGGTCAAATTCTATAGTCAATTCTCTTGTGAGTTTTAACTTACCACAATTTTTGACTTTTAATATTGAGTCTATACCAACAGCCGTTTTTGTTGCTGCGTTCATTTTTCTACACTGTTATTTAGAAATACAAGCCACCAGAAAGTTAAAGCCTTTCTCTTGGACCTTAACGAGGTTCTCACATATAGTTAGCTTGTTTTTTTCAGAAGCTAGCAGTGCTAGGTACCTTTAACCACTTTGTCGTGCTGAAGAAAGCACTGTGTTCTGTTTTTGTACCTTCTCAGATGTCTGTGTCTCTGATTCACAACTCTTTGTCTGAGTCCTTCAATGGCCCATACAAGGAAACAAGTCTTTTTTTAGTTGCTGCCTTTGGAGTTGATCTTGTTTATGCCTAGGACCAGAAAATTATGCTTATACTGTTGAAGTATTTTACTGTTTTAAATTTAAAAATTGACTTTGGTTAATAAGCTGAAAGGGAATATACAGTTTCAGTTGAATTTAGTACATAGCACTCTAGAAAAAGTAAGGGCCACAACAACAAAATATTCCTTACTTTGTTGGGTACCAGGCTTTTTAGCTAACAGCCACTTAAAATTACTTGGAAATATCTATGGTTTCCTACTTTTCAATCCTCTTCAAAATAATGTCTTTAAGTTTTTTATTTTATTATTTTATTATGTCTTTATTTCTCAGGTAATTTGTGTTCATTGTAGAAAGCCAAGAACATACAGATGAGAGTGACAGCTTTGAAAGTGTTCAGTACACTCATAATGGGCTGGATGTATTTTGCTATATACATAAAAATATAGTTTTCTTGATGAGGTCATCCCATAGTTGAGTAATTTCAAGTATTTTATATAGACTGTAGTGGTTTAGTGAATTACATAATTGTGTCCAGTGCATAGTATCCTGAAAATAGTAATAAGTCATGTGTTTAGGATTTCAGGTCTCTTAAGCGAGGTTTTTAATACTATCTAGCAGAAGTTGCCCTCAATACGTATTATTATTTTGGAGATAATAATTAGTATAGAGAAAACTTTTAGAGTAGTTAATTGGCATAGTTCAATAATTACAAAAATTAAGACACAATTCAGTAACTTGGTAAAGTGAGGAAACAAACCCAGCGCCCTCTAACCCCCAAATCATGTTCCTTTTGTTTTAAAGACTTTATTATTTATTTATTTACTAAAAGATTTTATTTATTTGCTCAAGAGAGATCATAAGTAGGCAGAGAGGCAGGCGGGTGGGGGGGAGCAGGTTCCCTGCTGAGCAGAGAGCCCGATGCAGGGATCGATCCCAGGACCCTGAGATCATGACCTGAGCCGAAGGCAGAGGCTTTAACCTACTGAGCCACTCAGGCACCCCAAGACTTTATTTATTTGGGATGCCTGGGCGGCTCAGGTGGTTAAGCATCTGCTATCAACTCAGGTCGTGATCCCGAGGTCCTGATATCGAGTCCCACATCAGGCTCCTTGCTCAGCGAGAAGCCTGCTTCTCCCTCTGCCTCTGCTGTTCCCCCTGCTGTGCTCTCCTCTCTCTCTCTCTCTCTGACAAATAAAATCTTAAAAAAAAAAAAAAAAGATTTTGTTTATTTATTTGACAGAGTGAGACGGCGAGAGAGTAAGCACAAGCAGGACAAGTGGGAGAGGGAGAAGCGGGCTTCTTGCTGAGCAGGGAGCCCATACAGGACTCAATCCCAGCATCCTGGGATCATGACCTGAGCCAAAGGCAGGTGCTTAATGACTGAGCCACCCAGGCGCCCCCCAAATTATATTCTTCAACATTGTACTACTGTGACATAAATTATGTGGTCTAATTTGTTGTGTCCAAATAAATCTGCATTTACCTTAAAGGATTTCCCCACAAATAAAGCCAAAAGTAAACAAAATTCCTGTTCAGTATAAATATGCAAATTATTATATTATTCAAGATTCTTTTTTAAATCTTTGGCTTCATTTTTGGGGAAACTTTTAAAAGTTAGGTTAGTATGGCTTTTAACTTCTTAATGCTGACTTTATTGATTTTAGTTAAGTTTGTCTTTTTCATTTTAATACGTTTTTAAGATTGGCATATTCATATACATATGCAAGTGAATAAGAGGCCTAGAAATAATTTTCTTTTTATGATATGGTGAATAAGTTTCATTTGATCTCATGAATGAATATGTTACCAGATTGATTTGCGGGCAATATAAAAAGTAACTACATTTTGTAAGCTGTGGGTTCCTTTTGCAATCCATAATTAGATCATCAGATTATCACTGGAAAATTAGTTGTTTTTTATACTTAATCTGAATTCCATTGCAGACAGAGCTGGAATGCTCTCGTTTTCCCTGCTTCGTTTTGCCACCTATTTTTTAGGGCATTCAGCTGCTTTTGTCTCTGTATTTTCTTTTTTTTTTTGTCTCTGTATTTTCCTACCTTTGAGTTGGTGTATTATCTCTACTCACCTTTTACTTGGTTTCTTTTCTCTTTCCAGTGTTTCCTTGTCTGCTTTTCGCCTTCACTCTCTTTCCGCTTTTTCTCTTGTTCCTTTATTCACATTTTGCTCTTTGATTTAATACCCCAACTCAACTTTGTTTTAGTTCTGTAGCTCGTTCTTCCCTTTCTCCCTCCCTCCCTCCCTCCCTCCTTCTCTCCCTCCTACCTTGCCTCCTTCAATTTTATTTATTTATTTGACAGAGAGAGGGAGAGAGCACAAGCAGGGGGAGCAGTAGGCTCCCAGTTGAGCAGGGGCTCTATCCCAGGACCCTAGGATCAAGATCCCGCCAAAGGCAGACGCTTAACTGACTGAACCACCCAGGCGCCCCCTGTGTCTTACCTTCTTATTTCATTCTCCCAGCTTAGGCTATTTTCTACCACTTCATTTCCTTTGCAGTGTTCTCAGTCTAGAGAATGGGTCAGCAAACTTAAGGCCTATGGGCCAGATCCACTCATTGGCAAATAAAATTTTATTGTAACAGGGTATGCCTATTTATTTATGTATTGTCTATAGCCACTTTGATGCTACAGTGATAACATTGAGTAGTTGTAATAGAGACTATATGGCTTGCAAAGCCAAACAATATTTTCTGGTTTTTTACAGAAAAACATTGCCAACTTTTGTCCTAGATCTTTTTCCCTACTGTGTTTGGGCTGATCAAAAATAAATACTGTACTGGGCGCCTGGGTGGCTCAGTTGTTAAGCAGCTGCCTTCGGCTCAGGTCATGATCCTGGAGTCCCTGGATCGAGTCCCGCATCGGGCTCCCTCCTCAGCGGGGAGTCTACGTCTCCATCTGACCTCTTCCTCTCTCTCATTCTCTCTCTCTCTCTCTCAAATAAATAAATAAATAAAATCTTTAAAAAAAAAATAAATACTGTACTGTCTTTGGTGAAATAACATAGAAAAAATACTTCATCTTTAACTCATGCTTTGACTCTAATACTATGTAATTTCATCTATTCCTTATTTGTGACCATTGAAATTGGATTTAGTTTGAAGAGTTTTCTTCCCAGCTTTTTGTCACAATAACTGAAAAATCACAAATGAGGAAATTAGTTATTGGGAAAGACCTCCATCACCAACCATCTGCTCCCTTCCCTACCTACAACTTTATCTTCCCCTTGCCAACGTTACTCTCTTTCCTGTGGTTTTAGTAGATGGGATGTTTCACTTCCTGCTGAATCCCAACTTCTCTGGTCATGTCCTTGACCCTATTTTACCATTCCTGGGTTCTTGCTCTTTTATGTCACCTCTGTTTCCAAGACCCTTCAATCTCTTCCTCTCCAGTTAGTCCTTCCCTTAAGCCAGAAAAACCTATATAAGTCCCTCTCCTCCTGAAAAGGATTCCTTTTTATCCTGAACTCCTACTTAATATCTTGTCTTCCTTTCTTATCCAAACTTTTTTTTCCAAAGATTTTATTTATTTATTAGAGAGAGCATGGGGCGGAAGGGGCAGAGGCAGATTGTGGGACTTGATCCCAGGATCCCAAGATTACGACCCGAGCCAAAGGCAGACCCTTAACTGACTAAGCCACCCAGGCGCTCCGTTATCCAAACATCTTACTCTTATGACTCCTGCAATATAATCTGACTTTTATGTTCACTACTGGGGAACTACCTGAAATTAACCTCTCATGCTATGTCCTTTGTAGTCTTTTGCAGACTTTACTGTGGCTTTTGACACTGTTGGTTTCATCCTCCCTCAGAAGCTGCTCTTCTGTTTTTTGTGTTTTATTCATCATTCCTTTCCTGCCCATTCTTGGGCTTCATTTCTGTTAAAGCGCTCTTTTTTTTTTTTAAGATTTTATTTATTTATTTATTTATTAGGAAAGAGAGAGAGTGAGAGAGAGCAGGTCAGAGTGAGAAGCGGACTCCCCATGGAGCTGGGAGCCCGATGTGGGACTCGATCCCGGGACTCCGGGATCATGACCTGAGCCGAAGGCAGTCGCTCAACCAAGTGCGCCACCCAGGGGCCCTGTTAAAGCGCTCTTAATTATGTGTGTATTCCCAGTGTTTGTTTCTTTGCCCACTGATCTTAATTGCCTATCAGTTGTTTTATACTCTTCTAATTTCAGCAACCACACATAAGCCTACTCCAAGCATCTTTTGTATTGCCTTTATGCCATGTTGTATTATATAATTAGATGTTTCTGTCTTCCCTATTATACTTTGAGCTCCTTGTGCATGGATACTGGTTGTTTTTTGTTTTTTTAAACCCTTGGAGCCTAGTGTAGTATTTTCCCACATAGGACAGGCACAGTGAATTAGGACACTCTTGAATGAATGAAATTAGGACTGTCCTATATTTTTAAAAAACTTCTATGCAAACAATGATAAAACTAGAAGTGGTCTTATGTATACAGCCAGCCAACAAATACTTACTGAGCCCTGGAATGTGTTCATGGCTGTGCTCGTTGCTATAGACAGTACAGAGAAATTCAAGACTTAATCTATTTTGGGTCCCTTTTGAGAACGTCGTGAAACTGTATACCCTAACCCTAGAAAAAACATGCACACAGACTTTTACATTTAATTCTGTAGTGTTCACAGTTTCTTAGGGAGTTCATGTACTCCATGTTAAGAAGCTCTGCTCCAGGCATTTTCACAGTTGGAAATACCAAGGCACATGAAGGAATTCAAGAAAAGTGGAATGTTAAAATTGGTGGCATTGAATTCCAAATAGAGTTCAGAGACAAGTAGAATTGTAGTAGTTGGAGGAATTTGGGGTGTGAATGTGTGATTAGAGGGTAGAGAGAAAGTCATGATACTATTGTGTTCTCATATGATTGTTCCATAGCTCTGATAGGGCACAGTCCTAGCAGTAAGAGAGAATGATCTCTTCTTCTTCAGAAGATTTTATTTATTTATCTGAAAGAGAGAGAGTATGAGCGGGATGAAGGGCAGAGGGAGAGGCAGACTTCTTACTGAGCAGGGAGCCCAACTAGGAGCCAAGCCTAGAACCCTGAGATCATAACCCGAGCTAAAGGCAGATACTTAGCTGAATGAGCCAGCTGGGTGCCCTAAGAATGATCTTTTCTGAAGGGCATGACATTAGGAAGGCATTATCAGCCATATCTAGGGAAGAGACAAATCTCCACAGTCTGTGACTTGGAAAACCTTGAATTCTGAGGCATTTAAATGTGTTGTAAATTCTTTCATGGGTAGTCTTGTAATAGGATGATCAGGCCACAAGCCTTGCAGCTGAAGAGGCACATTCTTGGAGCTAGGAGTACAGTCAGTAGGCTCTGTAGATGGGCAAGCCGTGCTAATGTTGGACAGGCAAGCAGCTGTAAAGCTGGACAAGTACTAATGATCAGCCTGCCTTTTGGGAGGGGGAGGATAGGCCCTCTGGTGGGTAGGCAGATGGGGTGATGGATAAGCAGGGGGTGTTGGCTGGGGGATATCCAGGGAGCGGTGCAGGAAAGCCCTATAAAGAGGTTGGCTTGGGCCTGTGGGCTTTGGACTAGTTTTTGTATTGAGCCAGCTGAGTAATTTTGTGCTCTTCATAGTCTTCTGTTAAAACTTGAACCATCAGAAAGTTGACTGCCTCAGCTTTGCTGTGGGCTAGTAAGAGAAGGTTGTATGTCCATGCTGGGGCCAGATGGTTGAATGGAAGCTAACATTTACTGAGGCCAGTATGGAGGTGGCACAGAGATTATTGAGATTTAAAAAAAAAAAAATGTATAGTAGAACAGGTGATGAAATATTGAACAGTAGTTGGAGGTATGGAATAGGGAGGTATTGCATGTTTATTAAAATATCTCTGATTTGTTAAAATTTCACTTACATGTTTTTAGAGCATGTACAAATTCTCTGCTGTATTCATGTGTATGCGAAGATCAAAACAGTAATTCTTCATTTATTAAAAATAAAACAAATGAAAATCTCTAGAATAAAATAGAATTTTATTTAGATAAACCAAAAATATTTTGTACTAATAAGAGTAAGGTGGACTGATTTAAGATATATGAAAACTATTGCTAACTGGTGGACAGCATTAATCAGCTAAATGGTTTAAAAGAAAACATCTTCACAAAGGAATAAAACTTAGAGCATAGAAATAAGTATAGTTTATGTGAATAGGCTGAAGACTTCATAAAAACACTACTGAAGGAAATAAAAATAGATGAGACTAAATGGAGAAATGTGTTGTACTTAGAATGGAAATATGTAACACTGTAAAATTGTCCTTTTTTCCTGAAAATAATCACTAAAGATCATATATCTGTTTTTGTAGAAGGTGACAAAATGATTCTAAAATTTTAAGATAATACTTATAGGGGCGCCTGGGTGGCTCAGTTGGTTGGGCGACTGCCTTTGGCTCAGGTCATGACCCCGGAGTCCCGGGATCGAGTCCTGTATCAGGCTCCCAGCTCTGTGGAAGTCTGCTTCTCCCTCTGACCTTCTCCCCTCTCATTCTCTCTCTCTCTCAAATAAATAAAAAATAAAATAAAAATTATAAAGTTTTAAGAATACTTATTAACAGAAGAATTGTGGAAATTTTTTCTACAAGAGTCAATAAGGAGGACTTCCCCTACGAAATATTTTTTAAAAGATTTTATTTATTTATTTATTTGGCAGAGGGAGAGAGATCACAAGTAGGCAGAGAGGCAGGCAGAGAGAGAGGGGCAAGCAGGCTCCCCGCCGAGGAGAGTGCCCAACGTGGGGCTCGATCCCAGGACCCTGAGATCATGCATGACCTGAGCTGAAAGCAGAGGCTTTAACCCACTGAGCCACCCAGGTGCCCCAGCCCTACGAAATATTAAAATGGGTCAGAATTAAACCATAGTTGTCATAGTGGCAAAGAATAGGGAATCTAAAACAGATGAAATTCATGTGGGTATTTTGTTAATAATATGATAAAGATAACACTGTAAATCTATAGTAAAGGTGGATTATTTATTTATTAAATGCTATTGGTACAACATTTGGAGGGAATTTGATGCCTACTTCATACTCATCACCAAAATAAACCCTAAATGGCTAAAAAGAGAAGTTTTTCAAATGGCCAGTGAACATATGGAAAGGTAATCCACCTCACTAGTAATCAAATGTAGTTTCAAAGCAATGAAATACGATTTTTACTTTGTCAGTTTGCTGAATGATAAAAGTGAGCAAGAGTAATACTAGCTCGTGATAGGGAATCAGAAAACAACTTACAGGGCCCCTGGGTGGCGCAGTTGGTTGGGCGACTGCCTTCGGCTCGGGTCATGGTCCCGGAGTCCCGGGATCGAGTCCCACATCGGGCTCCCAGCTCCATGGGGAGTCCGCTTCTCACTCTGACCTGCTCTCTCTCACTCTCTCTCTTTCCTAATGGATAAATAAATAAAATCTTTAAAAAAAAAAAAAAGAAAAAACAACTTACACTCTGCTAGTCAGGACGGTTTAAGAAAAAAGGAGCATTTTTGAGCTCTTCTGGTAGGTAATTCAGATGAGTCCAGGAAGACAATTTACTTGGTAGTAGTGTGTGATGCTAGTATACGCAGATACTGTCTGTTTTACTTTTACTTTTTCTCTTGCTCTGCACACACTCAGTGAAGTCTTATGAATAGCACGTATAGTAAAAGTAGTAATAAAGCAGGGCAGTGAAGGAATGTGAATAAACTGTTTGCATTTTCTTTCCCATCTGACTGCTTTTTTACCCAGATCAGTCCTGGCGGAGAGTTTTAAGGGAGCACGGAGAGTTTTAAGGGAGCACGTGCACTTGAGCAGTAGTTCTTCTAATTTACATAAGAAAAGAACAGTCTGATTTGTGAACTGTTTTCTATATTTTCCAAAGAAACAGACAATTAATTCTATTTACTAGCTTTTTCTTAACCTAGGTCTCAACACTTAATTGAAAGTAAATGGCAAAAAGAATACTGTATTGGCTAATGGTATTGGCAATTCAGTTCCCAGATTCTTTTTTTGCTTCCTGAACATTTCTGAATTTACTTCCCCCCTAAATTTTCAACAAAATCACTTTCTTTCCACTTTTCCTTCTCTCTCTTTAACTTTTGAGATAAAAACAGTTACCTTTTTTATTTAAAAATTGCTCTAGCAGTGATTAGACCCATTTCATTCTCTCTGATGGTATAGACTAAAGACTCCTCCTACCCTTTCAAAATAGGTTCTGAACCAAGAGTCTAATGGAAAAGCTGAAAACAGAATGTCACCTCCCGGTACCCCACAAATTACCTTTCTGTTGGCATCTTTGTTAGAATTTCTTTTGATTTCTTTTGGAGATAATATAGAAAACAGAAATCTAATGTTCTATGGAATCTGTCACCTAGGGTTTTTTTTGTTTCTTTGTTTTAAGATTTTTATTTGAGAGAAGTGAGAGGACACAAGCAGCAGGGAGGGGACTAGGGAGAGGGAGAAGCAGGCACCCTGCTGATCAGGGAGCCCCATGTGGGGCTTGATCCCAGAACGCTGAATCATGATCTGAGCTGAAGGCAGATGCTTAACTGACTGAAACACCCAGGCGCCCCTATCACCTTGTTTTTTTAAGTAAAGCAAGCCTAACAACGTGGGTTTCCATTTTTCTTTTGTTCTGTATTACATTGATCTGGCTTTGTCATAGGATTTGGTATGCATTTGATTTTGTGGAGTCTTGGCTATTGATCTTCATTTAGATCTTTTCACAGTAGTCTAGTTTGTGAGTTTAAGGGTTTTGTTTGTTTGTTTTTAAGATTTTATTTATTTGAGAGAGGAAGTGAGTTGGGGAGGAACAGAGGGAGAAGGACAAGCGGACTCCATGCTGAGTGCAGAGCCCAAGATGGGACTTGATTCCATGATCCTGAAATCATGACCTGAGCTGAAATCAGGAGTTAGATGTTCAACTGACTGAACGATCCCATTTGCTCCTGTTGGTTTATGTTTTTACTCCCATACTTTGGTTGATTTTTAAGTCTTATAAGCAGTGTATTAAATGGTAAAATATCTTGAAAAATAAAATTTCTGAAAATTTTGGGGCGCTTGGGTGGCTCAGTCGTTGTCTTCCTTCAGCTCAGGTCATGATCCCAGGGTCCTGGGATCGAGCCCTGCATCAGGCTGCCTGCTTGGCAGGAGGCCTGCTTCTCCCTCTTGTGTTCCCTTTCTTGCTGTGTCTCTCTCTGTCAAATAAATAAATCTTAAAAAACTTTTTTCTGAAAATTTTAGCTCAACTTTTAATTTTGCTAATTTAGGTTTTAAGAAAATTGCTCTCAAATGTTATATTCAGTGTTTTCATTTTATATAGTGGGTTAGTAAAAATAAGATAAAATAGTTTATCTTAAAGATATTTTGTCTTAAGCTTAAATTAGAGAATCCAATATGTACTTTTTTCAGAGTTTATTAGTGAGGAAAATAAGAACTGCTTTTTTCTTTTTTTTTAAGATTTTTATTTATTTATTTGACAGAGAGAGAGAGAGAGACCACAAGTAGGCAGAGAGGCAGGCAGAGAGAGAGGAGGAAGCAGGCTCCCCGTTGAGCAGAGAGCCCGATGTGGGGCTCGATCCCAGGACCCTGAGATCATGACCCAAGCCGAAGGCAGAGGCTTCAACCCACTGAGCCACCCAGGCACCCCGAGAACTGCCTTTTCATATTTAAGTTGGATATATTTTTCTCTGAGAGATTTTAGTAATATTTTATCATAGTACTGTAAAATATATAAGAAGAATATGAGGTTTCTTCCTCATTAATACATTTTTTTTTTTAAAGATTTTATTCATTTATTTGACAGAGAGGGATCACAAGTAGGCAGAGAGAGAGAGGGGGAAGCAGGCTCCCCGCCGAGCAGAGAGCTGATGCCGGGCTCGATCCCAGGACTCTGAGACCAGGGCTCGAGCTGAAGGCAGAGGCCTAAACCACTGAGCCACCCAGGTGCTCCTGTTGTACCTTTTTTTGTTTTGTTTTTTAAAGATTTTATTTATTTTAGAGAGTGGGGGTGGCAAAAGGGGTGGAAGAGGGAGAGGATCTCAGGTAGACTCTGAGCTGAATGTTGAGCCCAATGCAGGGCTCAATTTACTCTTGTAAGTTGTAAATTGACCTGAACTGAAACCAAGATTTGGACGCCTAACTGACTCAGCCACTCAGGTGCTCCTTGATTATTGTACCTTTGTCGTAAGTTGTGAATTCAAGTGTTAGTGGTTTTTTTTGTTTTTGTTTTTCCGCCCAAGATTGTCTATTCTAGGTCCCTTGCATTTCCATGTGAATTTTAGGATCATCTTGTCAATTTCTGTAAAATGATAGCTGGGATTTTGATAGAGATTGCATTGAATCTGGAGATCATTTTGGGGAATGCTACCATCTTAATGATGTTCAATCTTCTAGTTCAAGCGCATGGTATGTCTTTCCATTTATTCAGATCATCTTTAATTTTCTTCAAAAATGTTTTGTAGTTGTCAGGGTATAAGTTTTACACTTCCGTTGGTAGCTTTATTCATTAGTATTCTTTTTATCTTGGTTACCCAAATGTTACCATTGTAAATATATTTTATTTATTTATTTTTAGAGATTTTATTTAGTTATTTGAGTGAGAGAGAGGGAGAGAGCATGAGAGGGAGTAGGGTCAGAGGGAGAAGTAGACTCCCCACTGAGTGGGGAGCCTCACATGAACCCTAGGATCATGACCTGAGCCGAAGGCAGGCACTTAACCAATTGAGTCACCCAGGAACCCCTCTTGCAAATGTATTTAAATTTTTTTTTTCATTTTCAGATTAGAGTAGTATTGTTTTATAGTCTTTATATCTAATATAAATCTTTCTTTTGACTCTTAGTAGTAGGAGAGGTACTCAGCTTTGAGCTTGTCTGCTCTGCTACCTGTTGCTGATTTATTAATTTTCCACTGATTGTACCACTTATGCACATTTACTCTGTAAATCATTTTCTGTAATAATCAGAACAGCTTTAGCATTTTGGCAGGGTTAGATTTTTACCGTGTTTCAGAGTAACAATATTTTACGAAACAACTTCTGGAGATGAAGGCAAAAGCTTTCTTTCCTTTGAAGCAAATGATAAAATGGTAATTCATTCTACTGTAAGAGAGTGGACACATAAAATATTACATAGATTGAGTCTTAGAGGCTGTGTAACCTGAGCTGGATTTATTCTTTTAGCTCATAATACACTTCCAAATAAGAGTCACATCTTTTTTTTTTTTTTCTAAAGATTTTATTGATTTATTTGACAGAGATCACAAGTAGGCAGAGAGAGGGGGAAGCAGACTCCCCAACGAGCAGAGAGCCCGGTGGGCTCGATCCCAGGACCTTGAGATTACAACCTGAGCCGAAGGCAGAGGCTTTAACCCACTGAGCCACCCAGGCGCCCCAAGAGTCGCATCTTTTTTATCCATCCTTATTCTTCGGCTGCTTGTAGGGAAATAACATAGACACAAGGATTATTTTGGCTTCTTTTTGGGAAGAAAGTTGTTTTCTTCCTTTTACGTTGCTTTGTAAAGTTTTCCTTGGTGATGTCACATCTGCTTTCTTTTCTTCCTCTCTCTCTGTTCCCGTGATAGTTTGTATCCAGACGGTACTGAAATCTGGTTAACTTCTCTCCAGATCCCATTGCTTCCCGGTCAGTCCTGGACATTAGCACAAAGAAATTCTTTTTTTTTTTTTTTTTTTTAAGAGAGAAGTGAGGGGGCAGAGGAGGGGGAGAGAGAATATCTCAGTCAGGCTCCATGCCCAGGAGGGGCCTGGTGCGGGGCTCTATCTTAACACCCCAAGATCATGACCTGAGCCGAAATCAAGAGTTAGCACACTTCACTGACTAAGCCACCCAGTCACCCTAGCACAAAGAAATTCTTAAGCATTGCTTTTATTACATCATCTCATTTCTCATTCAAAAATCTACAGTAGCCTCTGTTGCTTACTGAATAAAGTTGGGATGCCATACCTGGGCATTCAGGGCCCTTCCCAGGGTTTCTTCTCTTTTTCCACCTAAGATGCCATTATTCCTCAATATTAATCCACTTCTTGACCCAAGGAGGCATTTTCTGTATGCTGGACATTACTGTGTCTACCGTTGAGCTTGCTTATCTTACTGCTGGGTTTACTCTCTGCCTTAAATACCTTCCTTCCTTCGTAGATTTTTAAATACTTTTCTAAAACCAAGTCAAACCTCCTTTCGTCTTTATAATCTTCCGTGACCTCACTGTGGTCTGATTGTATTGCCTACACCAATGGCTACTAAAATTTCCTACATTTTATTTTTAGCACAGAATGGTTTGTTTCCCCGTGCCCCCAGTGAAATCTCATGCTGAGTTCCAGTTACAACAAGGTAGCCGTGAGGGAGGAAAGTTGGGAGGGGGTTGTCCTAGAGCCTTAACCTACTCAGCTTTCCTTTTGTCTGCTGAGGTACCCCTAAGAAATCATAGCGTTACATGGAACATAGTGGGAGAGCCAGTTGTCTACCTCATGTCCTGAATACTCAGCATTACAAAACAGTGTGTGACATTTTTTTCTCCTAATGCATTATAATTTTCTGTAGTTTAGAAACATGTTTATAGAACTAGGGATGTATATTCCCCATGGTGTCTAGCATAATGTCTTACAGATAGTAGGTACCCAGCATATATTTTACTTTTCAATTAATATTTTTAAATATTACATTCACTATATTCAAATCAAGGGAAAACTTTTGTGTTGTTTTTTTTTTTTTTTTTCCTTACATAGACAGGGGAAAACTTTTGTGTTTTTTTCTTGCTATAGATGATTAGAAACTGTAAGTACCACTCATTTTCAGGAAACTGAAGAAAGCAGTTATTCCTAGCCAAATCTAAAAACGACTTTCCTACAACATGACATATTCAGAGTATGTTTTTCTTATAGAAGGCTACTTCTAAGAGGCATTTTAATAATCCTTTTGATGTATAAAAAAAGCAAAATCCCAAGTGTTAACTTTAAATATAAGGCCCAAATGATGCTTATACAAGTGAAAAAAGTCACAAGCACAAGGAATTTAAGGATAAATGCATACCTACATATAGGCTATTTGAAATTCTTTTAAAATAATTTGCCTTATATTGTGTGTCTTGGAAATGCATGCATTTTTGGATTTATATCTATGTATACAGTGTATTCATTTGTGAAAATTTGTATCAAGTCAGCTTTACTGGAGTTCAGTTTGAAACCATAAGATTAAAAGATAACCATACCTTAGAGATTAATTTATTTCATTTTTGTGCTAACCAGGGTAAAAACAACCCCTTTCTGCTTGTGGGTCACAAAACTCATTTTCCTTGTTCAGTGCCCAGGAGGCAAAGATAGGATTAATTGGTTCTTCTCTGAAAAAAATGACATCCTTTTCTATTAAGGTTGGAAATTTTTTAAAAAGATTTATTTATTGATTTATTGGTTTATTTTGAGAGGAAGAGAGCAGAAGTGGGAGAAGGAATGAGAATCCCAAGCAGACTCCAGTGTGGAGCTTGATGCTGGCTCAGTGCAGCACTCGATCCCATGACCCTGAGATCATAACCTGAGCTGAAACCAAGAGTTGGTTGCTCAACCGATTTTGCCACTCGGGCGCCTCCAGGAAATTATTCTTAAATTACTTGAAATTTTGTATGAAATTTAGAAATGCAGGTGATTGGCTTTTTGTTGTGTTGGTCTGTCTTGTCTTATAGAATGTTGTTAGGTGTCACGTGACTGCTGCTCACCAGTGTGTCTCCTTTGTGTTAACTTCTCCAAATACTGGAAAGTCACGGTTTTGCCACTGTTGCCTTTTATTTTATTTACACAAAAGACTCTTTTCTTTTCTTTCCTCTTTCCAGAAAGAGAGAGAGAACGGGAGATGGGGGGGGGGGGATAGAGGGAGGAGAGCGAGAGAGAGCATCTCCAGCAGTGTGCGCTGACCATGGAGCCCAATGTTGGGCTCAGTGTCATGACCCTGAGATCATGACTGAGCTGAAGCCAAGAGTTGGAGGCTTAACCAACTGAACCAGCCAGGCGCCCCCTACACAAAAGACTTTTAAACACAGGTGTTTGGTTGAGAATTTCAGCTGCTGGAATAAGAGATTACAAGCACGGATGACTCTGTCACTTGTTTTGGGGGGTATAGGCACTGCAGAGATTTTGTGGTTATGTAATGTCATCTCTATGGTATATTAAGTAACTACTCATAGAATCTATTTATTTATTTTAAAAGATTTTATTTATTTATTTGACACAGAGAGAGAGAGATGACAAGTAGGCAGAGAGGCAGGCAGAGAGAACAGGGAAGCAGGCTCCTGCTGAGCAGAGAACCCGATGCGGGGCTCGATCCCAGGATCTGAGATCATGACCCGAACCAAAGGCAGAGGCTTTAACCCACTGTGCCACCCAGGCGCCCCCAGAATTTTAAATATTAAATAGTTTTGCTTGTTATGTCCAGAATTTAAATTAGAAAATAGTTACGGTCAGGATGCCTGGCTGGCTGAGTTGGTTGAGCATCTGTCTTAGGCTTGGATCATGATCGTGGGGTCCTGGGATCAAGCCCCATGTTGGGCTCCCCAAGCAGGGAGCCTGTTTCTCCCTTTCCTTCTGCCCCTCTGTCCTGCTTGTGTGCTTGCTCTCGCTCTATTTCAAATAAATAATCTTAAAATAGTTATAGTCATTCAAAATGGACAGTATCTACTGCTGCATTGTTTTGTAGGCAAGTGCTGTTGTCGTGTATTTTATAACTGTAACTTCTTGGTATTTAGAACAGAAGGATATTAACCTTGGGAATGCATTCAAGTTTCCCATAGTTTTGTGGCTAGGACCCTGATGTCTTCAAATGTTTTTTGTGTTTTTTTAAAGATTTTATTTATTTATTTGACAGAAAGAGAGAGATCATAAGTAGGCAGAGAGGCAAGCAGAGAGAGAAGGGAAAGCAGGCTCCTTGCTGAGCAGAGAGCCCGATGCGGGGCTTGATCCCAGGACCCTGAGATCATGACCTGAGTCAAAGGCAGAGGCTCTAACCCTCTGAGCCACGCAGGTACTCCTTCAAATGTTTTTGCAGTGGTAGATTTTATAATAATTAATCCTGGGGTTGGTCATGTGGAATAGAACACTATCCTCTTGGAGGCTTGAGTCACCTAGACTTTGCTACATGAATACCTTTCATTTCCATCTTTATTAGTCTACTTTCATGACTTTGTCATCATTCGTAACTGCCTCTCTCCCATAATGCCTTCCAAGGTCTGCTCTGACCATAGGCAACTTAACCTTTCCTCTTCTCACTTTCCTCCTGACTCTGACAGGACTCTCTGACTTTTCCCTGGCCTTCTATTTTTTTAAATGAAAAAATGGGTTCATTTATTTCATCTTCCTCTGGTCTTAAATTTTTAAACTCCTGTCCACTCCTGTAGCCAGCCTACTGGATGTGGCTGGGGAAAATCCCATTGTGATGCTGGTTAGTTAGGAATATAGGGTGGTCTTGTCTTTAGCTTTCGCTGGAGCTTGAGGAGAGTTCAGCAAACCTTCTTTACCTGTTGCTGCAACCGTTGTGACCACCCTCTCTGGTCCCTTGGTCTGCCACCTCATTTCGTTTACCCTACCATGGAATGCTCTTTTCTTCCTGCTTTTTAGAACATAGGGCAGAGTCTTTAACCTGAATCCATTGATTTCCAAATGGTTCATGGAGAGGATTCAGGGCATTGATGAACTCGGATGGGAAATAATTTTACACTTTCATTAACATTTGATTGAAATTTAGCATTTTGGGGCCCCTGGCTAACTCAGTCAGAGGAACATGCAAGTCTTGATCTCGGGGTCCTAGGTTCAAGCCCTACTTTGGGTGTAGAGATTACTTAAAAAAAAAAAAAAGACAAATTTAGCATTTCTTTCCATTAACGAGCCATTAGTATTGGCAGTATCTGTGAATTTAGGACCTCTAGAATTCAGTTAATTTCATATTACTTGTATAAATACGGGTATCTTGAGATACTATTTAAGGGCGGTTGGACACTCATCTCTATGGGGCCTGTTACTGCTGCCATTTTTACCATTTTATTGTTGCACAAATTAACTATGAACTAATGGAGTCGTAGCTTTCCTACCATCTTCCTTTTCTTGCATACGATACAGGACAAAGATCTGAATTGTTATCCTTATGTGAATGAAAAAAGATGATTTAAAATCTTATTTCCAGGAGAAATCATTGATTAAAAATTAACTTTGGACATTGAGGAGAACCAGTACTTAAGAACCATAAACTATGCTAAGGGGTTTAGCCCAGGTGTTGATGTGTGTTACACTGTAACTTTTATTTTTTTCTAGTAGATCAATAAAATTGTTATGTATTTAAAAAAAAAATATATATATATATATATTTTAAAGATTTTATTTATTTATTTGTCAGAGAGGGAGAGAGAGCACAAGCAGGCAGAGTGTCAGGCAGAGGCAGAGGAGAAGCAGGCTCCCTGCTGAGCAGAGAGCCCGATGTGGGACTCGATCCCAGGACCCTGGGATCATGACCTGAGCCAAAGGCAGCAGCTTAACCAACTGAGCCACCCAGGCGTCCCTAAAAATATATTTTTTTAATTACAGTCATTATCAGGGTGCCTCAGCGGCTCAGTCAGTAAAGTGCCTGCCTTTGGCTCAGGTCATGATCCCAGCATCCTGGGATTGAGCCTGCACTGGACTCCCTGCTTGCAAGGAGCCTCCTTTTCCCTTTCCTCCCTGCTCGTGCTCTCTCAGTCTCTTTCTCTCTCTCAAATAAACAAAAATCCTAAAAAAAAGTTACAGCCAATAAATTGGCTGTTAGATCCTATAGAGTAATGGAGTAATGCATTTATGAAGAAGTATGTATATTACTGTTGTGCTGATTTGGTTTTGAGATTTTTTTAAAGATTTTATTTATTTGACAGAAAGAGAGAGAGCTAGAGAATGAACACAACCAGGGGGAGTGGGAGAGGGAGAAGCAGACTCTCCGCTGAGCAAGGAGCCGGACGAGGGGCTTAATCCCAGGACCCTGGGATCATGACCCAAGCCAAAGGCAGACATTTAACGACTAGGCCACCCAGGCACACTGGTTTTTGAAATTTTGATAACTGCATTTCCTTATAATTGGTCTCCTTTGATTTCCTATGTATTTTATGCATTTAAATCCCCCCCCTATGCTTAGGGTAAAAGAAGTCCATGGGTAAAAGAAGAAAGGTTAAGAATCCCTAATCTAGATAGGGGCTCCCTGTGCCCCATCTCCTTGCATTGCTCTATTATTTTATTATTACTAATTTTTAAGTAAGCTGTGCACCACTGTGGGGCTTGAATGAGCTACCATAACCCCAAGATCAAGAATCACATACACCACTGACTGAGCCAGCTAGGCTCCCCTCCTGCATTCTTTCTTAATCCTTTTTCTCCTTCTTGCCTGAGAATAATGCCTCCACTTGTCTCTCTTATTATTGTTCCTTTTCATACACCTTGGCCTTTACAGTGTTCATTATCCCCATCTTGTTCCTTTTTTTCCCTATTCTAGCCTGTTTTAATAGTTTGCAGAAATATATATAGATAAAAACTTTACTAAAAAAGACCTTTAAAAACCTTATAAAACATAACACCTTAACCTGTAGTAATGTGTAACCTTTGTATAATTTATTGTTATTTAAGGATTTAGCATTTTCAGGGAACACTTCATTTGCTTGTTGTTTTATGTGTGTGTGTGTGTTTAATTTCAATTCCAGTATGGTTAATATACAGTGTTATATTAGATTCATTAGATCAGGTGTACAATATAGTGATTCAACAATTTCATACATTACTCAGTGCTCATCATGATAGGTATACTCAATCCCTTTCACGTTTCACTCATCCTCCCACCCAACTCCCCTCTGGTAACCATCTGTTCTCTAGAGTTAAGAGTCTATTTCTTGGTTTGTATGTGTGTCTCTTTTTTCCCCCTTTGTTAGTTTGTTTTATTTCTTAAATTCCATGTTTGAGTGAAACCATAGGGTATTTGTCTTTCTCTGACTTATTTCACTTAGAATTATACTCTCTAGATTCACCCATGTTACTGGAAATGGCAAGATTTCATTCTTTTTTTATGGCTGAATAATATTCCATTGTACATCTATATCACATCTTCTTTATCCACTCATGAATCTGTAGACATGTGGGCTGCTTCCATAATATGGCTGTTGTAAATAATGCTGCAAAAAATATAAAAGTGCATTTGTCTTTTTTGAATTAGTGTTTTCATATTCTTTGGGTAAATACCCAGTAGTGGAATTACTGGATTGCATGGTAATTCTATTTTTAATTTTTAGGGGAGCTTCCATACTGTTTTCTGCAATGGCTCTACCAGTTTATGTTCCTACCAACAGTGCATGAGGGTAAAAAAAAAAAGAAAAAAAAAATTTAAAAAAAGGATGCAGTCCCTGGCTGGCTCAGACAGTAGAACATGCAACTTTTGATTTCAGGGTCATGAGTTCAAGCCCTAGATTTGGTGTAGAGATTACTTAAAACAAAAACAACAAAAAGCGTTGCACAAGGGTTCTTCTTTTCTCCACATCCTTGCCAACACTTGTTATTTCTTATGGTTTTGATTTCAGCCATCCTGACAGGTGTGAAATGATACCTCATTGTGGTTTTGATTTACATTTCCCTGATGATGAGTGATGTTGAGCATCTTTTCATGTGTCTGTTGGTCATCTGTATGCCTTCTTTGGAGAAATGACAGTTCATGTTTTTTGCCCATTTTATAATTGGATTGGGGTTTTTTTGGTGTTGTCTAAGTTCTTTATTATTTTGGATACTAACCTTTTATCAGAGTCATTTGCAAATATCTTCTCCCATACAGTAGGTTGTCTTTTATTTTTGTCAGTTGTTTCCTTTGCTGTACAGAAGCTTTATTTTTATGTAGTCCCAGTAGCTTATTTTTGCTTTTGTTTCTCTTGCCTCAGGAGACATATCTAGAAGAATGTTCCTGCAGCCAGTGTCAGAGGAATTACTGCCTGTGCTCTCTTCTAGGATTTTTAGGGTATCAGGTCTCATATTTAAGTCTTTACTCCATCTTGAGTTTATTTTTGTGTATGGTGTAAGAAAGAGGTCCAGTTTCATTCCCCATTTTGTTTCTTTATGCTATTTTTTTAAATAAATATCCTTTTTTTTTAAGATTTATTTTAGAGAAAGTAAGCAGGAGAGGCAGAAGGAAAGGGAGAGAGAATCTCAAGCAGACTCCAAGCTGATCGCAGAGCCCCACATGGGACTTGATCTCATGACTCTGAGATCATGACCTGAGTGGAAACCAAGAGTCAGACAGTCAACCAACTACACTACCCCAGCATCTTGAGAAAATATTTTTTTAGTTTTTGAAAAAAGTCACAATATTCTTAATTCATCAGAATAAAACAATAACAATGAAATAAGTTTTTAAAAATTGATCTAGAATTTCAGCGTTTGAGAAAAGAGATTTATGGGCTGCCTGTGTGGCTCAGTTGGTTAAGTGTCTGCCTTTGCTCAGGTCATGATCCCAGGGTCCTGGCATCTAGCCCTGCGGCAGGCTCCCTGCTCAGCGGGGAGTCTTTTGCTCCTGGTGCTTGCTGTCGCTCACTCTCTCTCATAAAAATAAATAAAATCTTTAAGAGCAAGAAAAAGATTTAATTGAGAGAGGAAACAGGCAGTTGAGGATTCTGGTACAGACTTTTCTGGAAGCGCATTTGAGGGTTTCTGATGTAAGTCTGATACTGATTCTTTTATTTTTAGAATTTTAAAATTTTTGATAATTTTTTAATTTCATCTAGTTTTATGTCATTTTGTGGTTTGAATAAATGTAAATTTGTATTTATTAATTTATAGTATGTTATTAGCATTTTATTTCACCACTATTCTGATCCTTTAAAAAGTTCTCAGACAACTTTGAGGGATTTTTCAGAGTTGTAGGATGAGCATAATTGAGAGGTAAAAGAGGAAAAGCTGAGGAGCAGAACTTGTATCCTATGTCCTGGGTGTGGGGCACTGTGCTACCCAAAAGAGGTGGTGCTTTGGTTGGAACACTTCTTTCTGATTACCACCAGGTGTCACCACTGACTCAGGATGACTAGACCCCTGCCTAGAATCAGAAGGGAAGGTTTTGAGAGCCCATCTGCTGTGGGGGTGGTGGCCTAGAGGGGTTTGCAGATGTCTGGGCGGGGGGATACTTGTGTATTCTTTCCTCCTCTAGACTAGAGATTTTCATAAACTGAATGTTTATAAGACAGAGAATGAAGCACATGAAGAATTTAAATCTTTATTATTTTATTTGATAATTTTTATTGTTTTTTTCTTTCTATACCTGTCACTGCTTCAGAAACAGGTACCATTTTTGTAACAGGCTTTTACAAAAAGCCTTATGTTATGTTACATGTTAACATGTTATGTTACATGTACATATGTTACAAAAAGCCTTTATGCTTTTGTTTCTTGCATAGAGAATAATGGAAAATTGATATACTCTCCCATGGCATTGGAAAAATCTGCATACAGATTCCCACAACTGTAATTAGATTATGGCCAGTTGATTTCCCGAACTTTGCAGAAATCCTGGCTACAAACTGTACTATTTATCTATCTATTTATTTATCAAACTGTACTATTTTTTTAAAAGATTTTATTTATTTATGTATGTATGTATGAATGAATGAGAGAAAGTGAGAGAGAGCATGAGAGGGGGAGAAGGTTAGAGGAAGAAGCAGACTCCCTGTGGAGCCGGGAGCCCGATGTGGGACCTGATCCCGGAACTCAAGGATCATGACCCGAGCCGAAGGCAGTTGCCCAACCAACTGAGCCACCCAGGAGCCCCTCAAACTGTACTATTTAATACCAACATTGTTTTTTAAAAAATCCAAACATGGAATTTTTAGAAGTTACAGAATTAGATATTGGTAACAGTGTAGAATGAAATATCCAGATCTTGCGTCCTTCTAGCTAATAATAAAACCGTGTTGACCTGAAATAAAGTATTTATGACCAGGGTTTCCATAGTATCCTGACCGTATAGCCTCATTTTTGTGCTCTCTCCTTCTCATTTTTTTTTTCCCCACATCTTTCTCTAAACTCTTCACTCATCTTTAAAAAGAGGCTTTCTTTGGAGGAAGTTTTAAAATCAAAGAATATCATTCTTAATTAAGAGAAACACACCTTTTATGTTTTCTCTCTCCCCCATTACTGCCTCGAAAGAAAACTATCATGCAAAGTAACAACATGTGAGTAGTTAATTCCTTTTATAATATTGATACTGTAAATAGAAATTTATGATAAAAATGTAGTAATGAAAAAAATAGGTTCCTTAATAATGTCCTGTTATTAATATAGCCTAAATTGTCATCAGCAGGGTAAAACTTGACTCAGTGAAGTGTTAGATGCTTGCTTTTCCACATTGACTTCCATTCAGGGATCCTTTTTGATTTTATTTAGAATAATACTGATAAAAATATATTTGTCAATTTGAGGACAGCTTGGTTCAGTCCTTGTATTTCCTAAATACTTTGACACATACATGAACTCACATGTACATATACACGCTATATGAGAGTCCACTGACGTGGTTGTGTAAAAATATCTCTTGCTGCTCTGAGCTTTAATTTCTTGGATAAAGAATATCATCTTTAATGCTGGGATTCCATGTAAGTAAATATTCACTGAAGTAGATGCTTTTCCCAAAACTAATGTGATTACAACATGAATAGGATCAGCGGTATAAATTAATAATCCTATTGCTTTTTGTTAGAAGATGATATGACTGGTTTGGAATTTTCCTGTAGGGTAGTTTTCTGAGAAAATAGGGAGTTTTAGCATCCTAATGTAAGTTACTATTGATGTTTTCTTGAAGCATTTCACATTCTTTTTTTTTTTTTTTAAGATTTTATTTATTTATTTGACGCAGAGAGAGAGAGATCACAAGTAGACAGAGAGGCAGGCAGAGAGAGAGGGGGAAGCAGGCTCCTCGCTGAGCAGAGAGCCTGATGCGGGGCTCGATCCCAGGACCCTGAGATCAGGGCCTGAGCTGAAGGCAGGGGCTTTAACCCACTGAGCCACCCAGGCGCCCCAAGCATTTCACATTCTTGCAAATAAACATAGCAGAACTAATTTTTACCAAGAATTTGTACAATTACAAGGTGATAGAGAGTATTGCTTGACTTAGGTGAATGTCACATAAAGCCAGGTGTTCAGGGCCATTAGTGGCTTCCAGCTGAACGCGGCCTTATGAAGACAACACCAGACTATTAGAACCTCTTAGAGAACTTTTCCAAAGTACAGTAACCTTTCAGTGGATGTTCCATCCTACCTCCAGCTGAGGCCTGCTATTCTTGGGGATTCCTCTTAACTCTTACAATTGCTAGCAGTGGGAGCCTTCTGTTGGTAGAGCTAGTGGCTAAGCCCACAGGTACAGTTATACTTTTGTTTCTTGGTTTGCATGTACACAGACCCATCCACCCCTAGTTTAGGATGAGAGGAGGCAAAAGCTAGTTAGGTTTGTAGTGCCAAGCTGGCTTAAATTAAATTTGCTGGCTTGAATTTTTTATTTTGGTCATCACCTTGCCCACTGGGGAGCCCCAGTGGCTGTTACAGAAATTGTATCAAATAAAAAATCCCTCTGGAATTGTCTCTATTAAAAGAGCCACAGTTGTTGATTCTTCCCTTCCTCCTGCTCCTTGGTGGCAGCTTATCGTATGGGTGAGGGCACAATGACTGGGAGCTAGTATCCTTTGACAGAGCCAGATCAGCCGAAGTATTATTCCCTAGCCCTGTGCTAGCTGATACCTTGTGGGCCCAGCCATTTAAATGCAAGCCTATATCTCCAAAGCATTTTCTAATACGGTCATTACCCAAGTAGACTTTACTTACCTGGTCCTAACACCCAACTAAAGAAAAATTTTCTTTGCTGGATAGCAGCTGTGAGATATTTCCTGTCAGCTGAACATAGTGATGCTCTCACAAGCTACTGCTTCTTGGTAACATTAGAGAGGAGGAGAGGACACAATAAATAACAAAGGGTTGGTGGGAAGTCCAGGTAGATAGGCCTGCTTCTTGAACGTTTTGGGGACAAATGATACTGTAGCACCTGAACTTTGTAACAAAGCGGCTATAGGGAGTAATGGATTTTGTGAAGGATTTGCTCACTTAGAATGGTTTTAGTTACTAATGGCAAGATGATGTTAGGATATTGACCCCTGCATATGGACATGGATTTGGAAAGTTAAAATATCTGCACATGTTTAGGTATAGGAGCTCTGAGCTTTTATTTAATTAATGGATTTTTTTAAAAAAAAAATCCTATTTTAGATGGGTTGATAGAGAGTTTCTGGGTCACTTCTGAAATACGAAGTAATTATTTTTAATATAATTTAATAACCTCTGTGAATACATTAAAAGATTTCATGTGACTTAAAATTATGCGGGAAGAATATACTGAAAATGTTTTGAAGATTATTGTATTAGAAGCATTATACATCTGAAAGATGTATAATTCACCATTAGTGAATGTTACATTTTTTATATCATAATTATTTTTAGCATATCTCTGTTGATAATTTATGTGTGTATAGTAGTGTCACCCATTGTCTAGCTATATGATCTTTCAGCTAAGTCCATCCTTTGCAGATGCTTTTACTGACTCTGCTATCAGTGCTAAAGTGAATGGTGAACACAAAGAGAAGGACCTGGAGCCCTGGGATGCAGGCGAACTCACTACCAGTGAGGAACTGGAGGCTTTGGAAAATGATGTAGTAAGTAAAGTCTTTTTGCTTAGAATCAGACTGCGGTCATATGATGTGGTATGATATCATGTGGTTTTAATTTAAGTACGTTGTCATCATTGTAATGGATATATATAAATCAGCAGTTTTTATTGTTTAAATAGAGACCTCCCCCAGGCAGTTAATATAGACGAATGTTTCTTTGGGATGCTTATGAATGATTTCCATGTTTTTAAATAAATCATAAGCAACTTACAAATTTAAGTTGGGAAACATGGGAAACTAGAAATACTGGCATGTGTTGCTTTGAATGCTTTACAGAATAAGGCAGCCTAAGGAAGTTAGTGTCTTACTTGTGCTTGACCTTACCTAGAGGTACAACTCTTGGGCTTCTTGTCTGAGGAAGAGGTACTCACTATTAAGGTACATTGTTAAGTTGCATTAGAAATAAAGCAGTAAGTAGATTTCTTGGTCTTAAAATTAGGATCATTGTCCACAAAAATCTGCTATTTCTTAACAGCTTTTTATTTTTTATTTTATTTTTTTTTTTTAAAGGTTTTATTTATTTATTTGACAGAGATCACAAGTAGGCAGAGAGGCAGGCAGAGAGAGAGGGGGGAGCAGGCTCCCCGCTGAGCAGAGAGCCCGATGTGAGGCTCGATCCCAGGACCCTGAGATCATGACCTGAGTCGAAGTCAGGGACTTTAACCCACTGAGCCACCCAGGCGCCCCTCTTAACAGCTTTTTAATGTATATTATTTTTACTTTAACACATCATCTATAAATCAAATGCTTAGTAGTAAAGACTATCATCATTAGGATTCTATAAATTATGTTTTTTTTTAAATTTTATTTATTTATTTGACATAGAGCGAGACCACAAGTAGGCAGGCAGGCAGGCAGAGAGAGAGGAGGAAGCAGGCTCCCTGCTAAGCAGAGAGCCCGATGGATCCCAGGACCCTGAGATCATGACCTGAGCTGAAGACAGAGGCTTTAACCCACTGGGCCACCCAGGCGCCCCTATAAATTATGTTTCTAAGGTAGAGAGGTAGCAAAATCTTGTGCCAAAAATGAGTGTTTAGGTAGCAAAATTTGAATCGGATGCAGAATCTTCCATTGAATAATGTGGAGAAGTCTTTATGACAGATCTGTTTTTAATGTTTAAGTCCAGCTATAAAACTGAAAATATATAGGTAACACATCATTATTCATTTTCAGACTTTAAAGAATTCGATATAACCTAATATGGAGGTTTGAGGTCTCTGCACCACATCACCTATGTAGGATACAAATCAACTACTCCTGTTTTACTGATAGTGAGGTGGATAAACTGTTAAGTTGCCAGAGAGCATTCTGGCAATATTTATGAAAGTTTAAAACACAGCTATAGTTGGTCTCACCTCTGAGAATTTACTTTTGTCCTGGTATATCATGCAAATAATGATGTGCAAATAATGATGTGTAAGGATTTTTTTACAGCATTATCTCTGATAGTGAAAAATTGGAAACATCCTGTCCCATCAGTAGGGCATGAGTTAGATTTATTGTACTTCTATTCAATTGAAACACTATTTCCACTAAAAAGAATGGCATTCTGATATGGAAAGGTACTTAAGACTTATTAAAAGACCAGGAAGTTACCGAACAAGAAGATCTTATTTGAATTAAAAAGGAACTTCATCTAACTGATCATGTTCTTAATGAATGCATAGAGCGCATCTGGAATTATGCCTGAGAAGTTAGTAGTGGTTAACTATCGTGGATAGATTTTGCTATTATAGATGATAGATATTGTTAATGTAAGATAATTGATTGTACTTGAATTAAAGAAGACAAATACTTTGTCATTTTGAAAAATACTTTATTTTCTTCTAGTCTAATGGATGGGATCCCAATGATATGTTTCGATATAATGAAGAAAATTATGGTGTAGTGTCTACATATGATAGCAGTTTATCTTCATATACGTAAGTTAAAAAAATTGGCTTTTATTTTAGTACATTTGTCTTTGATTTTCATCAACTTATATTAGGATGTTGAAAAAAATTTTCTGTAATTTATTGTGCTTTTTTAAGAGAGGGGAAGAGGGGCGGGGCCCGAGTGAGAGGGAGAGAGGGAATCTTAAGCGGGCTCCATGCCCAGCTTAAGAGTGGAGTGTGACATGGTGCCTTATCTCACAACCTTGAGATCATGACCTGATCTGAAATCAAGAGTTGGATGCTTAACCCACTGAGCCACCCAGGCGGTCCGTCTGTCAAATTTTAAGTTAAACAATTACTTGAAAGAGTTAATCCTATTACTGCTTAAGTTGATAAATTCTCATTAAAACCAGGGTATAAATGTAGTTTCGTTCACCTATATTCTAATTTTATGCTCTAGATAAGTTTTGTTCTTGTTTTATTTTAAGTCGTAAAAACTCTTAAGTTTGCAAGTGTAGATGTTATGGGAGAATAGTGAATTTAACCAGTTTTGGAAATAACTATATTCCTCTAGGGAAAAGTGAAATAGAAAAAAAAATATTCTAATTTTGATTTATACATTAGTAGAACACTGTAACTCTTTTTATATTTTTATTAGTCTTTCTAACTCTAAACTCTTAATAGTTGATTAGGACAGATACATAAACTGTGCCATTAAAATATTTACTTTGCTTTTTATTTTCCCCCTCATGTTTCAGGGTGCCCTTAGAAAGGGATAACTCAGAAGAATTTTTAAAACGAGAAGCAAGGGCAAACCAGTTAGCAGAAGAAATTGAATCAAGTGCCCAGTACAAAGCCCGGGTGGCCCTGGAAAATGATGATAGGAGTGAAGAAGAAAAATACACAGCTGTTCAGAGAAATTCCAGTGAACGTGAGGGCCACAGCATAAACACTAGGTATTTAAAGGAAATCATGATGCAGTATTTTGGATACACAACTCAAGGTCTGTGTGAGAAGGTGTATTATTATTATTTCATCTTCCTTTTAATGTAGCTTAGGTAGAGAATGCAAGCAGAGTTGGTTTAAGATTCTTTTAGAGAAAAGATAGTAATTTTGGAAAATATTTTTTGAGCATCAGCTCTGTGAAGCCAAGTGTTGGAAGTACAGTGATGAGCAAGCCAAGGTGTGGAAGAGCTACTTAAGGAAAAGTGATCAGATGGGGGGATGGTGCACAGAACATAATAGCCGTTCACTAGGATTTGCTAGATGAGAAGTGTGTTCAGAGTGAGAAAGGATACCATGTAACCAGTGGGGTCAGAGAAAGCCTCACAGAAAAGGTGAAATTTTGTGATAGGTTAGTAGCATTGTCTGCTGCCCAAAGAGAAGAGAGGCATTCCTTGCACGATGAAAGACATGTGAAAGAACCTGACCAACCGAGGATGAGGTTGGTGGTTTCATACGTCTGGGATATACGGTGATGTTGAGGGTGCAGTGGTGGCAGCTGGTGATAGGCACTCAGGTACCGAAGGGTTTGTGTCCTGTTGAAGAGCACCCTTTAAGCAAGGGATGGTGTGAACGAACTCTGGAACATTTGAGAATTGGCTGAAACATGGAGACCAGTTAGTGTATTGAAATTATTCTCAAGTGTGAGAACTTGGTAACTAACCATCTAGGCCAGGGCTGGTGGGAGAAAGGTTAGAGAAACCATGGGTGAGCCTGAGGTTTATTTGATAACTAAGTTGATTGATATTTGTACTGGTAATGGAGATAGAAAACATAGAGTAAATTTGAGGGGCGATAGAATGAGTCCTTTGTTAAATTTATTGCATTTGAGGGGCTTGCAGGTCTTTGATTAATTTTTTCGTAAATGTGTTGAGAAACATCTACTACATACCTGGTAGAGTAAGATACAGATTCTTTCTTGAAGACATAGCTTAGAGTCTGATGATTTGAATTAATGTGTTGT
This sequence comes from Nasua narica, assembly GCA_028533885.1. Lineage (NCBI taxonomy): Eukaryota > Metazoa > Chordata > Mammalia > Carnivora > Procyonidae > Nasua > Nasua narica. The sequence continues at coordinate 7,268,673 of CM052808.1, read as the reverse complement.
TCAGTGGGAGATGTTGAGACTGTGGGACTGGCGGTGTGGATTTAGGATTTGTCAGCATTGCTGATATTGAATGAAAAAACCAATGAATAGCCATAAAGAGAAGAGATCCAAGAGAAAACAAGGTAGAGAAAGCCAAGGACAAAGAATGTTTCAAGAAGACAAACCATATTTGATAGACTCAGCCATCCTACTCAGAGGCGAAGTAGGATGAGAATGAACACAAATCTGTTAAACTTTTTGCTTAGGAGGAGAATCTGAGAGAAAGGAAAGGCCAGAGACTAGACCTCAGGGTAACATGGAAGAATTAGGGATGTTAAGGAGTGAGATATTTTGGTTTAGTGTTTAACCTTTTTATAGCAAGCATTCACTTCTGCCTAAATTACTTTTAGATTTGTTTCATTGGCCTGATATCTTTTAGGATAAAATGATTTAGAGGATCTCTCATTTTCAGGGAAAATAAATATATTCCTCCTGGACAAAGAAATAGAGAAGTCATATCCTGGGGAAGTGGGAGACAGAATTCACCGCGTATGGGCCAGCCTGGATCGGGCTCCATGCCGTCAAGATCCACCTCTCACACTTCAGATTTCAACCCGAATTCTGGTTCAGACCAAAGAGTAGTTAATGGAGGCAAGTATTTTGACCAAATTTGTCAATGTCCTCGATCAAATATATAGTTTTCTGAACATTTAAGTTTAACATAATTGGTAAAAGCATGCACATCTTCAGTGATTTCTGTGGAGTAGTTTTTACTTCAAAACTATTTTTAAAAATTTGCCTTTGTGGGTATCAAATTAGTAAAATTAGTATAAATCATTGGCATATATAGTATTTAGTGTGATAAAGCACATGTTAAGATAAAGTGCTAAACTTAACCAAAGATAATTCACTTGGCCAAAAACACTCCACATATAAAGAAATTGGAAACTTTGGGTAGGTTCTCAATTTTAAAAACACTGGATGATAAAATTACTTAAACGTAGTTTATATGGAAAATCCTAGTTTGTGTGAAACACTCATTGGTTAATACAGATAAATTTTCATTAACTGTTTGCACATTTATATTCTGCTTATTTCAAGAAATGATTTGATGTAATTTGCTATACGAGACATGACCAAGAGTCATGTGAAGAAGATGAAGAAAGAAATGTGCTTAAAAAACAATAAAAACAACTTAGTTGAAGGGTGGCATTGCAGTTTAGCGTAAGTACAGTGAAAGAGACTTGCATCTTTAGGAGGAAGATATTCGTCTGCTCTACCTCTAAATCTAAGATTGAATATAACTCATAGGTCATGGATCTTTCATGTGAGTCAGGGATCCTGGACAGTAGTACTCTAGGCAATATGGGAATACCATAACAGTACTATGTTCCTAACCTCGGGAACAAAGCAGACATTCAGTTTAAGATATTTAGGTTCAGAAAGTTAGAAAAGTAGAGAACACTAAGTTTCCAATTTCAGATGTTTCTGTTTAGTCTTTCTCCAGAATTCCTCTCCAAATAAACACTCTTGAGTATTTTCTGTACTTAGTATTGGGGATGAAATTTCTTTGCTCACTGAGTTAAGAATTTTAGTTCATGAACAGAATTTTCAAGTAAAAAACCTGAAGGGGGCTAGGAAATGTGTGATACTCAAGTGTGTGGAACCCTATGGAGAGGAGACCTGGACTATTCTCGTAAGATGAAGGTAAGTGATACGTAAGGTTACACATTAGCTGTATCTTGACCTGTGCATATCCATCAGTGTCAATTTATTTGGTGATGACTGCTCTATAGTTGCGTTGTTTCTTAAGCAGTCACTTAAGTGTTTAACTGCATAAATTAGCAGGTCCCCCCTCTTTTTCTAATTCGATAAGATTAAAATGTTTTTTTGAAAAGGCAATGAATATTAACCTTTGTCACTCCTATGACTCTAAAAAATAGAAGTAATGTTTTATTTCTACTAAATGGGCTTGCTTAATGAGATTTCAAACTAAATTTTACCTTCAAATAGAAATTAGATGAAAATCACAGATGGTTATATAAAAGCCAGCATTTTTAATGGGATATAATAACTGCTGCTTATTTTCATGTTTCAGAAGCTAAAATTAGTGATCTTATTCCTAAGTTTTGTGATTTATTGTGTGAAATTATCTAGTTTATGTTAATACTCCTTTTAATGATTGATTATTGAGAAACAGTTACAGAAGCAGGATTAATAGGCAAAGTCTTAACTGTCTTCTTCAGTAGTATGTGTAGATCCTAATTAACCCTTTGGGAACGTGTGTTCATTTAAACAGACTTAATTTTAAGGAGGTTAAAGTAAAATGTGAATTTATGTCAGTTAAGTTATGCTAAAACTTATCACAAATCAAATGACTGTCCTCAAAGGGTTAAAATGTACAAGAAATCATTTTTGTCATTTTACTTTTTTTTTCTGTTTACTTTTTTCCCTCATTTTTTTCTTTAGTTTTTATACTTTCCTTCATATCATTTGTTCTGTCAGGTGTTCCCTGGCCATCGCCTTGCCCATCTCCTTCCTCTCGCCCACCTTCTCGCTACCAGTCAGGTCCCAACTCTCTTCCACCTCGGGCAGCCACCCCTACACGGCCGCCCTCCAGGCCCCCCTCGCGGCCATCCAGACCCCCGTCTCACCCCTCTGCTCATGGTTCTCCAGCTCCTGTCTCTACTATGCCTAAACGCATGTCTTCAGAAGGTACAATACCACAATTTGTTCATGTTTTTGTTTGTCTTTGTTTAACTCCTATGTGAGTTTATAATTACAAAATAGTTTCCTCTTCATTATTTAGTAACCTATAATTTCCGTGTTTTAACTTTAGTTTATTAAAACTATTTCTATTAACCTTTTGTTCATTAGAGAGAAATTTGATAAATGCTGTGTGAAGCTATGAACTATCCTGGATTATAAGAATGGGGGTTTATCTCTGCCTGGTAATAATGATGCTCCTTTACAGCCCCAGAAAGTCTGCCCCAGGTTTTTGTCCCTCTCAATATACAGTATAAACAGTGGTTAATGATAAACGATGAACTTTCTTCACCAGTCTTGGACTTACTGTAGAACCTATCATTTTATAGCTCCTTGGCCAGCATACTAGTGAACCTACCTGTTGGCCATAGATAGTAATGGTGATTTAGGAGTCCTTTTTGAGAGGGATATTCTGTATAGCTGCCTTTGTGTGCCTGCTTGTAGATTATAATACAGAGATTGGTTTTATGTTTGGGGAATTTAAGAAAATTAGCTTTGTAATATTTTCTAATGGAAGTCTAATCTGGAATTCCTTGATCTAAGATAAAACATTGTTAATAAAAACCATTTCCCCTTGTCAAAAAAAAAATTGGTGTAATTCTCATGCAATGTTTGGTGCTAGGTCCACCGTTACTACACATTAAATACGTGGAGGTATTGTAGACAGATCACATTTTAATATAAATGCAGTGCATATGTTAAAAACCTATTTTCTGAATGATAAGTACTTTTGATATTATTTCGGGGTATTTGTATTAACATTTTAGTCTGATTTGTTCCTTAAAATCATAGTTGATAGAACTTATGCTGAGACTAATACAATTTTCTGGCATAAAGTGCTTCCCTGGAGAAAACCCATGTTGGCTGCTTTTTAATAAATTGTTGCCATCCAGGCAGGAGGAAGGTCATGTGATCCTGACTAAAGTGGCTAACCTTGACCAGCATGTTGCCCTGATTTTCAAGGTGACTTCCTTGCTAGAAAGTGCTTGTGATGGTGGCCACTAAGTGAAAAGTTAAAATCTGTCATGGTATTTGTTGTGGTGCGTTGAGTAAAGCAAGACTCATTAGTGAGTATGAATGTCCTCGCTGCAGTAAGTTGTACACTGCTTGTGGAGGGGTTGTTCACGTAGAAATAGACCTGCATATTCAGAGCTGCTACATTATCCAATTTTTTCTTTCTAACCGATTTGAATTAAACTGTTTTCCAGTCATGTAGTTAGGTGAACTTCAAACGTAGAACTATGAAATACAGTGGTTATCTGTGTTTAATATGGGAGAGTACTTTGTATTTTATGTATTACCAAAAAGAATGAATTTTTTTTCAAGTTAAGATTTGATTTCATTGAGCTATGCCAACCAGCTTTCTTGTTCTTTTTCTCTAAATGGGTATAAAAAATTTATATGATATGCACATACCTAATTCTTAAATTATTTTTTATGTAAATCACCTCTCTAGTTGAAAACTATAATATATAACATTAACATTTTTTAAAAGATTTTTTTTTATTTATTTGACAGAGAGATCACAAGTAGGCAGAGAGGCAGGCAGAGAGAGGGGGGGAAGCAGGCTCCCTGCTGAGCAGAGAGCCCGATGCGGGGCTCGATCCCAGGACCCTGAGATCATGACCTGAGCCCAAGGCAGAGGCTTTAACCCACTGAGCCACCCAGGCACCCCAGCATTTTTTTTTTAACATCGTGTCCATGATTAAATTCCTACAGAGGGTACAAATTTATTTGACATTAAGGTTTTGGCAGGAAGATAAGGGTGAGGACCCTTGGCTTTGACATTAAGAATGAGTTTTGCTGAGTATTAGCACTGTTTGGCTTTTCTGCTGAGAGCCATTCTGTGCACTGATTTCACCTGATTATTTTGTTCGAATGCAGAGTAGATTTCTTTAGAAATAGAAGTCACTGATGGGGTGACAGAATTAATGATCTAGAATTTTTGATGATTCATATAGTGCAAATTTCTTCTCCAAATGCCAGTTGTTTTAGTCTTTCAGGTCATGCCTTGACAGTAGAATTTTTAGCTCATTGCCTGTTCAGTCTGAGAAACTGCTTACAGGTGAAGACTGTTTTAAGGCATGGGTTGTAAAATTTATTGCCATGTTTCAATAATATAAAAGTATATAGTGATTAATAGTCTTTTTGTTTCAAAATCTTTTTTTCTAATTTAAAAAATAATATAGAAAGTTTGAGGGGAAAAGCTAAAAGTATATGGTAAAATAAGACTAATCCTACCATGTAACTGTAACTTCTATTAAAATTTTATTATATTTATTTTTATATGCCCACAAGTAATGGGTATAGATTAAACAAATGAATAAATATCTTTGAAGCATTACAACGTCTGTTTGATTTCTTAACACTAACTTCATCCCTCCCTTTTTTTAAAAAACGGAAATAATATAAAATTTATTTATAAAACCTTGCGGCATTCCACAAAATAATTTTGAAGGAATATGGCCCCAAATACAGTTTTTTGTTTTTGTTCTTTATTTTATAACCAAGGAGATACTAGAGAGTGTGTGTGTGTGTGTGTGTATGTGTGAGTAGGGTATATGTATTTAGCAGAAAAGTTGTATTGATGGACGTTGTAGCATTTATGTGATGTTCACTGTTCCTTTTTTAGGGCCTCCAAGGATGTCCCCAAAGGCCCAGCGACACCCTCGAAATCACAGAGTTTCTGCTGGGAGGGGTTCCATTTCCAGCGGCCTAGAGTTTGTATCCCATACCCCACCAAGTGAAGCAGCTGCTCCTCCAGCAGCAAGAACTAGTCCTGCGGGGGGCACGTGGTCATCAGTGGTCAGCGGGGGTAGGTAACACTTGGCTTGGAACATAATGACTGTACATTTTGTAACTCTGCTGCATGTAAGGGCCGAGCTCAGTGTTTATATTAAAATTAGTGGCATAACCAGGAATTGGGAAACCTATATTTTTATTCTGGCTTCCACCACATATTCACCATATGTTAGAGCAAACCTTGTGATCCTTCTGAATTGCAGTTTTCTCAGTGGATTAGAGTAATTTTTGCCTGTTCTACTTTATGGACTTGTGGTAAGATTCATATGAGGTTCGTAAGTTAGGAATATACTTCATAGTTCTATAAAGTACCACTCAAATATGAAACAGTATGTAACATGTTTTGGATAGACAGTATTTCCTGTCTTCTTAGCAATTTTGTCCGTGGATTCGTTCCACAAACATTTATTTTGGGCTTACAGTGCTGTGTATTCCTGTAGCATCTGTATATGGCACTAATTCCTGGTTGTATTTCTCTGATAAGGAATATCAATACATGAAGGGCCCAAGTTTTATCTGTGATTAGCCTGAGGAATGTGCTGACAGCAGCTATAAAAGGATAAAAGATTTATAAAAAGATTAACTGTAAGCTTAGTCCAAAACTGCTTTTGCTACGTAATATTTTGCTTCCATAATAACTGTGGAGAGTTAGAACATGCAGTAATTGTGGGTTTTTTAGTCATAATCTGTCTTAATCAGCCCATAGAATTTTTAAAAGAAAGATCTTTAAGCTTAAACAAAAATTATACCCAAATCTTAAATTTAGTCGATATACATTGCTCAGCATCTTATATGTATAATTTTATGGTCAGTTACTTGGTAATGTTCTGTTTTCTTTCTTCAGGGAAGACCAAAGGAAATTAGATATTAGAAATTAGATTTTTTTTTTAAAGATTTTATTTATTTATTTGACAGAGAGAGGGAACAGAAACAGGGGAAGTGGGAGAGGGAGAAGCAGGCTTCCTATGGAGCAGGGAGCCCGATGTGGGCCTTGATCCCAGGACCCTGGGATCATGACCTGAGCTGAAGGTAGACGCTTAACGAATGAGCCACCCAGGTGCCCAGAAATTAGATATTTTATTAACGTAATCTAATTAGAAATTAGGTATTAGTTATTAGAAGGAAATAATTCACTTAAGAAAATAGAATTTCTAAAAGTCTTTATTTCTTTAGTTGTACCATTCATCATTTGACATTACTGAGAATTTGGAACTGAATTTTGAGAGTATCGATGTAATTATGGAAGTGAAACAATAACTATTATTAGAAATCACGCAGGATAGTGTTATAATTGTTTTTTAATACTAATTAGAAAAATGACAGTTGTTGGATCGTTTTCTTCTATGATCTTGTGACTTAAAAAAGTAAAGAATCAGGGACGCCTGGGTGGCTCAGTTGGTTAAGCTGCTGCGTTTGGCTCGGGTCATGATCCCAGCATCCTGGGATCGAGTCCCACATCGGGCTCCTTGCTCGGCGGGGAGCCTGCTTCTCCCTCTGCCTCTGCCTGCCACTCTACCTGCTTGTGCTCTCTCTCTCTCTCTGACAAATAGATAAATAAAACCTTAAAAAAAAAAAAAGTGAAGAATCACTAAATGGAAGGAAGTGGAACCATTTTCTCTAAACGTTTCCATCCGAGTTCTACAGATAGGTTTTTAATGGAATAAGAAACCTATTAGTTGTTAACTCGAGGTCAGGTGGAACAGGTACCCTGGTGGATTATCCTCTGCTTTTGGCTAAATTGGTTCCCCAATATTCTTAGTTATTGTAAAGTGCCTTTTGACGTGGCTAGAAAGAACATACAGGATTGGCTACAAGCTCCCAAAAGGTGTTTGAGTTTATTATTTGAAGGAGAAACAAATAAGCCTATTTCTTTGGGATCTGCCACCCCACTGTTTTGTTTTGTTTTTTAAATATTTTATTTGTTTATTTGACAGAGAGAGAGATCACAAGTAGGTAGAGGGACAGGCAGAGAGAGAAGGAAGCAGGCTCCCCGCTGAACAGAGAGCCTGATGCGGGGCTCGATCCCAGGACCCTGAGATCATGACCTGAGCCGAAGGCAGAGGCTTTAACCCACTGAGCCACCCAGGTGTCCCTGCCACCCCACTGTTAAAGAAACATCTCACTTCTTAGTGGAGAACGTTGCTGTCCTCATCTTAAAAAATGGGGTTTTCTGTCTTAAAATCCAGTTTCTAATTTCATTTAAAGTACTGCCTTTTAGAATTAATCTATTTAGTTACAAGGAAGAACTACAGTTGTACTTAGGTGTTAGTAATTGCTGTCCTTCTTCAGGTATTTGTGTTTTCAGTAACCACCACTATGGGTGATGGGATAAAGAGTAATAGGGTTGGGATGGTGGTTGACTAGAAGTATTTTACCTAAATTTTCTAAGAAGCCTCTTTAAAGAAGTGCCATATGAGCTGAGAATGTAATGAATAAATTTTCTCTTTCTCGTAGTTCCAAGATTATCCCCTAAAACTCACAGACCCAGGTCTCCCAGACAGAACAGTATTGGAAATACTCCTGGTGGGCCAGTTCTTGCTTCTCCTCAAGCTGGTATTATTCCAGCCGAAGCTGTTGCTATGCCTGTTCCAGCCGCGTCTCCTACGCCTGCCAGTCCTGCATCCAACAGAGCTGTCACCCCATCTATTGAGGGTATGTAAGAAAGGGTTTCCAGCTCCACGTCATGGGTGAAGTTGAGTGTTAAAAGTTTAACATTAATATGAAAAATGCTGTGTTTATTCATAGGTATGTATTTGAGTGTGTATTTAAAGTTTTATGTAAATGAAGTTTAATACTTTCATATATGTTATTCTTAAATATTGTTACGAGGGTTAACATTCTTAGGTAGTAAATAACAATATAAATAAAGTTGTTGGTGTTTCATTTGTTTGCAAAGGAGAAGAGTGTCTGGTTAAATGGAAAAGTTTTTTTCCACAAACCATAGAAAATAAAAATTGTTGAATGTTTTCCCATTTTACTTTATTATTATTTTTTTAAAATATGTATTTTTTTAGCTAAGGATTCCAGGCTTCAAGATCAGAGGCAGAACTCTCCTGCAGGGAATAAAGAAAATATGAAGCCCAATGAGACATCACCTAACTTTTCAAAGACTGAAAACAAAGGTTAGAGCTTTAAAAAGTCTTTCAGTATAATTGTGGAAATAGGAAGGACATGTCTAAACTCATGACTAGTACAGATTGGTATTGGTCAACACTTTTTCTTAGGATTGTGCACATTTTAAATGCATAATTTGACAGATGTCAAAATTTATAATTAATATATTAAATAAAAACTTATTTTTCTAGTATCTCATCCTGAAAGAATTTTAAAGATTTACAGTGAATTTATATTTAATAATTCATAATTTTACAGGTATATCACCAATTGTTTCTGAACATAGAAAGCAGATTGATGACTTAAAGAAGTTTAAGAATGATTTTAGGGTAAGTGTTATTGATTAATGAATTAGAATTTTAAAAATAAATATTAAACATGATTAAGAATTTTTAGATCTTTCATTTACAAAAATGCATTATATGCATACCCGGAAACATTGAACCATGTCTGTAGAAAGCTAAACGTTCTTAAAATTGTCTTTGTGCTTTTAAATTATCTATTTTATTTACTTATTTTTTAGAGAGCGTGCTTGGGGGTAGGAGGAGGGATAAAGGGAGACAGAATCTTTTTTTTTTTTTTTTTAATTTTTTTATTAACATATAATGTATTATTTACCCCAGGGTACAGGTCTGTGAATCATCAGGCTTACACATTTCACAGCATTTGCCATAGCACATACCCTCCCCAATGTCCATATCCCCACCCCACCCCCACCTCCCAGCAACCCTTAGTTTGTTTCGTGAGTTTAGGAGTCTCTTATGGTTTGTCTCCTTCCCCATCCCATCTTGTTTCATTTCCAGAGAGAGAGAATCTTGAGCAGACTCTCGGCTGAGTGCAGAGTCTGACACAGGC
>CM052808.1:7233022-7258657 GCA_028533885.1 Nasua narica | reverse complement strand
AAAATATTACATACCACATTTTATCACAACTTACCTATTCAGCTTTAATGTGGTTAGTGATTGTGAATTTAAATTTTAATTTTTTAACCCATAGCTAATCCATGGACATGATACAGAGAGTTACAAATGAATGCCCAGATAGCCAGTTTAATCTGTTATGCACTCCAACACAATTAAAGCTCTCTTATGTAATTGGTCTTTTCAGCTGCATGCTCCTGCCAGAGGGGAGGGTTTCTTTCCTGCGCAGTTTTTTTTTTTTTTAACTTTTATTTATTTATTTGACAGAGAGAAAGAGAGAGATCGATCACAGGCAGGCAGAGAGGCAGGCAGAGAGAGAGAGGGGGAAAGCAGGTTCCCTGCTGAGCAGAGAGCCCGATGTGGGGCTCGATGCGGGGCTCGATCCCAGGACCCTGAGATCATGACCTGAGCCCAAGGCAGAGGCTTTAACCCACTGAGCCACCCAGGCGCTCCTCCTGCGCAGTTCTTTACACTGTATCTGAATAGATTCCTAAGGAATAGGTGATACTATTTTGCATAATCTTCCATTTGATGTAAATGAGCTCATGCTGTAGGTATTGCCTATTCCCTTTTATTTTCTCTGCATTACTTTTTACACTCAAGCATCCGTACTTTCTTACTTATGTTGAATTTATTTTGAAGGAAAGAAAATTTTTTACTTTGAAGCATATGAGTTAGTAGTATCTTTCTTGTAACAGTCTTACTGAGATAAAATTTACCTGTTATATATTTTGGCCATAAAAGTGTACAATTCAGTAGCTTTTAGTATATTCACAGAATTGTACAACCATTACCACAGTCAATTTTAGAACATTTTCTTCACCCTCAAAAGAAACCCCATACCCCTTAGCAGTCATTCGTCTTTTGCTCCCCCACACCCCTTTCCCTAGGTTCTAAACAGTCTGCTTTCTTTCTCTATACAGTTACCTATTCTGGACATTTCATATGAATGGATTCATGTGATATGAGGCCTTTTGTGTCTGGCTTCTTCATTTAGCATAATGTTTTCAAAAGTTCATCCATGTTGGAGCATCTGTCATTGCTTTTTTTTTTTTTTTTAAGATTTATTTGAGAGAGAGCATGAGAGTGTGTGCAAGCAAGGGGAGGGGCAGAGGGAGATGGAGAGAGAATCTCAAAGCGGACTCTGTGCTAAGCAGGGAGCCCAATGTGGGGCTTGATCCCACAACCCTGAGATCAGGACCTGAGCTGAAACCAAGAATTGGTTACCTAACCAACTGCACCACCCAGGCACCCCAGTACTTCATTGCTTTTTAAGAATACTCCTTTGTATGAAGAGACCACATTTTATTTATCCATCAGTTGATGTCTCTTTGAGTTATTCCCACGTGTTGACTATTATGAATAATGCTGCTGTGAATCCTAGTGTAGTTTTTGTTGTGGACATATGAATGAATATGAATGAATACATTTCTCTTGGGTGTATATACTTGAAAGTAGAATTTCTGGGTCCTATGGTAACTCTGTCTTTAACCTTTTGAGGAAAACTTCAGACTGTTTGCCAAAGCAACTGCATTATTGTGGTTTCCATCACCAGCATATAAGGATTTCAGTTTGTCCACATCCTTACCAACATTTGTTACTGTCTTTTTTATTATAGGCATCCTTGTGATATCTCATTGTCGTTTTGATTTGCATTTCTCTGTTGGCTAGCAATGTTGAACATCTTTTTATGTGTTCATTGGCCATTTATACATCTTCTTTTTTAGAGAAATGTCTGTTCAGATCTTTTGCCCTTTTTAAAATCTTATTATTGCTTTATAATAAGTACATTACTCTTAATGTAAAAAGCATTATTCGGTATATCTTATGCTTACAAATACTATTAGTTGGCTTATACTCATGAAGAAAATTGATTATAGAGTTATTTAAAATATTTAAGTATAATTATTTCCTTTATTTAGTTACAGCCAAGTTCTACTTCTGAATCTATGGATCAACTGCTAAACAAAAATAGAGAGGGAGAAAAATCAAGAGATTTGATCAAAGACAAAATTGAGCCAAATGCTAAGGATTCTTTCATTGAAAATAGCAGCAGCAATTGCACCAGTAGCAGCAGCAAACCGAACAGTCCCAGCATTTCCCCTTCAATCCTCAGTAACACGGAGCACAAGAGGGGACCTGAGGTCACATCCCAAGGGGTTCAGACTTCCAGTCCAGGATGTAAACAAGAGAAAGATGATAAAGAAGAGAAGAAAGATGCAGCTGAGTGAGTAAACTTTGAATTGAGCACATCCTGTTACTTACTTTTTCTAAAAGTGTACAGGGGCTTTAGCTCAAGAATCTATCGAGACTTTTGGACTGCTTTGTAAGTAGCCCTCAGGTTACAAACAACTGTAAATAGATGGCGTCTTAAGTAAATTAAGTCTTTGCATTCTGTACTCATTTTCCTTCCTTCCCCATTGTTGTTCCCCATGGCCAAAATCTAGACTAAATTAAGAAAGACTTTTTTCTGTAAATGTACAGGGAGTTTTGGGAAGTATATCTCCTGGATGCCCACCTCCTAGCCCTGCTGCTAGAACTAAGAACTGCTACTGCCAAGAAGAGAAAGAAGCATCTGGTGTCCCTACTTGGATTTAAGCATGTTTTCCATCAGAAAACATTTTATTTTATTAATTGTAGATTTGTTAAGATAAACTTAATCCTTCACATTTGGTATATTATCAATTGAACAGATCTTTGTGGGCTAGCCTCAGAACCTAACCACCATTGATTTATCTGTTCTGGGTTCCATACAATCCATTTACAGCTGAACTTTTGGAAGGCAGCCTGTTGATCTGTCAAAGAGTGCTTATTCTTAGTAAGAGGCAAAAATTTTTATTAGAGTCATGATTCTTCCCAAGGTGTGTCATGTAGAGAAACATTCTGTCACATTAGAAAATACTGCATGCTAGGGGGCACCTGGCTGGTTCAGTGTGCAGAGTGTGCGACTCAATCTCAGTGGTGTGCGTTCCAGCCCGTGCTGGGTGTAGAGAGTACTTAAAAGTAAAATCTTTAAAAAGAAAGAGAGAGGGAGAAAAGAAAGGAAGGAAGGAAGAAAAAGAAAGAAAGAAAGAAAAAGAGAAAGAAAATACTGCATTCTAGAGAACTGGTATATTAGGGATTGCAGAAAGAAAAAGAAAGGGAGGGAGAGAGAGAAAATAAATACTGTATTCTAGAGAATTGATATATTATATAGGGATTACCTTTAGGGATATTGTTGTCTTCTCAGTTGATTTGTTGATTGCCTTTGAGAGAAGAATTATATATTAACACTTTTTTTTAGGATTTATTTATTTATTTGAGAGAGAGCATGCACACGCATATGCATGGTTCGGGTAAGGAGAGGGGGAGAGAGAATCCTCAAGCAGACTCCCTACTGAGTGCAGAGCTCAAGGCAGGGCTTAATCCCAGGACCCCGAGATCATGACCTGAGCCGAAATCGAGTCAGATGCTTAATTGAGTCATCCAGGTGCCCCCACTTTTTAAAAAAATTGCCTTTTTTTGGCCTGTCTTTATCAGATTAAGGAGTGGGAAATACATGTATGCATTTTAATGAAGAGAATTCATGATCTAGTAAGAATTGTTTAATGTATGTTATAGCAATTTTAAAAAAAGGTGTAGAAGAGTTAGGAGAAACACAAGTTTCATGCAGATTTTATTGGCCCCTTTTAATTCTCCCCTGGTTTAGGCAAGTGAGAAAATCAACTTTGAATCCTAATGCAAAAGAGTTCAACCCTCGTTCCTTTTCTCAGGTAAGTTTATTTCTCTCTTTGAAGTAATCATTGTCTCTAAAAAAATAAAATTATTATTGGTAATAGTATTTTCCCCATGCCTGCCATCTAAACGCACTTACAGGATGCTGAAACAACTTGTAGTTTAAGCTCCTTTTTCTTATGTGATCATTCAGTGACTCATATTTTTGAGTCATTGAAAAGATTCTTGTTTTATTTTGTTATCAATTAGATGTGATCTGGGGTAAATCTTTGACTCTTTCTGACTTGGCTGGCAAGCCAGGCTCTCAGGTTTATAGATTTATAAACTATTTTTATTCTACTGAATTTGTAAGATACTCAATAATTTTTAAAAACACTTTCTTCAGTTCCTTAAAAATCACAACTGTTTTTAAAATACTGATAAGTTGGCAAATTGTAATAATTTAATTGGCAAATTTAACTTTCTACTGAAGTGCTTTTCCTTTTATTTGAAACATGGAAATTTATTTTCTAAAACTTTTTTTTATTAAAAGGCACTGAAAGCAAGTAGAACTTAGAAAGATGGGAAAGATCAGTTTTCAGATTGCAATAATAGTTAGCTTTTCACCTTAAGATAGTTGATTTTTATTTTTGTAGCCAAAGCCTTCTACCACCCCAACTTCACCTCGTCCTCAAGCACAACCTAGCCCATCTATGGTGGGCCATCAACAGCCAGCTCCAGTTTATACTCAGCCTGTTTGTTTTGCACCAAATATGATGTATCCAGTCCCAGTGAGCCCAGGTGTCCAAGTAAGTCCTAGATTTTGATGTTCACTTTCCCTCCTTAGTTATTTGTATTTGACACCAAGCACTCTGTCAGTGTGGGGCAACTTAAGGCAGTAGTGGCAAAACAAAAATACTTGAAAGGGTTGGGAAGGAACGGCTTCTGAAAAAAAAAAAAAAAAAAAACTTGAAAGGGGGAAGCATGCGATGGCGTTATTAGTGTTATTAGTATAAAAACCTAAATCTGGGAACGTTTTCTGGTGAGAAAGAAAGACAGTTTAGATTTACTGTAGTTTGGGGTTTGTCCTTTTAGGTGTGGGGTGATTTTATTTTTCATGACTCCTGGAGAATCAGGAAACCTTAGAGCTAGTTCTCTAGCAATATACAACTATGAGAAAAGAGTAAAATATATTCTTATTATCTGAAAAGTGTAATCTTTTTTTTTTCATTCCCTCAAGCCTTTATACCCTATACCTATGACGCCCATGCCAGTGAATCAAGCCAAGACATATAGAGCAGGTAAAGGTGAGAATAATCCTGCCTGTGTTTGCTTGTAGTCAGCATGCTGCATGAATTCAGTAACTAATTTGTAATGAATGAATATTTGTAGTTCAGCTTTCACTTTTGGTGAGCCTGTGCGTTGACTTGTGATACCCAACACTACCTAAGGTATTTGGATGCACTCCCCCCCCCCCCAGATTTATTTATTTTAGAGAGAGAGAGAGGAGAGGGAGAGAGAAACTCAAGCAGACTCCTCACTGAGAGCAGAGCTGATCTCACAACCCTGAGATCATAACCTGAGCCCAAATCAAGAGTCAGATACTTAACGAACTGCGCCACACAAGCGCCCCTCCGATGCATTTTAATGGACAAGACTAGGGGAAGAGAAATGTTCATCAGTTGTGATTGTTTAAGATCCTCTTCAGAAAGAATAATTGAATTTTGAAGTTTTCATTTTTAAATTTGAAAAGAGTGTTTGCTAAATTAATTTCCCAGATTGTTGATCTTTTCGTTTCATACTAACATACAACCCCCCCAATCCAGAATTTCTTTTTGAGCTGAGGGGAGCTCATTTCAGAAACCATCAAAATCTTCATAGTAGAGGGATGTTTTCCTCATCTTTAAAATGAAAATGTCGTGGGGTGCCTGGGTGGCACAGTTGGTTAAGCATCCAACTCTTGGTTTTGGTTCAGGTTGTGATCTCAGGGTCGTGAAATTGAACCCTGCATCGGGCTCCATGTAGAGTCTGCTCGGGATTCTCTCTCCCTCTCCCTCTGCCCCTCCCCATCCTCAAATAAATAAATAAACCTTTAAAAATAAAATAAAATGAGAATGTTGTGTAATCTAATATTCTAGATTTGTGATTAAACAGCCTTCCTGGGAAAAAAAACACATATTGATCTTAATGTGGGCAAATGTTAAAGGGTGTCCTTTTTTGTCACCCAGGTAGTTGAGAGCTATTAATTGCTATCATTTTATTAAACTGTAGAAAGTAGAACGATTTATATTAAAAAGATACTTCTCAATGCCTAGTAATACTCTCCTGACCTAAAACTCACTTTTTTTTTTCTTAAAACTCACTTCTTAAATTAATAAGCTTTACTAAGTATTTGAAGTAATCATTTTGTGGATATTAATTAAAATTCTTAATTTATTTTTTTAAACAAGTACAGTATCCTTTGCCTTGGAACAGTGGAATATACTGAAAAAACTGTAGCTTAGATAATTGAAAGTTATCTAGTTTTAGCATTAATCTTATTCTGTGGATCTAAAAAAGTTCAGGTGGAGGAAAGGTTCTTTTAGTGCCATTTTGATTGAGGTTAATATTAAGGTATTTCTTCATCTCCCACTTGGTGGGAATGCAAGCTGGTGGAGCCACTCTGGAAAACAATATGGAGGTTCCTCAAAAGTTGAAAATAGAGCTGCCGTATGACCCAGCAATTGCATTACTGTGTATTTGCCACAAAGATAAAAATATGGTGATCTGAAGGGGCACCTGTACCCCAGTATTTATAGCAGCAATCTCCACAATAGCCAAACTATGGAAAGAGTCCAGATGTCCATTGACAGATGAATGGATAAAGAAAATGTGGCATATATATGCAATGGAATACTACTTAGCCATCAAAAGAAAAACGAAGGGATGCCTGGTTGGCTCAGTCTGTTAGGCGTCTGCCTTTGGTTCGGGTCATGGTCCTGGGGTCCTGGAATCAAGTCCTGCATTGGGCTCCCCACTCAGTGGGGAGTCTGCGTCTCCTTCTGCCCCTCCCTCTGCTCATGTTCTCCCTCTCCCAAATAAATAAATAAAATCTTCAAAAAAAAAAAAAAAAGGAAAGAGGAAATCTTGCCATTTGCAAGTTTGTGGATGGAACTAGAGGGTATTATGCTAAGTGAGATAAGTCAGTCAGAGAACAACAAATATATCTCACTTATATATGGAATTTAAGAAACAAAACAGAGGATCATAGAGGAAGAGAGGAAAAAATAAGATGACATCAGAGAGGGAGACAAACCATAAGAGTCTCTTAATCTTAGGAAACACACTGAGGGTTGCTGGAGGGGAGGGGTGGAGGATGGAGTAACTGGGTGATGGACATTAAAGCGTATTATATAAGGGTATATAATACCCTTATATAGGGTATATAATAATATATAATATATAAGGGTATATATTATATATCACTGGGTATTATGTAAGACGGATGTATCACTAACCTCTACCTCTGAAACCAGTAACATTATATGTTAATTAATTGAATTTAAATGAACAAAAACAAAATATTAAGGTGTTCTATATTACTACCTGGTTTTGGGATATTTTAATGATCACTTAAAACAGTACAATGGAGTGTTTTTATGTTTAAAAAGGCAGTTTCAGTGAAAGCAAACACTATAGTATGGCTCTGATGTGAGAGAGGCACTTTAACTTCAGGCAACAGTGTCATTTCCCGAAGACAGAGGAGAAGTTATGCTCTCTGAGAGACCCTCAGCCAGAATTATAGAGCCATTTCTAGGAAGGAGGAACAGGCACCCTGTGAACAGCAGCTTAAGTGTATGCTGTGCTAAGAAGGTTAAAGGTGACAAGGTAATTGCTTTGTCCATAATTCAGATTTGGTGATTATCAAGATTTTGCCATATTTATTTGAGGGGTGGTTTGTTTCTTTGCTGCAGTATTTAAAGTAAATCCCAGACATCATGCCATCTTATTTCTGTATACTTAGTGTGTATCCTTTTGAATATGGACATTTTTCTTTGCCAGAGTGCTGATTATCACACTTTGTAAAAATAGTAATTCCTTTTTATCTAATAATCACCATAATCACATTATCTTGGTATTTTTACAGTTGGTTTGTTTTGAATATGAATCAGAGTAATAAGATCCATACATTTCTACATTTATTACATGTCTCTGTAATTCTTCTGCTTTTTTTTCCCCTGCTATTGCTTTGTGGCAGAAACCAGTTGTTATGTAAGAATGTGCCGTATTCTAGATGGTCTGTTCATTTCTTGTGATGTCACTGATTACATTAAGGTTTAATTTTCTTGTAGGAGAGAGGTAAGAATATTTAACAGATGATTATGAGATATTTAACAGAAGATTGTAAAGAATCTTTAACAGATGATATTGGATCGTTCAGGAGGTGCACATTATCTGTTCCTACTTTGATAATTGGTAAAGTTAAGGGCTCAGGTGGTGATAGCCCAATCCTCCCCTCCCCAGATGGAAAGTTTTCTGTAATTTTTTAGGGCTCTGGTTCTCAAATTTTAGTGTGTATCAGAATCACTTGATGAATTTGTTAAAAAAACACAGATTGCTTGGCCACAGCTCCAGATTCCAATTCAGTAGATTTGGGGTATAGCCTGAGAGTTTAAATTGTAGTGTACCTTATAAAACTAGTTGCCTAATGATACTGATGGTTTGCGATCGTATTTTGAAAATCATTGTAGTTAGGAGTTTGAAAACAGTAATTTCTGAATTGCTAGCATTTCTTTTCTACTTATTAGCTAGAATCATCCTGTAAGGGACTGTTCTTTTCAACTAGGGCTGTATATGGATATCCTCAAATACTTGGTACAGGAAAGTTTAAATAAATCCTTAAATTTAAAGGCTTAAAATTGCCTTAAGTGCCAGTTTTCAGTGAGGAGTTGGTGCCCTTGGCACTTTTCAGTAGTGTCTAGTGAAATTGCTTTGTTTTGAAAGATGTGAGTCTTCCCTTTCTTTTATTCTTATTTTTAAAAATCTTAATGCATGGATTTTTGTATACTTTTACATATTCTTATGTTTCAGTTTTTTTGCTGCTCCTCTTGTCCCATCTTTTATCAATGCCAGTCCCTTCAAGTTGGCTCCTGTGTGCTTTTAGTACTACTCATTTGTCTTTTTTTTTTTTTTTTTTAATTTTATGTATTTATTTGAGAGAAAGCACACGAGCAGGCAAGAGGCAGAGGGAGAAGCAGACTCCCCGCTGATCAGGGATTCCCGACTTGGGGCTCAATCACAGGACCCTGAAATCATGACCTGAGCCAAAGGCAGACACTTAACTGACTGAGCCACCCAGATTCCCCTATTCATTTGTCTTTGATAGCTTCCTTAGTTTCTGCTGTAAATAAGATGTCTCAGGCTAATCTTTATCTAAACCCAGACCTGGATCCATATTCCTTCAAGGAATCCTAATTCTTTTTGCAGAAATAGTATTTATAAACCATTTTCTGGTCTTTGGGTGTTGAGTTATTGCATCTTGGCCTTTTCAGTGGACAAAATTAGGAAATTGAAACTGATACATCTAGTTCAAGTTAACATTGCAAGATTTTTTACAGTGATTTTTTGCTTGCATCTCTTTCTTTTCCATTGTAAAAATAGTAACTTGTAAAAAAAATAGTAATTTGTAAAAATAGTAACTGTATTATCCTTTTTTTGAAAAAAATTTTTTATTTATTTATTAGGGAGAAGAGGGATGGGCAGAGGGAGAGTATCTCAAGCTGACTCCTTGCTGAGTGTGGAACCTCATGTAGGGCTTGGTCTGACAACCCTGAGATTATGACCTGAGCTGAAACCAAGAGTCAGATGCTTAAGTGACTAAGCCACCCCAGAGCCCCCTGTATTATCTGTCTTATAAGAAATTACCACAGAGCTTAGTTGCCTAAAACAACAAACACAATTATTTCACATAGTTTCTCAGGGTCAGAAAATCAGGAGTAGCTTAACTGGGTGGCTCTGTCTCAGTCTCTTATGAAGTTGCAGCCAGGATATTGGTTAGAACTATAGTATCTGAAGAGTTAAATGGGGCTGGAGGATCTGCTTCCAGATTCAGAGCTATTGACAGGATAGAGCTGGTCATAACATGGCAGCCGGCTTCTCCCAAATTGAAAATTCAGAGAGAAATTGATCTACATGGAAGCTGCAGTGTGTTTCACAACCTGGCCCTGGCAATGACATAACTTCTGCAGTATGCTATAGATCACACAAAGCAGACCTAGTAAGTGGGAGGGGACTACACAAGAGTGTGAATACTGGGAGGCAGGATCATAGGGGCCCATCTTAGAGGTGGGCTTATTTACATTTTGCTATAATGTGTATAATATATTTTTAAAATATTTGTTCTGTGATTGTTACACTACAGAATAAAATTTAACATTTCTTTGCAGTATTAATTTTCCTTAGTATCTATTTCACTTAGAAATCTTTAAGTGCCAGTTTTCAGAGTGAGAAGTTTTTGGTATTTCATATTTTTATGCTGCTCTTTCAGTGTTTTAAAATTTTTTAACATTGTTTACCAAGTATATACAGATACACTTGATTTTTTAAATATTGACCTTGTGTTTTGCCACTTCACTAAACATACTGTTTTTACTAGCTTCTTTTAGACTTAGAATTTCCTATGTACATAATCATCCAATCACCGTATATTTTTCTTGCTTTATTGCACTGGCTAAGTCTTCTAAGTGATGTGACCCTTGCATTGCTCCTGTTCTTAGGGTGAAGCATTATCTTACAGTGTTAGGTATGGGCATACTTCCTGTTATTCCACTCTACAAATACTGCCTTTCTTACGATACAAATACTGCCTTTCTTACGAAGTGAAGGTTTGTGGCAACCCTGTTTCAAGCAAGTCTGTTGGCACCATTTTTCCAACAGCATTTGCTCAGCATTTGTCTCTGTGTCACATTTGGTAATTTAGTAAATCTCTCTTTGTTTCAAACTTTTGCATTATTACTTGTTTTATACATATATAAAATACGTGATCTGTGATTACAACTCACTGAAAGCTCACCATCATCCAAAATCCACACTTTTTGGTTGATGTATCTCTCTTAATGATAAGTCTCTCTTAAAGTTTTCCTTTTAGTTTTTTTTCCGCTTTACAGTTTACTTAATTAAACTAGCTTCTTTGTCCTGTATTCTTTCTGATAATTTGAATTTCAGGAATTATATCTCTGTGGGTGTTCAAAGTCACCCTCTGTTCTCTGTAATCCTTGCAAACTGATAGTAGATATCTAGAGAGGCTTGATAAGATCAGGTTGTAGTTTTTTAAATTTAATCTAGAATGTTTCATAGATGAAATGTGTATTGGCACTAGGAGTCCTATGATGTCATCTTTTTTGTGTGTCTCTTTCTCTGTGTGACAAAATCTTGAAAGAGAAAAAGAAAAACTTTACCTTGTCAAACTGGTTACTGTGAGGTATACTTTGTGCAATTTAAATGTCATCATTTCAAGAAAGTTCTTAGGTTAATGAGTTGATTTCATAGTATCCTCTAAAGGTTGACCAGTGATGGTTTTTGTTGTTCTGTTAGTTCGAACTCATGGTTTTTAACATTCAGTTCGCCAGTTGGCATTTTTATTGGAATGTCATTAAATTTATAAATTAGGGGAGAATTGTTGTCTTTTTATTTAGTCTTCCTATGCAAGAACAGTTAGGCCTTTCTCCTTCTTTAAATCTGGTTTTGTATCTTCAGTGGCTTTTTAAAGTTTCTCTTAAAAGATAGTGTGTATTTTTTCAGTTTATACCTTAGGTATTTTCTTTTCTTATTGTTATAAAACCAGTGTGTTTTCCACTGCAATTTAAGTAGTTACTTATGAAGTAAGTTTATGAAGTACTACATATGCAAGTTATTTCTGTCTTTATGTTAATTTTGTATCATGCTATTTTATCTATCAAGGACTTGCTTCTGAAATGCAGTCATGGATTGTATAAGGCATGTCTTTCCTGCATGATAGTAAAGCATTTGCACAAAACCACTTTGTCGTCTTGGTACAAATGTAATGTTTTTTGCAACCTGTGAGAAAAATTTTGTTGTTTTAAAGAATATGCTAAAGTCAAGAACTTGATTAATACAGAGCAAAATTTCTTAGCCTTGGCCCTGTTAACATTTTGGGACAGATATTTTTGGTTTATTAGCATACCTGGCCTTCACCCATTTTTAAGAATATGTTTTTTAAAGATTTTATTTATTAGAGAGCATGAGCAGGTGCGAGGGGTAGAGGGAGAGGGAGAAGCAGGCTCCCCACTGAGCAAAGATTTCCCCCTTCACCTCCCTCCCCATGTGGGACCCGATCCCAGAACCTTGGGGTCATGGCCTGAGCTGAAGGCAGATGCTTAACCGACTGAGCCACCCAGGTACCTGGGCTTTTACCCATTTGATGCTAGCAGTACTCCTCTTCTCCCATTTTGGCAACCAAAATGTCTCCAGATATTGCCACGTGTCCGTTGAAGGACAAATTGCTCTCAGTTGAAAACCGTTGGACATAAGGAAATTGTATAACTATGGTCCATCTAAATTATGGTTTAATATTAAGATAGATTCAATTTAAGGAAGAAAATATACCATAAACCCAAGTATATGTCTGTATAAATACATAGGCATATGTGCTAATGCATAGGAGATAATCTAGAAGGCCGCACATCATAGTGGTTGCTGTTAGTGAAAAAAAAAATTGTATGCAAATAGTGGGATGGAGGACTTTGTGTTGTATTGTGGAATTTTTTATGTTTTAAAATTGTATTCAAGCATTTTCTGTTTGTATAACTAGAACTTTAATTTTTTTTAATTTAGAGAGAGATTTTATTTTTTTGTAAGATTTTATTTATTTATTTGACAGAGAGAGATCACAGGAAGGCAGAGAGGCAGGCAGAGAGAGAAGGGGAAGCAGGCTCCCCGCTGAGCAGAGAGCCCGACATGGGACTTGATCCCAGAACCCTGAGACCATGACCTGAGCTGAAGGCAGAGGTTTTAACCCACTGAGCCACCCAGGCGCCCCTAGAACTTTAATTTTTTTAAGATTTTATTTATTTGAGAGAAATTGCATGCATACAAGCAGGGGAAGCTGCAGAGAGAGAGAGGGAGAAGCAGGATGATCCCCATTGAGCAGGGAGCCCAATGTGGGGCTTAATCCCAGGACTCGGGGATCAGGACGTGAGCTGAAAGCAGATACTTAACTGACTGAGCCACCCACGAGTTCCCAGAATTTTCATTTTAAAAAAGATTGTATACTTGGCTAACCTTTTTACTTAATTTTTTTAATGTATGAGGGTTATAATCAAGTATCAAATAGTGAAAAGGGTTATAGTCAAGTATCAAAAGAAATAGAGAACTTTCATTTGTTAAAAATGTTATAGGAGTTTTGGGTGGCTTTTCTTTACTAAAAGGAATTGCTTTTATAGTGTATGGACTCTGAAGATCAAATTCAGAAAAATATTACTGTGTACACGTTTCTTCCATTTTCAGATTTGCTTTTCTAAATAGATAAAACACTATATAACTAGCTCTCCTAAATTTCAGCCAGTCATTAAGTTTTTAGCAAGAAAATTCAAATATTTAAAATAAATTGTCTCTAAATTAGTAATTACTCGTATAATTCTGATGATTTTGTGAACATGCCAAGTTATACATTCTTTGTGCCTTCTACCGTGTTGTAAGCAGTGGTTCATGATTCCTTCCCTCAAGTGGCTTTGTTGACATCATACCACAAACCCATTACAGCAGTCAGTGCAATGCTCTAATAGACGTGTGAGGAGAAGGTACACAGAGTATGCAGCTAGCTGTTTTGGGGGAACTGGAAAAGATATTACAGAGGAGATGACAGCTGAGCTCAACTTTTTTTTTTTTTTTTTTTAAGATTTTATTTATTTGAGAGAGAGAGAAAGTGATAGTGCGAGCAGGAAGAAGAGGGAGAAGCAGACTCCCCGTGAGCAGGGAGCCCAATGCAGGGCTCAATCCCGAGATCTTGAGATGATGACCTGAGCCAAAGGCAGACACTTAACAGACTGAGCCACCCAGGTGCCCCTGAATTTTTTTAAAGTAATCTCTATGCCCAGTATGGGGGTCAAATTCACACCCCAAGAACAAGAATTGTGTCCTCTACTGACTGAGCCAGCCAGGTGCCCCAGTTAAGCTGAATTCTTTTTTTTTTTTTTTCTTAGCTGAATTTTTAATTAGAATTTTAACACTGGGAGGACCATGAAGCAGAAATCTGTGTGGAATAATAAAAGACAAAAAGTAGGGCTGCCTCGGTGGTTCGTTTGGTTGGGCATCTGCCTCTGGCTTAGGTCATGATCTCGGGGTCCTGGAATCGAGAGCCCCATGTGGGACTTTGCTCAGCAGGGAGTCTGCTTCTCCCTCTCCCTCTGCCTCTCCTCTTTCCTCATGAGCTCACTCGCTCAATCTCTCTGTCAAATAAATAAAATCTTAAAAATAATAAAAGACATAAAGTAATTTTTAAAAAGAACTATTAGAAACCTGCTACATGGTAGTGTGTGTCGCTGTGTTTTGAGTAAGAGCAAGAAATTGTTCAGTGATGGGAAATTAAAATCGAGTTAAGCTTAGTGTTGGGTCTGATTTGGCTTTTTTCTTGTACTGTTGTTTTTCTTTAAATAACTCTAATAGCGTTCTGTAGCAAGTGGCATAATTTGGTTTGTCAAACGGATTATCTCAGAAAGTAGTATGAAGGAAACTTTTCATAGTGCTGTAAGAGTCGGTTTACTGGAACTCGATCCCATGTGGGGGTCATTAGAGAGAGTCCTTGTGGAAGTTGCTTTCAGGCTGGCGCTGGAAGGATGAGTCAGAGTTGTCCAGGCTGAGGATTGGGGATTGGTGTTTGAGGCTGAGGAATCAGGGCACGTGTGCGATGCTGTGTTCATGTGTTTGCGTCTGAGGAGATGGTATTTTCTAATAATAAGTCACCTTTTCTGCAGTACCAAATATGCCCCAGCAGCGGCAAGACCAGCATCACCAGAGCACCATGATGCACCCAGCCTCAGCAGCGGGCCCACCGATTGTGGCCACCCCACCAGCTTATTCCACACAATACGTTGCCTACAGTCCTCAGCAGTTTCCAAATCAGCCTCTTGTTCAGCATGTGCCACATTATCAGTCTCAGGTAAGGCCGCTATGACCTAACTCTTAATTTTTGTTCCATTTAAGTAACTTTCAGTTTTAACCTTTAATAGGGTAAAGGGCTTTTCCTTTATATTTTGTGCTCTGTGTCATGGTGAGGTAGATAGCTAAGGATTTGGGGGCCTTTTTAGTACCAGAAGGTTACTGATCAATGTAAGTATTTTAAAGGACATAGCCAAAAACAGTTTTAGGATTTTCAGAGTTATTTCTGTAAACCTGGCAAGTGTGGAGTTAAGTCGTCTAACTAAAATTTGCTTGACTCTATTCAATACTTTAATGTGTTTTCTTTATATTTTGTTTGAACACAGCATCCTCATGTCTATAGTCCTGTGATACAGGGTAATGCTAGAATGATGGCACCGCCAGCACATGCCCAGCCTGGTTTAGTGTCTTCTTCAGCAACTCAGTACGGGGCTCATGAGCAGACGCATGCGATGTATGGTAGGAAGCATTTTGTTTGTCTCTTTCAGTGGGAGTGATTATTAATTTGTTTTAAAGTGCTGAAAAGAAACTTTAAGAATAACTTAGCCTTTTATACCAATGAGGGTCAAGAATCTAAAGAAAAGATGAACCCATTTCTATAAATCTTGGCAAACCATTTCAGCTTCTGTTGCTGAAATTTATCTGTCTTCAAATGTCTCTTCTTATTTTAAGTGAAATTGAATGACTTGTATAACAGAAAGTATCATTTGTGGAGAAAGGCATCTTCCTCCTCTTCCTCATCAGTATTACAGCCCTTTTGTATGGCCTGCCTAAGGCATGCAAGAAAGTTCCTCCACAATGAAAGCACTCTCTAGCAAGAAAACATTCTGCTTCACTCTTTCCTCTGGCAGTCATTGGCATTACGTATTTTTATTGCCGTTTGTTAAAATAAATGCTACTGTGTTTCTGCCTCATGTGGATTTTAAGTGGTCGAAATAGTATGGTACTGGATCTTATTTAGACAGGAATCACACTTGAAATATAATATAAGCAGTGGTAAAATGAAAATGAGAAGTATCCTGTGTAAAATAATTAATAAATAAAAGAATAATGGGCAAAAATCTCCATCTTAGTTTTGTGGCTGGAGAGTTTTGTGCAGGTCAACTTAGCATCCGTCTAAAGTACTAAAATAATGTGGTTTTCAATGTTGAGAATTTAAAATGACATTTCCACTCATATCTTGTAATAATAGTGAGTGGACCCATATTACATTTTTCAAAAAACTTTAATTAGTGCTAGTTTCATTAAGATGTAAGTTTTGTTTTGAACTTTCCTGAGCACTCCTGTACTGTCATTTAGGTCTTCCCATTGGCTTTCAGTTTTTTTGGAGTGGGAGGAGAGAAATTTAAGTTTATTCATACAAATGGAAGGTATACCACTACGAGAAAGAAATTATCATTACAAGTTATTACGTGGACATTTCATTTTTTAAATCTTTTTTAATGACTACAGTTACGATACTCTGTAGGTTCATAGAAATAGGACTCAGGCAACAGCAGTCAAGTTTCTTGTCACCCTTAACCTGCTGCTCATGCTTTGTTCCCAGAGGCATGCTCCCACTGCACTTGTTCAGCGATAGGGACAGTAAATGATTAAAGGCATTGTTTTTGTAAAATACTTAAATCCAATCTTTATTTTACATTTTATCACTTAAAATTTTCTGTTGTGGATTATGCCCTTTAAATTAAAATGATGTAATTGCCATGTTTGGGGAAGGTTTTTCCCATGTTTGGGGGAACTTTCTTACAAGAAACCCATTCATAATTTAATTGAAAAAATTACCAACAGACTGATTTGGCTTATGATTTTGGTTATGATTGCTTTTCATTGGCTTGTCTTAACCAGGACTATGTATAAAATTGCATAAAAATGTGTATTCGTCACATATGCTTTTATGTAATTTGTATACATTTCAACAATTTTCTGGTTTGCTAAAGGCTTAAGTGAAAAAGTTCATTATGATTTTTTTTATATATTTCTGATAAACACATCATGATTTAGCAAGTAGGAAAAAACATTTCTCCTCTCCCATTCTCTGGCATACTCCCTTTGGATAAGATCTAAAGCTTTTGAGCTAAAATTCCTATTAGAGAATAGCGATTTGTGTACCCATGCTTATGAGACATTGTAGTAATACTGTGATGTTGAGATGAATCTTTCTCCTCAGTGTGTTCACTCACTGCCAGCATCTGGTTTTGTCTTTTGGATGGATGTTCATT
The DNA here is from genome assembly GCA_028533885.1 of Nasua narica. NCBI lineage: Eukaryota > Metazoa > Chordata > Mammalia > Carnivora > Procyonidae > Nasua > Nasua narica. The sequence goes on along the minus strand of CM052808.1, from coordinate 7,241,573 downwards.
GGTTTGAAATAGCCTCTATCGTAAATACTGTATTTGAAACGCTGACAGTTTTATAACTGCTTTCCCAAAACATTTCTATATGAAAAATAGTTGTCCTTGGGACTCTGAAGTCAATTCAAATGTGGGTAAATAGGAAATACTGCCAACAAAACACTAGATCTAATGGCCAGTGAAATCTGGAATAATTTGTCATTAAGACTAGTTCTTTATTGCCAGGAGAAAGTTGCTCAGCCAGATCTGAAACTACTCTCCTGCAGTTTACACACGTCGTATCTAATTGACATCTGTTGATAAGGGCAGGCTGGGGTGAGGCTCTGGACTTCATATGGTTGTTGCTGATTTACTCAGGGTCTCGTTTGGACACTTCATACTCTAAAAATGAAGTATTTTATTCTTTGCCATCATAAGCCATAATTTAATCTAGTAAAGCTAGTTCATTAATTCTTCAGTAATTTATTTCAATTATTTTAGATCTTCCAAGACTTAAATTATGCCAGATATAGACACTTTTGTCGTAGTTTAAAATAATGTACTTTTAAATCTGTTGCATAGAAATGCTAATTTAACACTTACTTCCCTTAAACAGTTTATATTTCGTATTCCCAAAGGAACCAAGTATTTTGAGTATGAAATATGTCTGTTCTTAAGCTTCATTCTATCTAAATATTTTCAACTTTTTATGCAAATAAAAGAATATGCACCCAGATGTTGGCGACAGTTATATGTCACCAATTTGTCGTTTATTCATTGTTAACAGCCATAGCAAAAGGCCTTGAGAATAGAAAGAACACTAATAATGAAAGACTGATTATTGTCTTTAGATGGTTGGTGTATTTAATATAAATATGCTAACAGATTATTGAACAGCTAAACTATTAGAAGATATTAAACATTCTAAGTAGTTGTTGACCTTGTTCTCTTTCTAGCTCTCATAGAAAGGAGTTTGATCACAAACTTCATCTCTTTGACCTTAATCTAACTTAAATCATTGCCTTTGCCCCTGCCCTCCTAAGAAGTTACTTTTTGTTTCTTGGTCTTCTAATTCACCTAATTTTGTTTTATGGCAGTGGTATTTTCCCTTTCAGAAATAGTAGTGATGAAACTTTCTCTACTAACTAAAGCCATCAGGAAGAGTTAGATCCAGAATCCTCTTTGAGTTTGTTTTTGGTAGTTTAATGTGGGCAAATGAGAAAATACAGGAGGCAGAAAGATTTAAAATGCACCTGTTATCCCTCCACCTGGCAACTACCAGTTAACATTTTGGTGCATATCCTTCCAGATGTACATACACACACACACACACACACACACACACACACACACACACACACACACACTTATGTAGACATTTTAATAAGAAATTATACCCACGTTTAATATTACCATTATTATGTTTCTAAATTTTGGGGTTCACTTCCAGATGCCTAATAAATATCTTACAGAATAATGATGTTTCTCTTCATGATTTATGAAATTGTTTGAGTCTTTTGAATTAAACTTGGTAAATATTCTCTTATTTTGGTATGTTATTTATATTCAAGTTGTTCAATGGAATGCTATATTGGTCTTTTGATTAGAAAATGATTTTATACCTTTTATTTAAGCAAGTCAGCATGTGGAACTCGACACTTAAGTACAGAAGAAAAAGTATTTTTTGGTTCAGTCCTTTCTTGTGTGATTTTGTAGTGATGTTTAAAGTGCTTGTCATCTCTTGTAAAATAAGAAAAATGATTTATGCATGAATACAAAAAATTACTAAATATGTCAACCTTTCCAGAAGATTAGGAAAATGCACACCTGAAAAGGCTAATTTACCTTTCTATTTCCCAAATTCAGCATGTCCCAAATTACCATACAACAAGGAGACAAGCCCTTCTTTCTACTTTGCCAGTGAGTTGGGTTTTTTATACTAATTTTAATTGAACAGTAAAACACTTTTTAAAGAATACATGTTAAGGGAGTAGACTTGTTGGGCAATATTTTCCTTGTGCCAGACAAAATTGTTGAATATATGTATATTTGCAAATAATTCAGCGTTTAAAAAATAAAACCCAGCTTAAGAAAGCTGGGTTAATTAAAAAACCGAGTTGCTTCAGAAATTAATTTTTGCATACCAAGCAAACATGTGACGACTGTTTTAGAAATGCCTAATAGTTTCCTTGTTCACAGAAACTTCTGAACTACCTTTTTTTTTTTTTTTTAACCAAACCACAAATTTAGTCTAAAAAGCTTAAAATAGTAGGCTTTTTCAGTATCCTGGTAAGAAGAAATTTATCTTTACAAGTATTTTTTAATTAAGTAGGGTTGAAATTCTAGGGAAGAAACATTTCTGTCTTTTCAGTCTTTGCATGACTGAAGAAGGTTTAAAATATTCAGGTGGTAGATACCCAAGATGTTTTGAGCTTCACCGGGAAAGCGCAACCTAGCTGCTTGATTATGTTTGGCAGCACTAGCCTCTCTCACCACCAATGAAAAGGTAAATAAACAGTGGCTCCTAGAGAAAGTCTGGGCAGGGCTCTCTTTTGGAAATGAACGTGTCAGGCGTATCTTCTTTATTTTGTAGGGCAGTTTTTAAATAAGGCTAGTCATGGACTTTTGGTATTTGGATAGGAAAGGTACTAACTTGCACAAGTCCTTCAGAAATGTATGTCAATAATGAGTCACTTTATGTGCAATAGTATAGTCTGAGGGATATTAAGGATTAAGATTTTAGATACTAAATTTTGGATTATTTTAGAAAGACTTAATGTCTGAATCTACTAAATGCCAGATTTTAAAAATTTGAGAAAACATTTTGACTTAAGTTTTCATTGACTGTGTCATGACTTGGTATCCAAAAATAAGTGTGTACGTGGTTCTCATTTGGTGCTAGGAATTGTTAACAAATTTAATCCTTTAATAGATGGTCTTTAAAAAGGAGTCTTGCTGTATATCTATACTATTAAAGGGAAACTTTGTATGTGATATAGTATATAAAAGACAGTATCAGTAATTAATTTTATTATGTACTCAATTTGAGGTCTCAAATGTAGTTATCCTCACCATCTTACTGTCTCTGATAGTAATTTTGGAGTCAGTTTCCTGGTAAGTAGCTAAAAAGTCTTTAATCATCAAACCTAAGTATTAACTGCCTTAGTACAACTTCCCCTAAAAGGAATTATTAGTTTGTAAAAGAAGCTAACAGTGGGGCTGCTGTTTGTAGTTTAATTTGCTGCTCTGTACCATCCCCTCCCAGGAAGCCGCTTTGTCATGGTCTAGTTGCCTGTTACTGCCCTTTAAGAGTTCAGTTTTCCTCACTTCTTTTTTTCGGAACTTAACATCAAATTGGAAGATTTTGTTTTCATTTTTAGTTTTGCAGTGCTGGTGATCTCTCATGACTTGTGCATCCAAGGTCAAAATGATAAAACCTAGTTAAAAATTAAACGCACAGCATTATGGACTGAATTGGCTTCATTCAGTAAGATCATGGATGGCTTAGGAAACAATTTTTATAATGTGGTTTTTAGTGTTATGGGGATTTGATAAGTCACACATTTAGAGTTTTAAACGTTTGTATCAAGGAACACAGTGAATGGGAAACTTCTAGACCAGTTAAAAAACCCAGAAAAGCAATACTTCTTTGATTAGCCTGAATTCATCTAGGTTTCATGAAGGCAACCTAATTTTTATGAATAGAAGTTTAACCGATGAATAGCTAAATCAGAATTTTGAAGAAAATTTATTTTTAGCCTTTGGAATCTTTAGCTAAATTAATGAAATGATTATAATTATAATAAAAGCAGTTAATTGGTTGACTCAGTAAAGCCCAGCATTTACTGTCTTCCACTCTCCCCTTCTGCCTTTCCCTGATTCTAGTAGATTTTCCTCATTATTATTCTTTGTTCCTTTCTCTTGGCTTTGGCTCCCTTCCCTTCCAACCTTTCTGGCCCTCAGCCTTTGGATGTCTCTCCTATCCCACCCTTGTCTCAGTCTTAACTGGCCTTTCAAGGAACCAAATTATATTTTTGTTGTTATATAAGTATTGAATTAAAATGTGTCAGTTTCGCATTTTTCCCAGTTAGCTACCCAGTTATTGTATTTGAGTAGGGGAGGGGGAGAGTTCCTGAATGAGGTACTTGCTTAGCAGATATCTTTTAAGCAAGAAGATAAAAAAAGGAAATTCTAATTAAACCTTTTAAAGTTTTATTTGCAGTTAATGGTGCATATATACATGTGCTTGATTTTTCTTAGAATGCATTGTAGTTTGCTGTTATTCAGGTAGGGAAAGGATGGTTTTTGGTTTTGTTTTGGTTTTTTTCGATTAACATGTATTATTTCTTTCAGGGGTACAGGTTTTTTGGGGGGGTTTTTTGTTTTAAACAAAAGCCTGTGTAGATGCACACAGTTTGGGTTACTTGAAGTATTTGTGCTGTCAATGCAAATGAGATATAAATTAGGATATAGCCTTTTGATGCCTTTTAAAAGTGCGCAGTAAAACATACTTCATCTTAAAAAAATTTATCTTTAATTTTTTCCAAATAATTTCAAGATTTTAAACTTTTTTAATTGAAGAATTACTTCATTATGAGACTTCATAGGTATGATTATTCTCCTTGTGTGAGGTAATGTTTTTATGTCAGAAAATTAATAATATAGCACCCCGCTAGAGTTTATTTTTTTATTTTTATTTCCTTAAAACTTTGCTTAGAAAGTTCTTTAAAGTACAAACATTTCTTGAATAAAGTTTAAAAAATAGAAACTCTAAGATTCTGTACTCTTTGTCTTTATGAAACCTCATAAATTGAATTTGGGATTCAGGAATTGCTTTCCGGTAGATAGATTTACTATTGTTAAGAAGCTTGGGGATAGGGAGGATTTTAATGCTAATAGTGTGAAAATAAGGAGCATGAGGGGCGCCTGGCTGGCTTAGTGGTGGCACATGTGACTCTTGATCTCAGGGTCAGGGTCGTAATTCCACGTTGGGGGTGAAGTTGTCTTTAAAAAAAAAACAAACAAAAACCCGTGAATGACTCTAGACAACGTTCTCCAGTAGAACTTTCTGTGATAATGAAAGTGTGCTGTTAATTGTGCTGTGTAATCAACAGCCCCTAGCTACATGTGGCTCTTACAGTTATTTAAAATATATGAAAATATACGAAAAATGAGTATAACATTTTTATAAGAACAGAGTCAGGTTCGAAATTTACATCAAGTCTTTTAGACCAAGTCAGTGCCTAGACAGTTTGGGGGGAATCTGAAAGTTAACCTAAATAATATGATGGTGAAGAATGGCCTCTTAGTAGCAAATGAATTAATAGAAAAACACTATAACTTTCTGGGGACCATGGAGTTCAAGGAAAGCAGTTAGCACATTATTCTTCCTAGCTTCCAGAAGACAGGCATGGACTCTTCCTAAAAACACCCAGAGAATATCCTGACACAATTTTCCTTGTTAATATGTTCCAGTGTGTATTAACTCTTACAGTTAGGGAAACTTTTTCAGTGTATAAACGAAAGTGTTTTGTTTAATTTAACCTGGGTGTTAAATATTAATGGCTGCTATGACATTGGCAGTGGATGCACAGGTGATCCTAGCACTGGCTCTTTGCCTTGCCCTTGCCTCTTTTAAAAGATACACACACACACACGGTGCCTGGCTACCTCATATAGTGGAGTATACAGCTCTTGAACTCAGGGTTGTGAGTTCAAGCCCCATGCTGGGCAGAGTCTACTTTAAAAAATACATAAATACAGTTGGGGAGATAACCAACGAGGCTGGAATATTGGTGGCCTTTGGCCCTACAGTGTCAGGCATTACAGAATTGCTTCATGTGCTTAACCCTCTGTATAACATTTCTATAGGACATACCAGGTGTCACCTATGCTGGTGACTCTTGGCCATCTTGCCTGTTAGACTGTTGGAGTTAGAGTGCCTGTTCTCACAGCAGTGCTTGTTTCTTCTTGTCAGTCCCCTGTTTGTCTGGAATTGCTCACATGTCATAGGAAGAACGTGAGGAGCTATTTTGGAATTGTTTCTACGTATGAACTGAGCTTCTCTGGAATTTTAGGGTGAATTTGAGAGAAGGCTGGAGGTCCTGTTGGTCGGGATGTGTCTCGAGAACACTGTGCTCAGCTCACTGCCACGTCATCGTTAGATTGTATCTGTGCTGTCAGTAGTCACTGGAAGCAGTGAACTCATTGTGATTTTGATTCTCAAATTGCTGTTTTGGGAATACATGAACAAATGAATTTATACCTAATCTCCTATTTGGTATCAAAGTATGGTCCTTCTGAGATCTTTAAAGAATTGGCATTAGGTTCTTATCTTTAATGAGCACATTTTTACTTAGAATGGCCCATCATATTTTCTTTGAAATTACTCTAGCTAGTAAAAATCTTCCTAAAGTTTGGGATGCTTTGAAGGGAGTTAATTTTTCTACATAGTTTAGGTAATTCCATTTACTAGATTTTTTTAAAGCAAAGGTGAGAGAGATCCTTGAGTAGAGAGAGTCCAGGGAATGAACTGAGTGGCAGAGTGACTTCTATGATAAGCTGAGATTATGGTCATTTTGCTGTGAAGCTAGAGCCCTGAGCTTGCCACATACTTTACCCGGCCCTCTCTCCCAGCCCCATTGCGGTCAGTGCCCATGGGACACTGCGCCTGCTCCAGGGCAGTAGCATGGTGAGGTTAGCCAGACGATGGCCTTGAGCTAAAGAGTGTGTGTGTGTGTGTGCACGAATTGTTTCTGTTTATGCATTTAAGTTGCTTTTTTCAGGAAAATCTGGTGACTATTCTAAGAGTAAATTTAATTAGATTTTAACATAATGTATACACCTATGTTATATAAATAAAATGCTGGTGTGATTGGTAAGCGATAACCTCACACTTAGATTTTCAAGAAAATGGATGGTTCAAATGGAGTTAAACACAGATTGGTAAAAGCCAAAGTTAGGCACAGTATCACAGAAGCTCAGTTGAGGAGGCATAGAGGAGTAGTTGAGACTGTCCTATGTGTCGATTGTACACACACCTTTTTCTTTCACTTCAGTTTCCACTGGCTCCCTTGCTCAGCAGTATGCGCACCCTAATGCTACCCTGCACCCACATACTCCACATCCTCAGCCTTCAGCTACCCCCACCGGACAGCAGCAGAGCCAACATGGTGGAAGTCATCCTGCACCCAGTCCTGTTCAGGTAAGGAGAAACTCAGGTCTTGTAGAAGTGCATCTTCCTTCTGTTTACTGAGCATTTTCCTCACTGCTGAGGAGCGTGCTAGGTACCACGTGATCAAAACCCCTCACAGCCCTGCCTCGTGGAGCCAGCATACAGCTAACTGCCCGCTGGGCTCCTGGGATTTGGTTTTTGTTGTTACTGTTTTTAAGGCATATTAAGATACATATAGGGAATGAGGTGATTGGATAAGTTGTAGAAATAATTGATTGAAAATCTAAATTTAACATTGTATAGGGGATTTGCTTGGAACTTTTTTTCCCCCCCTATTCCTGACAACTATACAACAAGGTTTTTGTCCTATTAGCTTCTGCAGTCCTGTCTGTTTACAGGGCAGTTGAGGATCTCTTTGACATCTTTCAGTTCCCTGGAGCAGTGGACTTGTTTTTCCTCTGCTTGGTTGGGATCTTGCATCCACAAGGCTGAGAATTGGGCTTGTGCCAGAAAGGAGTGTCTCTGAATGGGAGGTGCCCCCAAGCCCTGCCCTTCCCACCTTGTACATTCTCTGGTACTGGCCCTCATTCTCAGTGGGCCCAGTGAAGCCAACTTTCATATGTGGAGTTCAGCTTTGTGTGTGACCTTAGCTGCTTTGTATTCAAGAAATGTTTTTCTCAGTTCTTTCTTGTCGCTTTGCAGCACCATCAGCACCAGGCCGCCCAGGCTCTCCATCTGGCCAGTCCACAGCAGCAGTCAGCCATTTACCACGCAGGGCTTGCACCAACCCCACCTTCCATGACCCCTGCCTCCAATACGCAGTCGCCACAGAATAGTTTCCCAACAGCACAACAGACCGTCTTTACAATCCATCCTTCTCACGTTCAGCCGGCATACACCAACCCTCCCCACATGGCCCACGTACCTCAGGTAAACCAGCTTTAGCCAACTTTCTGTGAAGACCAAGTAGAATATGAAAGCTATCGGATAAGCAGCAAAGAGCCAGATGCTCTGCAAGCTAGGAAACCCTGTGTGTGATGCCATTTGCTTGTCTCCCTTCCCCACTCAAATACATGTGATCTGGCCCTAAATGAATGTTGGTGTGGTTTTGTAATGGGGTCAGTGAAGTTGCTGATTGGTCAGTCCTTTAATGTTTCCCATCTGAGACCTTAAAAATCTCTGATTTTGGAATGCAACCCAGTCCTTTCCTTCCTGTGTCTGCTTTGCTATGTTTATATAGCTTCACTGCTATATGTGTATACATAGTACATACATTCTTTCTCCCCTCCTCCCTTCCCTATCTCTCTCTCTATCCCTCCCTCCTCCCTCCCTCTCTACCCTCATCCATCCCTCCCTCCCTCCCCCCTCCCCTCCCCTTCCCCCCCACCCCCCGTGTGTGTGTGTGTG
>CM052808.1:7209478-7226223 GCA_028533885.1 Nasua narica | reverse complement strand
CCAGGTGCCGCAGGCTGTTGGCCAGTTCCTCGGGTGAAGGCACCAGGTGAAATATCTGCTCTGGGGGAGAGGACCGGCCCGGGGGAGCCTCTGGGCCGAGCCCCCGCGGACAGCCAGAAGAGCTAAGGTGGGGAAGGCCCACCTCCGGATCCCAGCGAGCGAGGGAGAAAGGGAACAGGACAGTGGTGGAGGAACCTGGGGGACAAGTGACCAAGAGAGACCAACACCGTCAGTCTTATTAATGTGACAGGGGGCAGATCTCTGTGCCCCCAGCTTTGCCCCTCTGCTTTCCTGTGCCACCCACCCCCTTTATCAAGGGTCACACCTGGTGGCTGGGAGACGACTACCACATAGCTGGACAAGCGGACGTCACAGGCAGCACCGCACTCGAGGGGGATGGGAGAGCGCTGGAAGTGGTGCAGCATGTCGACCACGGAGGGGAAGTGGAGGTGCTGCACTCGGCACTGGCCTCGCTCGGTCAGGGACAGGCGCAGGTGCTGGAGAGGAGAGGAGAGGAGGCTCAGCCGCGGAGGGCCTGGAACTTAGGGAGGGGTGCAGCCCCACCTCCCACGCCCCGTACCTTGGCTATGCCTTGGAAGTTGAAAGTGAGCACATACTCCCCACGCCGTGTCTCGCTCTGCCGTACCAGGAACACTCCGTGAGCGTCGGGCCCCTGCAGCTGAACCAGCTGGGCTGCCTTCACTCGGGAGATGGGGCCATGGAACCAGGGGTAGCAGGACAGGAAGTGGTCTGTTTTCTGACAGGCGGGGTCCAGCAACCCCCCAGGAGAAGCACCTGGTAGACAGGACAGGTGGTGGTAACCCCCTGTGGGTACCTCACATCCTGGGCTGAAGCTGGTTCCGACTTAAACGGAGAACAGGGGCCTGACCCACTCACCTTGGTTCAGGGAATCTGTGCTTCCCCTCGGAGAGTTGGACGTGCCAGGCTCTGGGGCTGAGGGAATGTGCGTCTCTGGGTCTGTGCTCTCCAGCCTGCTGAAGAGGCTGAGGTTAGGATCTGGATAGACCAGGGCGCTAGGAAAAGCTGTGCCAGGAGTGGGGCCCTATGGTCTGGGGCCTCACCCTTGGCCTGTGCACTCCCGGAGCTCAGCCATCCAGGAATTCAGCTGCTGCTCGTCCCCCACCTCAAAGATGATGTCTGTCCGGTCCTTCACCTGGCAACGAGGAAGGGAGTGGCTGTGGGGGTGCCTCGGGTGTGTAGGTATGACCCCCAAGTGGGAAAAGCTGTCTCTTACCTTCAGGACAAAGGTGTAGAGATTGTCCGGCATCTCGAGGCGTGTGCATCGCCGGACCTCCTGGATAGTGGAGCAGGCTGCTTGTAGCTTGGGCTTTGAACTCTAGGAGACCAAGGTGGGGCACTTGAGGCTTGTTCCTGGCGACCCTTCATCCACCCTGGCTCTCCTTTCCTACAGTCTCCCCAAGCCTGGACCAAGGTCTAGCATTCTGGCTTGCCGGAGCCTTACCATGGGCCCTTCTGCTATAGCCTCTAAGTACTGTTCCCATACACGGAGATCCTCCCAAACCTGTGCTAGCTGAGGGCCAGCCCCAAGTTTACCTGAACCTGTCTCTGACAGGTGTCTGCCTGCTGACATCTGTTTCTCCTTCCTCCGGTAGACCAAAGAGCACCTCCCACCCCGCAACCCAGCCAGGTCACAATGGCTGCTGCCCTCCTCATCAAAAGACATGCAGAGAGTAGACATGAGGGTCCAATCCATCCATCCAATCCAAGTCCCATTTCCCTCTGTGGCACTGACTGACTGTGCCGGGGGCCCAGGCTTTTGTCCTGCCTTTAGTTTCTTCTCCCCCTCCCATCAGCTCCTCATTAGTGCAGGCCTCTCCTGACCTAACATCAGCGGTAGGAAACAGATACTCTCACCACCTCTTAAAGAGAAGAAGCTCAAATCTTGGAGGTGAAGTCCTTTGCCTGAGAGAGGGTAGATAGCTTTTCACCTCTGTCCGCAGCATACAGCCTCTAACCTCAAACCGCCATGCCTAAGTAGTCGCTCCTCGAGGCTGAGGATGAGGAGGGGTGCATCTGGCGGCAGGGTGGGGGTTGGCAGAGTAGCTTAGCCACAGGCTCTCGGAGCTTCTGCCAACCTCCCTAAAGGGACAAAGCTCGGTATGGCTGGCCCCACTTAGAACCAGCTCGAAATCTACACAAAGCCTTGGACCCAGGAGTGTCCCGTGACATCCAACATACATGGGGTTCAGAGGGCATGGGAAGTGGTCCCCTACCCCTTCGCCGGCAAGAGCTCCTCTCCTGGGTCCTCGACTGTCCGTGCAGATGCCCGTCCCCAGGGAGCAGGAAGCTCTGGGGCCGTTCTAGAGCAGGGCCGCCAGCGCCTCTAGGGCAGCAGTTTCTCAGAAAACAGGTCTCCCCTCTACTGCCCACCTCCATCTCCTCCTGTCCCTCTTGGGATAAGGGTGAGAAGATTGTTTCTCCTGGGGTCAGGAGATGATCAATGACTGCTTCCAGCAGGGGCCAGAAGCAGGTAAGAACAGAGGAGGGAGCCAGAGATGATGGAGGAAGGGACAGGAAGGCTCAACTGGGCCCCATCTCTCCAGTCCCTCTTTCTTCCCAAGGACCGAGGAGACAGGCCCACCTAGGACCAGCTGGGAAGGACCAGCCTGACCAAGCCGGCCCAGGGCAGGGGCGGAGGGATGGAAACAAGGCAGGCCCGAAGGCTGGTTCCTAGCACTGTGGCTTTGGGGGAATCTGACCTCCGCCTGTCAGGCAGAAGCTGCCTTTTCAAGAAGTGGTACAGGAGCCCATCCCCAAAGCCCCGTGTGTAACTGTTGATGACACGCAGTCACCAGGCATCTCTGCGGGAAGGATGGTGACCCTAGGGCCAGGCCACCTGCCTTCAGCTACTCCCCACCTGCAGGAGGGCTGGTGAACAATGAGGCACGAAGCAGCAGCCTGGCAGGAGAGGGCCAAACTGGGGCTCTCCCCAGTCCAGGCACCCCCTGCCTCCAGCCGTCCGGAGGGAAGAACAACTCTGGGAACCCCTGACGTTTGCCATGGTGGACTGCCTCATCTCACTAACGTAATAAAGGAGGCAGCAAGCTCAGAGAGGTGGCCAGTAAGTCCCAACCTTAAGTGGCCACCAGCCGGGGGCGGGGGGGTGGGGGCGGTTATCTTTCAGTTTTCTCTTACATGTCCCCCATACCTCAGTTTCTCAGCCTGGGAGCCCGTGAGATGTGGGGAGCACAGGAGTCCCGTGCAGGACCGACATGGGCCCTGGGCACGCTGGAGTGCGTATGGCTCAGCCTCTCAGAGCCTCTGCTTCCTTTCTGCAACATGGGTAAGGTACAAGGGCCGTTTCCTTCCTTCTCCTGGAGTTGGCTCTGCCTGGCCCGCAAGCCTCCCCACTGGCTCCGAGCCCTCAGGATCACGGGAGGAAGTAGGCCAGGCCAAGAGGGAACAGAAGTAGTCTCCCTTTTCAGTTCCGCTCTGGGCCCTGGCCCCAGGGTGAATGCTGAGATTAACCAGCAGAGCCACTGGTTTCACTCTGAATGTGGGGTCTCCAGGCCAGCTCTGTCCCCAGCAGCTGAGGAACTGCTGACCCGGCAGGCAGTGGTAAAGAGGATTCCCCCGCCTCCCCCACAGCCAGCGCTGCTGCACAGATGCTGGCCCCCATCTGCCCGCTGGCCGAGATGACACAGGTTCTTCCTGACTCCTCTCAGGCAGCCTGGGGCACAGCTGCCCCAGCCCGCCCGGTCGTCTCCCCTGTTGCCGCACAGCTAAGGGCACAGCTGGGATCTGAACCCCAGAGCTGGTGTGTCCAACTACTGTGCTGTCTGATGGTGGAGAGAGGCCAGAGGCTCTGCCCAGACTGGAGTGGTGAGCGAGCGCCTGGGGCAGGATAAACCCTGCCTGTGGCCACAGCCCTAGCTGGCTGGCCCAGAGCAGGCCTCGAGAGCACTTGGTCACGTGGAAGGACCAATGGATGCCTTCCTGGTTGAGCAACGTAGTGGGACAGAGCTGGGAGGGAGAGCTGAGCCCACACCCTGGGGCTGGACCAGCAGCTACAGGAACATTAGGGGATTCCGGGTTCCCCTCCCTAGCGTGCACGGTATCCCACCTGCTCTCTACACCCACCTCAGAGTCCCACCTGAGTGACTGAAATGCCCCAGCACTCCCGATAATGTGGTGTAAGCAGTAACATGTCACTACATTCCCTTCTGGGAAGCAGGTTTCAGCTCCCAGCATCCACAAAGCTAGCTGCTTTCTCATGGCCCCTGTGGCTCCAGGGAGAATAGCCCATTTCTTTCTTTGCCCTGTCTGCCAGGAAGCTCAAGGGCAAAGAGGCAGATCAGTTCTGACATTATCCCCACAGTAGGGCTTGCATTTCTATACCTGACTCTTATCTAGCCTCTATACTTTTCTTATCCCTCTAGATGTTTGTTAGTGTTCAGTCTTGTCTCTGCTACTTCTGTAACCCTGGCCAAGTGGCTCAGCCCTCCGTCACTGTTATCTATAAAGCAGAGATACTGAACAGTCCTTGCACGGCTGCTATGGTGATTGGGTGAGCTACTGCAAGTAAAAAAAAAAAAAAAAAGCCTGACAAACAGCTGTTAAACTTCTAGGCTGGGATGTGAGCCAGCCAAGGTGGGTAAAGCCTGGGGTCCCCTGTAGTTGCAGTACGACAGCTTCCCCTCCGTGTGGCCCAGGGACTGGACACACCTGCCTTCTTTCCTGCAGCCCATCCTGCAGTGAAATCCACTTGTCATCTAACCTACCTCTGTAAGTGCCTTAATGAAGGTAAGGGAAAAACAACAACGCAGTTTATATTAAGATGTATTTCAGGGGCGCCTGGGTGGCTCCGTCAGCTGAGCAGTTGCCTTCGGCTCAGGTCATGATCCCAGGGAGCCTGCTTCTCCCTCTCCCTCTCTTCCTCCCTGCCCTGCTCGTGCTCCGTCTCTCAAAAAAAATTTTTAAACACTATTTCAACGTGACTATGCAGACAACACAATGAACCACTCAGGTGCTTCTGAGTTTGTTTTAAAAGACTGAGAACATAAAGGAGCCCGAGAGCAGTGTGAGCCCTAAGAGAACAGTTAGTCTGTTCGGTGGACATTAGAACTGGGCAGAAAGTTCTATGTGCTTCTGTAAGACTGTACTGTTGGGGCTCTAGGTTTGTCATCTCTTACACTTTTAGAGGGTGGCATGGCCATTCCGCCTCAACCTGTGGGTTTACTTGGTCCTCCCTGACCCCCCACTCAACCATGGGTCCCCTTGCCCCTCTGGTGGGGCTTTGGGCTTCAGATCTGCCTAGGGGGACTGAGATGGACAACCGAAACCGGACCTCATTTCCCATTTCTCGCAGCCTTGTTTTCCCTTGTGCTGTCCCCGGGAAGCCGTCCCATGACCTGCTGCTGTTGCCCCGTGTGCTGAGTTAGGGCCGGGAGGGCCCTGCCAGAGCCCCAAGGTGACAGGCTCTATCCCACTCCGCCTCGTCCTCAAGCGCCTTGAATGGGGCCTGTCACCATTTGTTCTTCCAAGGCCCCAGCACAGGGGCTGGCCAAGCCCTCACCGAACTCCAGGTGCCAGTACCTCAGCGGAAACAAAATACCCAGTCCCTGACTCACGGCTGTCATCTTAACAAGGGAGACAAATGCCCAGCATGAAGGAGACAGGAAGGACCCAGACAGGTAGGTGGGGGAAGCAGTGAAGGACCACAGAAACAACATGGGCTCACTTCAGCTATGAGGAGAGCACCGATGAGCTGCCCAGGCGCCAGGATGGCCCTTGCAAAGGCCCTGAGGTGGGAAAGCACATGAACACCTAAGGAGGCTGACGGGACTCCTGTGCACAGTGAGGTGGTTTTTTGAGATGGCTGAGTTCCCCCCACCCCGATTCCCACCCAGAGCCTGGAATGGGTGCTGCCCGGATAAATGAATGAACAAAGGATGAAACATCACCATGGAAAATGCTCAATCAAGTCTTCCTGATGGGTATCAAAACACCAGCCTACGTACAAGATAAAGAAAAATACCCTGGCTTGTTTCCCCCCACACACCTCCAAAAAAGATTTTAGGGATCTCTGAGTGGGAGGGAGACAAGTGCTAGAACACAGAACAGAGTTCTACTTGCTTCATCTCTGTCTCCGAGGTACCTGGCCGCCAGCGCAAAAGAGGGACTCTTCCCCAGAGAGAGCAGCCTCTTGTGCGCGGGGAATCCTGTGCACAGCCCACGGAAGGCTCTGAGACCGGCCGGAGCGGAGAGTCCTGAGGGACACACGTGCTGCCGTGACTTCAGCCACTCGCTCTCCTACTCAGGGACCTCCCTGGGTGCTGCGTAACAGCCACACAGCAACCTTCCCATTCGGGGGCTTGGGAATTAGTCCCGGCCTTGAGTCTTAACTCTCTCGGCCTCGGCCTCTACGGACAGGTGACACCTGTCTGGCTTGTCTTCACTTGTATAAGACCGAACAATGCCACTCCCCTCCCACGAGAAGCTGGAGATTGTGTGCAGACGTGCCTCCAGCGGGTATGGAAATGTCTTGGACGGTGGAAGCACTCGACTTCATAAGCTACCACCGTTTAAAAATTGTTTCCAATTTCACAGAAAAGAGCACCATATTGAAGAGATGCCAGGACCAAGGAAGCAAGAAGCTCATTGTCCCCGTATAAGGGACAACCCTTAAGAGTAAGAGTAAGTGTGGTCAGACTCTGGAGGGAAGACCCTCGCCACCCTACCCTGGGCCATCTGTCTGTCTGAGGAACAGTGGTGGGGGCCTTCCGTGCCCCTCCAGCCGCCCCGGGGCTGGTGTTTTATCCCCACTTCGCAAAGGCGGTGCCAAGGCTAAGAAAACCTCCCAGGGGTACTAGTCACAACCCAAGTCTGCCCTGTAACCCGTGCACATGAGCCTGAGGTCTGTGCGTCAAGCCTAGCCCCGGGTGCCTCTGAAACTCACGGGCACCTGAGGGGAGGGCTGGGCAGGAAGGCCGCACCCGCCTCCTCCCTCGCCCCCTCCCCAGGGTCCTCCCAAGGAGGCACAGTGATGGAGGCTGGGGGCATGGAATCTGGAGCCAGGCAGCTGCCGAGGGCAGAGCGGGTGCTCCCAGGGAACCCCCACTACAGAGTGAGGGCCTAGGAAACGGTGGCATCCTGAGCCCCCAGGGGGTGGGCAGCACTCAAACAGCTGCCGCCCACCAGTCCTTCCTGGGCTGCTGCCGGGCGGGTCCAGAATCCAGGTGCTCCCCACCCTGTCCTCTGCTCAGCGCTCCATGGGTGGGCTTCATGCCGCCGCCAGGAGGAGCGCAGGTCCTCACCGCGGCCCCGGGACCTCCCTGACCTCGTCTGCTCCCACTCTGAGCACGGCCCTGGTCTCCGCCTGCCTTAAGTGTACCAAGCACACTCCCGCCTGCACACTCTGCACCTGCCCTTCCCTCTGAAAGGCAGTCCCCCACGGCTTCACAAATCTAGCGCCTCGCAGATTTGGGTCTCAACCCCTGTGCCACCACAGGAAGGCCCTCCCTGATCCCAGTGTCTAATAAACCCCCATACTTCCTTCCCTGCGTTTATCATCCTGTGAAACAGGCTCTGTTGGGGACTTGGTTTGTTCACGTGGCGGCCCCGGCCCTGAGCACAGCGCTGGCAGGTGGCATTCGGACGAGCGCTGTGTGTGCCCGCTAGCCCCGAGTGCTGGGGACCGGTGGGGCAGAGGCCCTGGCCCCCCTGCGGGGCCCCACCCCAGTGAGGGCTCCGGAGGAGGGACAGGGTACGTTGCGACGCTGTGTGGCCGGGGGGAGGACGGGAGGACAGGCAGTCGGGGACATGAGCCCGACCTCGCGGGGCTCCAGCCGGCTGGGGGAGAGGACCGGCTGAAAGCAAGACTCCCGACGCTCCACCGCAGCAGCGTCAACCCCCGGTTCCAGACGGAGGGAGGGCGGAATTCACTTGCCCCCAGCCGCAGAGCGGAGGTGCGGGGAGCGGGGGCTCAGACCCTTGTCCGCCTAGCCCCGGAGCCCTCAAAACCAGGCCTCTGGCCAGATGATTCTTCCCTGCCTCGTGCTCGCCTGTGCCAGGCCTCTGTGTGCGGGACGCGGTGCCTGATCCAGACCGTGGCCTCGGCAGAGGGAGCCTCCCCTCCTCCAGGGAGCCGCCTCTGGTCACTCAGTTGTGGTTAGTGTGATTCCTGTGCCTCTCCCTCGGCATGGGTCTTATCAGGCCTGGCCATAATTTCCTGACGAGGCAGCTGCCCCCACCGTCCGACTGGGAGTTCCTCTGGGGGTGGGGACAGGGCACCAAGACCTTGTTCCGAAGTGCGGCCCGGCAGCCGGTCGGGCCCTGAGGACATGCTTGGGCTAGGTGCCAGGGGTCCCAGCCCGTAGATGTAGGGGAGCAGAAGCAGATGTGGGGTGTGGTGAGTTATCTCACCGCCCCCTGTTCCCCTGCTCCTTTGGGCGCAAACTGAAAGCAATGAGCCTGTTGCAGGGACTGAAGAAATGTTGGAACTATAGACCATAGGTCACTTCCTTCCTGGGGCCCCAAACCCCGCTCCACGGGCCCTTCAGACGCCTGCTTCAGCCACTTCTCTCTGGGGTGACCTGGAATAAATCACTTTGCTTTCCTGTGCTTTTGTTTCCTCCTCTGTAAAATGGGGATGATAATGGAACCCACCCCCTAGGGCTTCTCAAAGCAGACCTGCCTGTTGCCTGAGGCCACAGGAGTCCCCCAGACTCACCAGTTCACTATGATCCTGATCTCCCCCTTGGTCTGGCCCCTGTGCCTTCTGTCCCCTCTCAGGGGAACGGGAAAGGGATGGGAAACACTTCTGGAAAACTCACATGGATCATGTCGGCTTCCCCTGCTCCCTGGCAAGCAAGAGGCCCTCCCCCCTGCCTGAGCCCCCGAAGGGGAGGCACAGACACAGTGATACAGACCCCCAGGTAAAACAGTCCTGCTTAGAGACATAGTCCCCGTCATCTGCCCTCCCCTTCTCCCACTCTCGGACCCTCGGAGGCCCCAAGGAGGCCCCACACTGCAGGTGATTAGCCACAGATGCCGAGACAGACAGGGCCTGGGGGCCTGTCTAAAGCCCCACCTCCAGTGAGCCCCCCCACATGTCAGACTCACAGTGACACGGTCACAAAGCCCCCTCTCAGAATCACAGCAACAGGGACACGAAGCTCCTCCCGGAGGCTAGAGCAACCTCCCCTAACAAACACCTGCAGACAGAGGACCCCCCCCCCCGTACAGAGGAAGACAGCCCCTCAACAAACAGAACTGGCCTGGGGTCTCCCTGACACTCCTCCGACCCCCTCCTGATTCGCCCAGAGTGGCCAAGGGTGGATGACCCATTTGTGAGGCCAGTCGGGAACTTCCACTCCAAGGCCCGCCCATGGGGGGGGGCACACCCAAACTTGGGGGGGGCCGTGGCTTAAGAAGGACCAGCCCTGGGAGTGTCACACGTCCCCACTCGGGGGCATGACTGGACAGAGGGCATGACTGGACAGATGAACCGAGGAGCCAATCTGTCGGCACCTTTACCAGCTGATCTTGCCCCTCCAACAGGGTGACGAAAGTCCCCGCACCTGGCTCCACCCAAGACAGAGCCTTATAGGGCAGGAATGGAGGGAACCAGTGCCCTGCACCCTCACTGGCCAACACTTCCCGGCTTTCTCCCCTCCACACCTGTATTCAAGCTGTGCCCCACGTGGGGCACTGTTCCCGGCCAAAACCGGGGCTCTCAGGGTGGCAGGTGAGGATCGACAACTCTCCGGACCCTGAAGCTGAGCCACTGCAAAGACCCCTCGGACATCACCTTCACCAGCCACCTTCAATCCGTTTAACCTATGTCTGCCTGGCCTGGAACGTTCTTGGGGACGGAAATGGTCTCTTAGCCTGGGAGTGCCCACCAAGCAGGCAGCCAGCAAGCCCAGACACGGACCCGAGCGGGGTCAGGACCCAGCCAGAAGCACGCCCCCCACCCCGCCCTCCCCGTCGCCCACGGCAAACCAGCTGCCACCAGCCTTGAGCGACCACATCCTGCTCCTGGAGACCCTGCCAGGAATCGTCCCTGCCCCCATATGGCTGCAGAGCCCCAAGACCAACGCACCCCATCCCCATCCACCCCTTGCCCCAGGCTAGGCCTTCCTGTCACCGTGCCACTGCTCCCGGCCACCTCCGTCCCGGGGACACCCCAAGCCATGAGTGCCGGGCCGTGGTCAAGACAGAGCCATTGCTCCAAGAGTCCACGCCACCCGTCCAGGTGTACCCAAGCGTCAAAGCTGGCACTGCCCACCTGGGCCTTCCTGCCACATGGGAGGGTGCACTCTGCGGACTTGGACGCTTCTGCCCCCAAACACTGATGGGCCCACCGGAGTCTGCAGGACCCCTCACCGGCCGGAGGGGTCCCGGGGGCTTGGTGCCCACCAAGGGAGCTGCTGTGGAGCCAGAGCAGCTGCGGGAAGCCCCTCACCCCAGCAACACAGGCTTCAGCTGCAGCCCCGGGGCCGGTGGCTGCCATGCCGGCTGAGGCTGGAAAAAGCTGTGGTTTAGAACTAACAGCCTCTGTCAGCGGCCTCGGGTGGGGGAGCGGCGCGGCGGAGGGGGGTCACCACCACTGAGACCCACTGCCTGCCTTCGAAGAATGATGATTCAGAAGAGGCGGAAGCGACGCCTCTGGGGCCCTGGGGGTTGCAGGGGCGCCAGGAAGGCTCTGAGCCCCCGGGCAGACGGAAGCGCAAACGAGAGCAAGGAGCTGGCCAGGTCACAGCCACGGCCAGCACGGCGCCCGGGGGTCCCCCACCCTTCTGAGCCCAGTCGGACAGACTTGCCACCCTTACCTTGAGCCCATCCCGTGAGCGCTCGCTGTGACCTGTACCTGCACACACAGCATCTCACAGACACCCGAGAGCACCAGGAAATCACACCAGCCATAAAGAGTAAAAACCAGATGGATTAAATAATTAGAAGTGAAAAAACCCAGGACAAAACTGGAATAGAACCTAAGTAATCATCTAATCCAGGGTGGGAAGGGCCTGAGGCAGAAAAAGCAAAGGACAAAACCCCAAGGGGAAAAAAATCACTACATTTTATTGCCCAGACCTAAAAACCTCCGGAGATGAAGAACCTCAGGATAGAAATTGAAAAGTCAAATGGTGAATAGGGAAATATTAGCAACATGTGACAGCTAATGTTTATGTAAAGAGCTCTTGCAAATCAACAAGAAAAAGGGCCGACAGTGCTGTAAATGGCCTGTAAGTCACAAAAGTGCGTATGACTAAGACATGGAAGAGAAACAGTCCCAATCTGTAGGGAATGAAAGCAGACTAGTGGTTGCCAGGGGCTGGGGGGCAGGGACAGGAATTGGGACTGACTGCTAGTACAGGGTTTCTTTCCAGGGTGATGGAAATGTTCTGGAATCAGCAGTGATGGTTGTGCACACAGTGAATATACTGAAAACCAGTGAACTGCACTTTCCCGTGGTGAAATGTTACGTGAATTATATATACTCATGGTTTTTTGAGAAATAGCCCGTTCCACTGCAATCAGAAAGGGCAAGATAACCACTTCATCTAGAAGTTAGCAGAAATAAGACCCAGTGCTGGCCCCCCTGGTGATGAGAAGGTAAGCGGCTCTAACCTTTCTGCAAGGCTATCTGTGAAGGGTCTATCAGAAGCATAGAAATGGCTAGTTAAGCACATGAAAAAAATGCTCAGCATCATTCGCCATCAGGGAAATGCAAATCAAAACCATATGAGAAAGATCTTCACACCCACTAGGATGATTACAATCAAAAAAAGATAACAAGAGTTGGCAAGGATGTGGAGAAGCTGGAGCCCTCACATGCTGCCGGTGGGAACGTAAAATGGTGCAGCCACTGCGGACAGCAGTCTGGCAGTAAAATGTGAACCCGAGAATTACCATAACCCAGCGGCTCCACTCCCAGAGAGACACCCAAGAGAAGTCAACACACGACGTCCACACAGAGTCGCACACGAATGCTCACGGCGGCCCAGCCCCGTCTGCACGGGGGCCGGGCCGCGCGCCAGAAAGTGGGGGCGACACAATGTCCACTCACTGATGAATGGACAGACTGTCATCTGTCCGCACGGTGGAATAGGACTCAGTCATTAAAAGGACTGGGGCGCTGAAACCTGCCACGACATGGGTGAACCCTGAAGACGTGCCGCCAAGTGCAAGATGCAGGTCACAAAAGACCGGCAAATTCTTGGCTTCCACTTCTGTAAAAACAACTGAATAGGCAAATGCAGAGAGCCTGAGGCAGACCAGTGGCCGAGGGAAGGGAGAATGGGGAGTGACTGCTAATGGGTCCAAGGTCTCTTTCTGAGATGATGAAAGTGTCCTAAAATCAGATCCTAGTGACCATTGCGCAAGTCCATAAATATACCAAAAGCTGCTGCTGTACGCTTTAAATAAGTTCATTTTATGTACTTGTAAACTGTATCTCGGGAAAGCTCAGAGGGCTCCTGGGTGGCTCAGTTGGTTAAGGGTCCCCCTTTGACTCAGGTCATGATCCCAGGGTCCACGTCAGGCTCCCTGTTCGGGCGGGGGCTGCTTCTCCCTCTGCCCTTCCTCCTGCTTGCGCGCTCTCCCTCGCTCGCTCTCAAGTAAATAATTTTAAAAAAAGAAAAAATAGGGGCACCTGGGTGGCTCAGTGGGTTAAAGCCTCTGCCTTCGGCTCAGGTCATGATCTCAGGGTCCTGGGATCGAGCCCCGCGTTGGGCTCTCTGCTCAGCGGGGAACCTGCTTCCCCCTCTCCCTCTGCCTGCCTCCCTGCCTACTTGTGATCTCTGTCAAATAAATAAAATTTTTTTTGAAAAGCCTCCAACAAATTTAAAAATAAAATAAAGCTCAGCGAGAGCACTGTAGAAACTGTCATAAAGCCTTCGACTCAGCACTTCCCTTTCTAGGAAGTTAGCCTGAGGAAATAACGAGAGCTGGGCATCAAGATTCACGTAAAAGATATTTGTCACGCAGTTCTCTCTCCGAGCAGGAAAGTGAGAAATGGCTGAATTAGGACTCTGGATAATGTTAAATACATCACAGCCTCTCTGTGGAAATAAAATATTGCATAGCCAGTATAAGACATTCTTGGGAGATATTTCAGAAAAATGTCCAAGCCCTGTTAAGGGAAAAGACGCAGGTCACAAAGCAGAATGAGAAGTGTCGTCTCACCGGGGCTGGGGTTTTCGTCCTAAGGGGTCTGCCCGAACTCTCCCTGCACCCCCGGCGCCCACAAGGGGCTCCCAACAGAAGTGCAGGGGAAGAAGGAACGCAATGGGGGGGGGGGGCGAGTTAGGAAACGCAAGAAGAAAGGTCACAAAGACTTCTACTCAAGTGGAAATGCTGGTTCTCTCGGGCGGGGGGCTCAGAGGCACTTTTCGGTTACCGCTCTACGGTTTCTGCCATGAGCTTTATTAGCAGAACACGCAGAACCAAAACCATGAGGAGCTCAAATGTGGAGGCTCTTGGTAAATTAGTTTCCTAGATTACGTGATGATTTCAGATGAGACAAAGCAGGGCCCCTCGGTTCCACACGGTTCCCTAGAGACAGGTTTCTCTCTCTGCTGCTGCTGCTACTGAGGGCTTGCAGCACCCCAGCCCCGGCCGCCGTCGGGGCCCAGGTCAGGTGGTTCATGGGGGACCCCCGCTTCAGCCCCAAGTGAGGGAGGCTCCAGAGGCCGGGTGGCGGGTTCTGCTGCAGTCGTCCCCCGTGGATGCTGTCACCCACTGGTTCCAGCCGCTGAGACGTCAGCGGAGTCCACGGCCGGAGGAAAACAGTGGCCTCCTCCCCAGCCCAGAGGGGAGATAGGAAAAAGGGGTGTGGGGCCCCAAAAAGGAAGCTGAGGCGGCCCCTCCTGCCTTGGGGGAGGAAGCTCCCCCCATCACCACTGAAGGCCAGCGGCTCAGAGCGCAGAGATCTCTTCTTGTGCATTTTGGTTTCCTTTTCCATTCACAAAGACGTGGGTGGGGGATTTCCAGCCGCGGCCTGCCTGGCTCGCTGGGGCTGCCAGCCGGTGCCCGGTATGGTCGCCGTGGGGACCAGCCGGGCTGCAGCCCAGGCCCGGGATGGCAGCCGGGGACCACCTCCGGGACGCGGCAGCTTCCTACCCAGGAAGGCCCTTCTCCCACCCTCTCGGGTGGGAGCACACTGTGCCCTTGCTGAGCCTGCTTTGGACTCAATCACCCAAAAATGCCACATACTCACATTCCGCTTTCCAGATTCGGAAACTGAGGCTCAGGAAGCCCAACCTCTCGGCCCAGAGTCACATATCAGGGACATGAGAGCCGAGATCTGAACCTAAGCCTGTCCCACCTGCCCTTCTCCCCGGCGGCCACGCTCCCAGCCCAGACTATGGCGATGGTCTTGTCCCCGTACCCTGCCCCCCAAACAGACGAAAACAGAGGTGCGCTTCCAGGAAGCTGGTGGAAGGCCCCGTGGAGCAGGAGGGGCAGGTGAAGCTCCCCCAGAGGTGCTGGGAGCAGAGGGTGAGGATAAATGAACATCGTCCACCACCCTCCCCTGCTGGAGTCAGGAGCGCTTTCTAGCATGTGGATTCATCGAATTTGAGCTGAAAGGAAACACACCGATACCACCTGCCCCCGGTGTCAGCACGGCCAGGGCTTTCTCTGAATGGCAAACGATCATTCAGAAATGATCTGACACGGAACCCCAGCAAGGGGCTGCTGTGTGGGCCTTTGGGGCCCCCACGGGAGCCCTGCCCACCACCACCCCTTCCTTCCTTCCCCCACCAGTCCCAGAAGGCCCCGATCCAGCCCCTTTGGTGCCCATTTCACAGCTCAGAGGGGGTGGGGCCCCGCCCGGGTCACAAAGCAGCCGGGGGCAGAGCAAGGGCAGAACCCCGTTCTCACCGGGGGAGCCCTCTGCCTCTGGTCATCCTGGGAGAGGGTGGGACCAGAGCGCCACTGGCCTCCGGTGCTCCCATCTGTCCCCACAGGGACGCTGGGGCTCCGCCCGGCCCACGAAGATCTACCGGGCGTCAGTGGAGGGGGGGGGCGCTTCTCCACCTGCCGGGGGGTGGGGGGGGCTGCGACACAAACCCCTGGCCTTGGCGGGCCCGGAGCAGATGCTGTTCCCGGCGTTTCCACCTCCTGGCCTCCCAGCTGTGTGGCCTTGGGCAAGTCTTTCCACCTCTCTGTGCCTGGTTCCTCATCCCTGAGATGGCCTCATCACCAGCCCCACCCCCGCGGTGTGTCAGGACGACAACTAATAAAAGTAATGACACAACCACAGCCACTGGGCTCTGAACACCCGCGGCGTGCGGGGTGCCCTCTGATGCTTCGCAGACAGCAGCCCGGCCGGCCCCTCTCAGCTCCCCACAGGTGGGGGCCGTCACGCAGCCAGTTTTAGGAAATATCTGAAGAAACTGAGGCACTGTGAGAAAGGGCCAAGTGCCTTTCCCAAGGTCACACGGCTCAGAGGGGGGCAGAGGCAGGACTCAAACCCAGGTCTGTCTGAGCCAAGGCAGGCTGCCCCCCTCCCGCCTGGCCGCTTCCTGCCCGGCCCTCCTCCTCTTCCTCCTCTTCCTCCTGCCTCCGAGAGGAAACCGCCAGGCCTCCGGCGGACATCCCTTTCTCTCTGCTTCCTCTTTCCCACACTCAGGGGCACGAGCTCCAGGCTCAGGCCCCCCAGTGTCCACGCTGTGGCTCCTCTGCCTCTCCCAGCCTAGGTTTCCCTACCTGTAAGGTAGGCGCAGTGCCAGTGCCTACCGAATCGGACAGTGAGCAGCCACGGCGCGCCCCCCCCGCCCCCCGGGGGTGAGGGAGCCTGGCCGGCCCCCGGGGGGCCAGAGCCCCTGCGGCTGCACAGAACCGCCCCACCTGCAACTCCGCCTCCTCCCGGACAGACAACGGGCACAGCTGGGGAGCCCCGTGTCACCAACTGGGTCCCCCAGACTGTCTCCCCGCTGGACGATGGGCTCTGTGAGGGCCGGGCCGGGGGCTTCCAGGCACCCCAGGAAGCTCTACTGCCTGGATGCAGGGGTCTGAGGTGCTCCCTTAGCCACCCCGTCAGCACATACTGTGTCCGTGGCCTCGGCCGCATGACCAACCCCACGGGCAGGCGCCGTGACCATCCCCGTTTCACAGATGGGGAAGCCGGAGCCCAGAGAGGCTGTGTTGCTTGCCCCAGGCCGCCCAGCTCAGAGCAGAGTGGGAACGGCTCTGAGCCACAGTGTCCCGCTGGCCCAACCCCCAGCCACCGGCGGGGCCAGCAGCCCGGCTGCCCCCAACCAGACCACTTCCTCCTGGGGCTAGCCGAGGCCTGCGGTGCATATGGGGGAGCTCAGGGCTACGGGCTGAGGTGTCCCCCACCTCCTTCCTGCATCTTCTCCAGGCCAAGTAGCAGAGGCCCAGGGCAGAGCTCGCGGGCTGAAGGCAGCGCCGGCCGGCCCCTCTGGGAAAGGGGCCACAGGGGGTCTTCCCAGTGTGGGAACTCTGAACCGACCCCCAGGGGGGCCACTGGTGAGAGCAGGTCCTTCGGAAGGCTCTCTCGGCACGCGGTGCGGCCTGGCTCCCTGCGGCTCCAGTCCCAACCCGGCCGCTCACGAGCTGTGGGACCTCAGCCAAGTCGCCATTCTTCACCTCGTTTCCTCATCTACAAAACGGGGGGCAACCCCGGAGCGCTCACAGGGCCGCCGGGAGGGCTCAGCGAGCCAGGCCAGTCAAGTGCCTCGGACGTAACAAGCGCCAAATAAATGTTGGCTAACAGGTTACTAGCTAGAACC
>CM052808.1:7178429-7208978 GCA_028533885.1 Nasua narica | reverse complement strand
CCTTCCAATCTCAGGGCCTTGGCCTGTGCTGTTCCCTTTGCCTGAAACACTGAGAGTTTCTTTTTTTGTTTTAAAGATTTAATTTTTAAGTCATCTCTGCACTCAAATTGGGGCTCGAACTCACAACCCCAAGATCAAGAGTCACATGCTCTACCGACTGAGCCAGCCAGGCACCCTGACACTGAGAGATTCTTCACGTAGGATTAAGATTGTGGTCCAAAAGTCACCAGCTCAAGACTCACTATGAAACTTTGGCAATTGGGACTGGGTGGTGTTGGCCTAAGGACAGACACATGGGCCAGTGGAACAGAAGGGAGAGTCCTCCAGAAGCACACCAATGGCCACTGGATTCAGGATAAAGCAATGCAATCCAATAGAGAAAAGATGGTCACATCAGCAAATCGTGCTGGAACAACTGGAGGAATCATGACCCCTACCTCACACCGTACATAAAAACGAATTTGAGATGGATCTTGGTCCAAAATGAAGGCCCAAACAATAAAGTTTCCTGTAGAAAAGACAAGAAGGATCTTCATCACCCCGGGTAGATAAAGTTTTCTTAAACAGGACACAAAAAGCGATAACTGTAAGGAAAGCAACTGATAAGCTAGACTTAAAGTTAACAACTTGTGTTCATGAAAAGATTCCATTAAAGAGAAAAGGCAACCCACAGAGTTGGAGATGATATTTACAATACAAGAAGTATATCCAGCATATATAAAAACTCCTGTAAGAACAGACAATTTGGTAAAAATAATAAGCATATCACAAGAGTTAATTCCAGCGGCCAATAAACATATGAAAAGGTGCTTAGCCTCATGAATCATCAGGGAAATGCAAATTAAAGCCACCGTGAGAAACCAGTCCACATCCACCAGGAGGAGTGGAATGGAAAAAGACTCTCATACGCTGCTGGTGGGGACATAAGATCATGCAGCCACTTTGGAAAAAATATAGACGTTTCTGATAAACATGCACTTACCACATGACCTAGCAAGGCCTCTAGGAATCTCCCCGAGAGAAACTGACACACATGTCCACACAGGGAACTACACCCAAATTTTGTAGCAGCATTATGCATAATAGTCCCAAAGTAGGATCAATCCAAATATCCACCAACAGGTGGATGGATAAGCCCCTTGCGGTACATCGGTACAAACCGGCTACTGACACGGCGAGAGCACGAACATTCTGCCAAACCAAAGGAGCCGGAGGCGTAAGGCAACATGCTGTGAAATTCCATTTGTATCAAGTTCAAGAACAGAAAATTGTAATTCATGGACTAGGAGTCAGTGGGAGGAGGGGGTGGCCGGGGTTACTGACAGGGAGGCAGCGGGAGGGAGCCCCCGGGGTAATGGGTGACTTGGGTGTGTGCGAACATGGCAACCCTCGTGGGGCTTCCCATTCACTCACCCACTGCCCTGTACCCCGGGGACACGGCGCCTAAGTTTAAAGGTTATGTCACACAAGAGGATTCTTTGGCAACACCCTAACCCAGTCACCAAATCGGGGCCCCTCAGTGATACTCCCAGAGGCCCCATTGCTCTTCCTTGAATACCTAGAATACCGTGAAGAATTTATAATTCCCCGTTCGGTGTTAGGTTTCTTCCTCAGGGCTCCCACCAAGACGCCAGGTCCCCAGCATCAGTACATGCTCAATAAACATCTGGTAAATGAATGAATAACGAAGTCTCCTCCATTCCGACTGGGACCCTCCCAGGGCTAGGATCACATCTGCTTTGCTCACTCGCTAGCCGCGTAACAGAGAGAAAGGAATGAAAGGAAAGCCACGTGATCCCATCAACTTGATACACCTGAGTCCAAGATAGAGCTTGTAGGTGTTTGGAACCCCTGACCCTCCAGCCTCACTGGGAGAGCTGGATTAAATCGTAGAAAAACAAACACACAGAATTTTTAACACTTGAAATAAGACATCCACAAATCGTAAGACATGCAAAGGAATCAAAACGACAGTTTTCAACCCCCTAGAAAACCCCTCCTCTTTGTCATGGTCTATCTGGGACAGGGGTGTCAAGGACCAGAGCAACCTGTCACAGCCCGCGTGACGCCCATATACGGTGTCTCTGGACTTTCTACAAAACCCCTGACCGGTACTCCTCAAAACCTCAAAACTGTCATCAGAAACAAGGAAAGTCTGAGAACTTGTCAAAGCCGTTATGCGCCTAAAGTGACAAGACAACCTAATCTAATATGGAATATGCCGGAACAGAAAAAATGATATTAGGGGAAACTAGCAAAATCCAAAGGAACCGCGGAGTGTCGTTAACAGTAGTGACCCGCGCGGGGACCTCGGTTATGCAAATGCACGCGGTAACGCAAGATGCTAACATTAGGCAAGGCTGCGTGGGGCGTCCGAGGGAACCCTGGGCCAACTCTGCAACCTCTCTGCATATCTAAAATGGCCTGAAAGAAACTCCTCACTTTTTCAAAGGCATGCTTTCCTCTGGGTGTCGCGCGGGGAGCTTACCTTGGGCGGGTCGAAGAGCTCCAGCACGCGGTCCGCGCCGCCGTCGGGGCCCCGGGCGCGCCGCAGCGCCAGCCGCCCCCGCTGCCAGCGCGCCCCGCTGTCCATGGACGCCTCGTCCGCCAGGCTGTAGCGCAGCGCCGCCTCCTTGAGGGCCTCGGGCGGCGGCTCTCGGGCCAGGCTCCAGGGCAGGAGCTTCCTGGCCAGGCCAGAGCGGGCCGGGCCCTCGTTCGCCTCCCCCGCGGCGCCGGTGGCGGCGGGCAGCTCCCCGGCGGAGCCGCGGCGCAGGATGTGGCGCAGGCTGTGGCGCAGGTGCTGGAGGGTGCAGGCGGCGGACGGTCGCGGCGGGGCCAGCTCCTCCGAGCTGCGGGCCTTGGGCAGTGCGGGAGCAGCGGGACCCGGGCCCGACTCGGCCGGGGCCGCCTCGGCCTTGGCCGGGGGCCCGCGGCCCGTGTCCCGGTAGTCGCGCGCGGGCGGCCCGGGCGCCCAGCCTTCGCGCACCTCGCGGCAGAAGTAGCGCTGGAAGAGGTCGGTGAACTGCAGCGACACGAGCTCGGCGCGCAGCGGCGCGTGGTGCGGGTGCTCGCGCGCGAAGAGCCAGTACTGCCGGGCCACCTCCCGGGCCGCGGCCACCGCGTGCAGCTCGCAGAACTCACTCCAGCCCCGCGGGGACGGCGACGACGCTGCAGCGGCCGAAGAGGAAGGCGAGGACGTGGAGGAGGCCGAGGAGGGCTGCAGGGTGGGCCCGTTCATGGCGGAGACCGAGGTGGGGCGGCCAGGCTGAAAGACACAATGGGGTGGGCGACAAAGGAGTGAGCAGGCAGGTGGGCAAACAACTACTTAAACCCGCCACCGTTAGACAGGTTGTTCACCAGGCACATCAGAAATCGGAAATCACCGATAATACCTGGTGCTGGTGAAGGTGCCCCGAAATGGTCACTCCCCTACAATGCTGCGGGTACTCCTGACCGATACAGCCTTTTCCGGGGGCAGTTTGGCAGGGTCTATTTCAGACCCAGGAATTCCACTTTCGAGTATTCCAGAGAACGCTTGACGGCATGCGCAGAGAGGCAGGTACAAGGCAATCCCTGGATGTGCTCGCTCGGATCTTTATACAACTTAAATGCTCATCAGAGACTAGTAAAGCAAACGGTGATATATCTGCAGGCTGACATTCTGCAGCAGTGGACAAGGTAGGGAAAGGTCTTCACTGCCACCCCAGGGAGATCCCCAAAGCAAATCAGGAAACAATGCAGTCTCTGTGACCCCATATACGTGAACACACACAAAACCAAATTACCAATTTTTATGTGCATGTAACTGTGATTTAAGTGGTGTGCAAGAAAGGTGTGGCTGGAGCAAAGCCGCTAAGAACAGTGGTGACCTCCGGGGAAGAACTGGATTGTAACCAAGGAACAGTGCTGCTGCTAGTCTCTAGAAGATACGGTTGAGAACACGGAGCCTGTGTTCAAATGACAGCACCACCATTTACTAGTTATGTGACTTTGGGGGAGTTACTGATGTCTCTCTGCCTTAGTTTCCTCATCTGTAAAATGGGGAGCAAGCTCGTGTTATGAATATTAAATGAGTTAATAAATGTAAAGGCGTTAGAACTTAGGAAAAGCCTACTGAAGACTGGCTGTTACTATTTAAATGTTACAATGAGAGTGTATCATTGGTGTCAATAAAAATAAATAAAACAGTGGCGCCTCAGTGGCTCGGTGGGTTAAAGCCTCTGCCTTCGGCTCAGGTCATGATCTCAGGGTCCTGGGATCGAGCCCCGCATCGGGCTCTCTGCTCAGCGGGGAGCCTGCTTCCCTCTCTCTCTCTCTCTCTCTCTGCCTGCCTCTCTGCCTACTTGTGATCTGTCAAATAAATAAAATCTTTTTAAAAAAAATAAATAAAACAACGAATAAAAAGGAATTAACAAGACTCGCAGAGGAGTGCAAAGGTTATTTACTGCTCCGATGAGGGGGGGATGTCAGGACAGGCAGACCCCTGCCTACCCATCCCACCTGGGGCTAGCTTCTCCTCCCACTCCCATGGCTCCTTCTTTGGCACCACACAATCAGAATGGCAGAAGACCCCCACCCTCTGCTGTCCGAGGTGCTGAACCCTGGACCTCTCTAGTTACAATCAATGCCGTCCTTCCTTCCAACTAGGCCTGGCTGGGCATAGTTGGGCATAGTCTTCACTGCCACATAACGATGGCTGCTCGTTCTACCACCACGCCCCCTCCCCAGTAAAAAATCATTACTGAGGGCCTACTCTGTGCCAGGCACCATGCTAGGCCCTGGAGTAAACACAGTGAACCAGACAGGAACCCCGGCACTCCTAGGGCTACACTATACACATACGTGGAGGCTGTGTGACCTCTGACACCTGACTGGACCTCTCTGAGCCCCACTTTCCTCATCTGTCAAATGTGGAGCACCATGGTACCCACCTCATTAAATGGTTATTGGGAGTCCTTGAAACGCACTCAAGGTGGAGACCAAGGTTCTTTCTACCATACCCCATGGCACAGGCACCTTCTATCCGTGCAGGGTTGGGGCGGGGCAGGTCTGCCGAGCAGCAACAGGATAATGAGGGCTGCCCCTGCCCTCCCCGGGCCAAGCTGGGGACCCTGCAGTGACCGTGCAGAGCAAGAGCCTGCATCGGTGAGGAAGGCGGGGACCTCGTCACAGTACACGCTTTGCACACAGTAGTCGACGAAGGCCGCCAGGCAGAAGGGGAGAGGAGCCACATGTGCCCTTGGTCCCCACACTCCACCCAGAAAACTGCCCTGCAGCTGAGGGCCTGTGTGTGTGTGTGTGTGTGTGTGTGTGTGTGTGTGATTTGTCCTTAGTCGACCCCGTGGCCACGCCACACCCACGCCGCCACACAGGTGAGGCAAGCACTGTTCTCGAAGGTTAGGGGGCCCAGAAAGCTCTCGGACTCCAGACCCAAACTCCTGCTCACCTAGGAGACCCTGTGTGACCTGCCGCCACCCATCCGGGCTGCAGCCTCTGGGCCTTGCCTTCGGTGTCCCCTCGGCCCTGCCTGTTCTCAGCCAGCTTCCAACTTCACATGCGAGAACCTTCCATGAGCCCACCACCTGAGTCAGGTCCTGAACGTGTCCTTCAGCACACGGGTCACATGTTAGCATTCAGCTATGTGATTACTTAGGGGCGCCCAGGTGGCTCAGTCAGTTAAGGATCCGACTCTTGGTTTCAGCTCAGGTCATGATCTCGGGGTGGTGAGATCGAGCCCCCCAATCGAGTCTGCTTGAGACTCTCTCTCTCTGCCCCTCCCGACAAGCACTTTCACACCCCTTCTCTCTCTAAAATAAATAAATCTTTAAAAAAAAAGTAGCTGTGATTTTTAAATTATTGCTACTCCACCAGACTGTGAGCTTCCCAATCCGCTCCCTGCTCCCTGCTCCAGCCCCAGTACCTGTCATGCAGAGGGAGCTCAATAAATGAATGTATGAATGCAAGCGGTCAGCTGCCTTTGCAACCCGTGGCCCCTCGGGCAGAAGCACGGGGGCAGCACCCACCCACGACCCCCTCTCACCGGGCCAACCCACCTCCTGGGCGCCCTGGACCCACAGCGCCCAACTGCAGGGCCCAACCTCGGCAGGAGGCTTCCTGGCATCGTGTGCTGGCTCCGTGCTTCCTCACCCCCTGGGGGATGCCCTCTCACCTCTCACTGGCAGCCCTCTCACCACACCTCCTGCTCCAGTTCTCCCGTCAGAAGAGCAGTATGGACCAAGCACTTGCTGGACATCAGGCGTTCTTCTAACTGCTTTTGCAAAGCATTAGCTCTCCCAGGTTTCACAGAAGCCCTAGGAAGCTGGGCCTATAATAGCACCTATTTTACAGACAGAGAAACCGAAGCGTGGGGAGGTCCTATGGCTGGCAGTAGAAACCCCCACAGAAGCCATCCACAAATACCTGGTCAGTGCCTGAATGCACACCGTGGGGAAGACTCACTTTCCCAGGGAATTTATATCGAACAAAGGAGACCCAGGGGAGGGACATAAACTTCTCATTCGGCCACTGAGGGAGTCAGGAGGCATCGGCTCCTCTGTCCGGGTCCCAATCCCACCAGGAAAACAGCCACAGGGTACAGATTTAAAAACAATGATTCGACATTTGTATACATTGTAAAATGATCACGGGAAACCTAGCTATTACGTTATATCCCTGAAACTAATGTATGTCGATCAGATCTCAATTTTATTTAAGATTTTATTTATTTGACAGAGAAAAAGAGAGCACAAGCAGGGGGAGCGGCAGGCAGAGGAAGAGGGAGAAGCAGGCTCCCCATTGAGCAGGGAGCCCGATGCGGGGCTCGATCCCAGGACCCTGGGATCATGACTTGAGCTGAAGGCAGACGCGTAACCGACTGAGCCACCCAGGCATCCCAATCATATCTCAATTTTAGAAATACAATTTTAAAAACAAAAATAACAATAAATGCTACTACTTCTGGCTTTCTGTGATTCTAGATGCCCTGCTCTGTGCTAAACACTTTGCATTTATACTCACTAGTTTAATCTCCACTGCAGGGTAGAGGGGAGACCTATCAATATGTCCATTTTATGGATAAAAGGCCGGGACATGGGAAGATTAACTTGCCCAGAGCCACACGGCCAGTGAGGCATAGAGCTGGGATTAGAACCGCTCTCTGTCCTGTGCCCTCAACCAGGGCTGTTTGCTCCTGGAAGGTGCAGGGGCCGTCTCACCCCTGTCACCCCCAAGGCCTGGTCAGAGCAGGTGTTCCCGAAATAGTACCTGTGGGAATCAACGAACTGCCAGGATTGAGGGAGGCTGCAGTGTCGCAGCCGCTCTTGGAGCTGTGCTCCTGACGGACACGGACAGACAGAAGGTCTGCGGGGCTCTGAGAGACGCACAGAGAACCCCCGCAACCACCCAGACGAGCTCTTGAGGGGAGCTGCCAGCCAAAGCTGGGGTTGGCCCCGGCCTCTGCTACTTCTTCGCTGTGCAGTACAGAAAAGGGGGCTTTCTCTCTGAGCCTGTGCCCCACCTGTAAAATGGGCCAGCGTTCAGCCCTTGGCATTCCCTAGGAGCGTTCTGAGAACGGAGGTCTGTGGGGTGCTGAGCACCGGGCTCAACACACAAGTGGCCGTTGCTATTTTATTATTCTTACTGTTAGCAGAGGAGAGCCCCTGCTCCAGAGAATTTCAGGCCTTTGGTCATAGAAGCCAGAGAGGGCGCTGGGCCTTGTGGGCTGGCCTGCGGCGAGCATCAAGGGAGCCTGAACAAAAGGCCTTCTCAGGGGAGAGGTGGCTCCGGGCAGGAGCTCTGGGCAGGAAGTCACCCGTCAGAGCACTGAGCGCTCAGCTGGGGCCCGTGTCTGGGAGGGGGCGTGCCTCGGAGGTTTCCTGGCTGGGCGGGCAGCCCGGCAGGCGCAGTAAGGTAGTCCCCTCCTGGGGCCTCAGCCCAGGCGGTAGCCATTTATTGAACACTTACTATATGCCAGGCGATTGATCAGATCACACCAGCTGTGGGATTAGGGCCTGAAAAGCTCTTAGCAGAAAGCACTTATTAACCACCTGAGGGTTCCCAGGAGCCTCCAGGCTTAGGCTGGGGGATATAAGCAGGGAGGTCCCGGGGGCATGTCTATCGGCCCCCTCCCCGCCCCTCCCAGCAGAGCACTAAAAGCCTGAGCGGCCAAAGGGATGAACGAGTTCACCCAGAGGGGCCTGCAAATCTTCAGAGTCCCTCCCACCTGAGGAGCTTGGGCCCCTGGGGCAGGGAGTTCCCAGCCACGTGTGTGGAGGTGGGGCTCCAGCGTCCCCCAAATCCCACGGTGGGGCGAGGGACAAGAATGATGTTTTGTGGAGCAGGAAGGTCAAATCCTGGCACTCCCTTCCCCCCAAGTCCCCAGAGCAAACACAAGGAGCTCTCTGTCTCCATGCCCATCCTAGGGCCCCGGGCCGGGCAGGGGGTGGGTCTGACTCTCAGGACCCCAAGTTCAAGACAACGACGTCCACCAGAGTGCCTGCTGAGGGCAACCTGCTGAGGGCCTTAAAGCCTTAGCCTGGTGTCCCCCATTGAAGCATATCCAGCCTAAGCGACCCTCGAGCCTCTACCAAGTTCGAGAGAAATGAGGCGCTGAACCGCTGGGAATCCTGGCTCTCAGCAGGGAATCTGAGCTAGGGGCCCACTCTAGCCCGGGACCCCAGGGACTGGGGCTCCTCAGCCCCTCCTCTAGCCAATCACCCTGGTTAACAACGTAATCTGGGGAAGCTAACATTTGCCATGTAATTATCAGGCCCAGGTGCAGACAAGGCCTTTACCCACCTGTGGGAATTCCACCTGCCAAGGCTCGGGGAGGATAGTTTAAATTGTGGCAAATGAAGTTAAAATAAGCCACTCCCCAGCTTCCCCTGCCCCCCACCCCTCACAGATGTTTGGGACTTCCTGCCAAGGACACCTCCTCCAGGGAGGCCTCCAGGTTGACTATAGGCAACAGCAAGGATTTCGACCTTTCCCACCTACAGCACCAACTTCTCCAGCAGCCCAGACCCTCTGCCCAAGGAAGCCCAGAGAGTTGGGGAGATTCCAACACACAAGCCTGGCGGTCAGCCCACTGCCCTTTCACACCATTCAGGCTGTCTAGACTGTGGAGAAGCCCCTGGGACATAGGGAATAAAGGCTCTGAGATCCTGGGGAGGCTGAGAGGTGGGTTCTGCCCTAGATCGCTGGGCAGTCCGTGGAGTCCTGAAGCACCCTCTCTGGGGTCACCTAGTGTCCGGGGACGTTTATGTCCTCTGTCCCCACACCTAGACACCCCAACCACCTACCCAGCTGGGCTTCAGGAGAAAGCCAGGGACTATCGCCCCGAGAACGGGCAGTACTCGCCAGCCCCAGCCCTCCATCCCAGCATGTGACTGCCTTCACTGCCCGAGATGAGAAGGTGGAGACTCTACCCAGGGACGCCACAGCTGGCAACAGTGCAGGAGGGGTGAACCCCTCCCCACACCCCTCGCCTTCTCTAACCTGTCCCGTGAGAGGACACAGAATGCCAGCTCTCAGAGGGCATATTCGTGCCAAAGGCCCTCTTTTGTGACCACCTCCCCCAGCCATATTTCCAGTCCTCCGGCTCCCCAAGGCCGGCACCTCCATCAGGCACCCTATGAGTCAGCTCCGGTGAGCAGGGCAGACTTCCTCCCTCCCAGGCCTCCCTGGGGACACACGGGGCAGTGGCAGCCTGCCCCCCTTCCCCCTGCCCCGCCAACCGGGGTGGGGGCCCACATCCGGACAGGCCCCCAGGGGCTCCCGGCCTGGCTCCCGAGGAAGCCTGAAGCCTGGCCCCCCTCGCCGACCCCTGACAGGGTGGCGTGGGAGGAAAAATCTTCCAGCCATCTGCTCAGCTGCTGGGTTTCCGGTTGAGGCGGGGCCGGGGGACACCAGGAGGCTGGCTCTCCCGGGGAAGTGCCTCTTGCCCCGCTGGGAAGAGCACCAGGTTGAGAAGCCTAGGGGGGTCAGGGGGACTCAGAGCCCCGGCTGAGGAATGGTGGCTGCCCCGGGGTCAGGACCCCAGTGAGCGGGTGTCCAGCTGTGGCCTTCGGACCTGCCCAGTTTCCAAGGGACTGCAGGCCCCCGGAAGCCAGGGAGCTGGGGCGCAGGGCTCCTGGGTCCAATTAGGCCTGACTCAGCGAGTGACCCCAGCTGAGTCACTTCCCCTGGGCCGACTGCCCGCCTCAGTTTCCTCAGGGAGGGCGGGTAGCTGGGAACAGGGTCTGGCTGGGAACGAGAAACTTGTATTACACCTCTCGACTCCGAGGCAGGCTTCTCCCATCTGCCAGATGGAAGCAGCTTCCTGCCCCACCCAGCCAAAGATGCTGAGCACCCGAGGGGGGGGTGGCCCTTGGGACCATTTTCCCAGGAAATCTGGCAATGAAGTGCTAGCCCCCTCTGGGGCACTCATAGCAGTAGCTCACACTTATTGAGCACCGACTGCATGCCAGGCGTTATGCACGCCTCTTTTCAACACAATCTGATCATGCAGTTATTAGTGCTCCCCTGTCATAGAGGAGGACAGTGGAGCTCAGAGAGGCTAAGGGACAAGCCCAGGCTAAGACACAGAGCCATAGCAATTACAGCCAACACGTTTCAAGTCCCAACACTGCACCGGGCTGACATACTCCATATATGACCTCACACACAGGTTCATATACCGCCGAAAGGCTAGGACTCTCGGTCCCCGTTGGGCAGATGAGATCCAGAGAGGTCAGATAACGTGCCCTAGGCCTCACAGTTAGAACCTGGCAGATCCTGGATTTGGCTCCAAAACCCATGTTGCTACCGAGGAGAAGGGGGAATTTAACAGGAGAGGCAACTCACTTAATAATATCATCTACTGTCATCAGGTGAGGCCCAGCACTGTCTGCTTTACATGCATCTCCACCCCCACAAAGTGGGCTGCGCTAGGACTAGGAGGTCTCTCCAAGTGCCTCCAGCCCTGCCCTCTTTGCCCTTGGGGAGGCTCCACCCAGGAGGTGGAGGGTGTCCTGGGGGTAACACGGCTGGACCAAGATAGCCAAGGGCCCCCAAAGGCCGAACTGCTTCAGGACTACCCTGGGTCTGCTGGGCCCAGGCTCCCCCCATATCTGGAGTAGTTCTACAGAATCTGATTTGTACTAGAAAGTTCTATCTATCAGGAAGGATTAAGTCCAGGGTTTACAGGAACAGCGGGGGTGGGGGAGGGGAGAGGATCAGGAAGGACAATCTGAGCTAACATCCACAGCAAACATTGACAGTCTCATCATTATTACTGCTACCATTCCTGATCAAAATGTTCTAAACACTTTGCAAATTCACTCATATGGTTCCAATGACCCTAAAAATTAGGTACCGTGATCACACCCATTTGACAGATGAGGAAACGGAGCCTGGGACGGTTAAGCAAGGCTTCATAGCCAGGAAGCACCATCCCTTCATCCTGCCTGCATCTTCTCAATTCTTCTCCCAAAGACTCAGCCTCCCCCCGCCCCCCCGGAGCCGCACACATGCAGGAGGTGCTCGAGGGATGCCGATGGACAAATATTCCACAGCCAAGAAAATCACGCTAATGATGGTAACAATAATAAATCACCACCACCACCTGTAATTGAACCCGTTCTCCGCTAGGCAACAGGTGCTCCTCATACACTGGCTCATTAAATCCCTACCATAAACCTGTTATTATCCCATTTCACACGGGGGAAACTGAGGTTCACAGGTGTCACTTGCCCATGCCCTCAGCTGGACAGAAGCAGTGGGAGCATGGACCCTATGCCCCAGGACCCTCCTCTCCCACTGCCGCGTCCCTTAAGTTTCTCAGACCCCAGCAGCTGGTACTCCAGTCCAGCCCCTTCCCAGCTGGCTGTCTCTGTGGTCCACAGGGACTCACACAAGCTCTAGGAATGTTCACCCTTTGGCTCAGAAGGATTTTCCCTCCCAGAGGAGGGTTGTGGGAAAAGGCTCAGAAAAAGTGTATTAAAACCCTTCCAACTTCCCAAGCGGGCCCTGGCCTCTCATCTGCTGACCCCAGCCTGCCTGGGCGGCCTCTGCCTGCTCTCCCCCAATTAGGGCTGGGTCTCCAGCCCCCGCAGCCCCAGGGAGCCTACAGAGCTGTTTCCGCTCTGGCAGCCAGGTCAGTGATGGGAAAGCCAGACATGACTGGCGCCCCTAGCCCTGGAGACCCATGTGCCATCGCCTGGCAGGGGCCCTGCAGCTAGACTGTAAATGGGGAGGCAGGATCGGCCGGCTACTCCAGCTGAGCCTGGCAGTTGGCAGGGGTCAGGGGATGCTCCTCTCCCAGGCGAGGGGCGTGGAGGTCAGGTCTCAGCCCCTCCGGCCCCCAAAGCTGGACCTTGCCCTGCAGACATCGCTTTGCCAGGCCTCCAGCTCCGAAGCCCTCACCCGCAGCCCAATTTCACTTCCTCCCACTCAGTCAGGCCTGGCCATGGCCCTCCCTGGAGGCCTCCAGCTGCAGGCAGTGACCTCCTCACCTACATCATCGTGGCCGGGAATGGGGAAGAGAAACAGGAGAATGAGGAAATTAAAGAAAAAAAAGAAGCAGGACAGGCAGGCAGGCCCCCTCCCCAGTTCCTCAAATGCAGTCCCTATCATCCCAAAAGCCCCCAAGGGCAAAGGGAGGGAAGGGAGGGGATTTCTGCACCAAGCATTAAAGGCCTCTGAAGTTACTCTCCCAGCCATGCTGATCGAAAAGGCAATACCATCCCCCACCAATTTCCCCCCACCCCCGCCGCCTTTTTTTTTTTTTTTTTTAATGAGAGGATTCACCTGAGCTCCCTGTCTGGGGTATGCGGGCACCAGCTTAAAAACAACTGAGCTCCAGGGCCCTTGAACCCTTGGGAAACCCCAAACTCAGTGGCTTGGGGCCACCTGGCCTGGCCCACCTCTGAGGTGTGGGAACTGTGGAGAGGGGCTTCTAAAATCCAGAGAAACCCTCATAGCCACATGGTCTGGGCTGGGAGAGTGGGGAGGGACAGGTGGTCCCACTCCCAGAGGGCTCTTCCATCCTCACAGCCTCCGTTTGACTACTTTCACTTTCAAGGTCCCAAGCGCTTGACCCTGGACCCCTCCTCACCACGCACAAGTTGAGGGGGACTGCTGCCCTCGACTGACTGGGCTACTTTAAGGGGGTAGACTGGGGGTATTAACCATAACCTCTCGGCGCCTTCCCCACTCCCTCCCCTATTACATCCCCAACACGTGTGTGGGTGGGGGTGTCGGCTGGGAGGGTGTCGCAGGAGCTGGAGAAGGGCCGCCCCTGAACACCCGATTCAGGTCAGGGGCAGGACAATGTTTCAGGCTGTTGTGCGAGTGCGCAGACACCGGGCAGAACCGGACCGGGGGCCTCCTCTTCCCCCATCAGAGCCCTCCCAGCCCCGGTGGAGGGAGCGCAGGGAAAGGCGGGCTTACCTGAGAGAGAGGGGGTCCGGGCCCGGCCGGCCCATGGCGTCGCGCGCCCCCGGCCCCCCGAAATCCCGAGGGGGCGGGCGGGCCCCCGCCCCGGGCGCGTTCTCTCCCGCGCGCCGGCTCCTGGCTCGTGGTTCGCTCGAGCGGGTCTCAGGCAGGAAACCCGGGCTCGGAAAATGGCCAGCGCCTCATCATTTCCGCCGCCAGCGCTTGACAGTTGCGGGGGGATGCGCCCCCGGGCCGCCGCCGGGGAAACTTTGCTGCTCCCGCCGCCGTCGCCACCACGGGCCGCGACAGTCCGGGCGGGCGGCCGGGCGAAGGCGGTGGCCCGAGCCCATGCCGCCTCGCGCCGTTATGTAAAGAGGAACCGGCTGTGCGAACAGAGCCCAGCGGGGGGGAGGGCGGAGCCAGAGTGGGGCGGGGCCGGAGCGGGGCGGGGCCGAGAGAGACCACACCCCGGTCCTTCCCCGATCCAGACTCGGCCGGAGGGGGGCAGCCCCTAGGGGCGGGGTCGGACCTGGCTCCGCCCATCAATCCGGCTCCGCCAAAGCTGATCGGGTCCTGGGGTCTCAAAGGCGAGCCCGGAGAGAGGCGGGCCCTGCCAAGCCACGCCCACACCTCGCCCACCCGAGGTCACATCGCGAGGGCTAAAGAAGGGAATGAACGACCGGGGGGCGGGGCAACCTTGGTCCCACCCACCTAGCGCCCGCAGACCCCCAGGTGCCTCAGCGCGGCGGGGACGGGGCCATACGGGGGAGAGGCGGGGCATGCGGCGGGGCGGGGCCGAGCCTCTTGGCCTCGAGGGGGCGCGCCCCGGCGACTCCCTCCTGCAAGGCCTTATCTGCACGCTCCGGGCCGGTCCGTGCAATAGCGACCAAAGCTTTCATCACCCCCTGGGGAAGGATCCGAACCCCGCCCGACCCCGACTATCCAAGACTCTGCTGAGCCGACCCGCCCCGCCACGGCAGTAGCCCCGCCCCATTCGGGTTCTGTCCCCATCCTCGGTTCTGCTCTTGCCATTGCTGGTGCCTGGGTAGACCGACCTTCACTGGGCCACTACTATCGGGGCCCCACCCCAGGAAGCCCTCCCGGACCGCTGGCACCCATGCCCTCTGGGCCTCCCTCTCTGCTCTCCTTCGTGCTGTCATTTTCTCTGCAGGCCTTATGTGGGATGAGGTTGACAGAGGGGTGCCCCCTAGGTGGAGCATACAGTCAGCCGGCCCTTCCCCCAACACGGGGGAGGGAGGTGAGAAAGGAATGTCTACTCTTCTCTCCCTCCCACAACAGGAAACTAGTCGATTAGGCCCCCAGCTTGCAGGAACCTCATCACCCCTTCCCAGACAACATACTCCTCCTGTCTGCTGCCTCCCCCTCTTACTAACCTTGGGCAAATGACTTGACTTCTCCATACCTCAGTTTCCTCATCTGTGAAATGGAAATAGTAAGAGTACCCACTCCACTGGGTTACTGCGGGGATTAAATGAGTCAGTGCATTAAAGCACTTAGCGTTGGGCTTTGCCCAAGGGAAAGCACTGCTACCTGCGTGTTTGTTAATCAGGCTTGAGTTCTGTCCCTGGAAACGCAGAAAGGAGTTCCCCAGAAGATGGGGATTTCCAGACTCCACCCAAATGGGGATCAGGGCTGGTCTGCTGTAGGATACTTGAAATCCCATAACCTTGAAGGAGCTCTAGCAAGGAACACGTGCTTTCCCACAAATACTTGTTAAATGCCTACAGTATGCCAGGCACTGGTCTAGGTGCTGGAGACACAGCAATGAACAAGACAGACAAATATGCCTGCCCTTGTGGAGCTGACATTCTGGCGAGGGGACACAGAGCATAAGTACATGAATAAATGGGATATGGATTGAGAAAAGATAAAAGAGTTAAAGAGAGAGTAGGAAGGGGCTGTCTTAGACTAGAGGCTTGGGGAGGGTCTCTCTGAGGAACTAGCATTTGAGCTGAGACCACCCCTTTCCCCCATCCTGTAGCAAGAAGCATCTGGGCATGATAGAGTCTGAGGGGAGGGCATTCTTGGCCAAATGAACCATGAGTGCAAAGGTCCTGAGGTGGGAATAAGCTTGGTGCATTTGAGGAAAGTCAAGAAGGCAGTGTGATACCCAGGCTTACAGATGGGAAGAGATGAAGTTGGAAAGGCAGGCCTGTCACATGGAAACTTGAAGGTCCTGGTGTCAAGTTTGGGAATTATCTTGAGAGCAATATGGAGTCACAGAGGACTTTTGAAGGACCTGTTGAGCTTTGGATTTGAGCTGCAAAGTCTGGAGTTGGCAACCCATTAGAAGTTGTGTCAGTAACCTTCACACAGAATCTGAGAATGTGGGACAAGAGGGGTGAGGTATTAGGGAAGCCTAAACCTATCACTCCATATTATAATCTCTATACGGCACCTGGGGAGACTGAGGCCTAGAGAGAGCAGCTACCTGCCTGCAGTCACACAGCTGCCAGGTGGCGCCAACAGAGCAGCAGGTACACAGCAGTTGTCAAATGGTTGCTGAAATCTGCCAGCCACAAGCACTTTCCCTCTCACTGCCCAGACAGCAGTTTTGCTGACTTAAATGGAGACTTGTGGTTCTTCCCCTTTTTAATCACAGCGCAAGCCTTCTCTCGTGCCAGATTGCTCTGAGGCCCAAAGTGGTTTCCTTTCTCGCTTAATTTCTTCTTGCCAGGAGTCCCCTCCAGAGTCCAGTTGGTTGTTTCAATGCTCTCTCCGCGATCGAGACTTCTCACTCTGTTTCTGCTTTTCCTTCGAAAGGCAAAGGGTTTACAACGAATACCCCTTCTGTTGCCTTGCCCTAGATTTGAGAGCACCCCCGCTCTGAACTGCGATTTTCCTCTTCTCGCTGTGGCTCCTCCCACTTCACAGGTCCCTGGGGCCCAAAGTGAGAAGGAGGTTTATCCGAATTCCCCTGAAGCAAGTGAGATAGCCTCAGCCAGCAGGTCCCACCGCCCTTGCTCTCACACCGACGGGGAGAACACCTACTGCCTGCCAAGTGGGGGCTGGAGACTCTCAGGATTAATAACAGTAACGAAACAGCAGCCAATGACAACATTAGTAAATGCTTATTAATACCATTAACATGATACTAACAACTGGTACTGATAACAACACAAAAGTTAACCAGTATGGGATTAATAATAAAAGAATCAACAACAATAGAATAATAATGTAACAACTGTGACTAGATCTTGTTAAAAATAATAGTTACTGTTAGCTATTACAGAATTAATAGTAAATATAAAATAACAATAAGATATTAGTAGCAACAATAAATATAACAACATGTCTAGGATTCATAGTTATAATACCCAATGGTATCAGGATTAATAACAATAAATAACAACTAACAGGAGAGTAATAAGATTAGTAATAAATGTAACATGGGGCGTCTGGCTGGCTTAGTGGAAAAAACTTGTGACTCCCGAGCCCGGGGTCATGAGTTCAAGCCCCACCCCATGCTGGTTGTAGAGATGACTAAAAAAATAAACTTAAAAAATAACAATAATAACAAATGTAATATAATCATAGTTAACAGTCCCAGGACTAATAATAGCACTTAATAGTTACAGGATTTATTT
Organism: Nasua narica; assembly: GCA_028533885.1. Taxonomy (NCBI): domain Eukaryota; kingdom Metazoa; phylum Chordata; class Mammalia; order Carnivora; family Procyonidae; genus Nasua; species Nasua narica. The sequence continues at coordinate 7,191,957 of CM052808.1, read as the reverse complement.
ATTTATTTGACAGAGAGGGAGAGATCACAAGTAGGCAGAGAGGCAGGCAGAGAGAGGGGGAAGCGGGCTCTCTGCTCAGCAGAGAGCCCGATTAGGGGATGGAGGCCCTGAGATCATGACCTGAGAGGAAGGCAGAGGCTTAAACCCCCTGAGACACCCAGGCGCCTCCTAGTTACAGGATTTAAAATAATAAATAGGGGCACCTGGGTGGCTCAGTCAGTTAAGCAGCTGTCTTGGGCTCAGGTCATGATCCCGGGGTCCTGGGATCAAGCTCCGTGTGGGGCTCCCTGCTCAGTGGGGGGGTCTTCTTCTCCCTCTCCCTCTTCCCCTCCCCCTGCTCGTGCTCTCGCTCGCACTCTCAAATTAATAAAAACATTTTTAAAATAATAATAAAATAACAATAGGCTAGAAGAGGACTAACAGTAATAGAATAATAGTGCAATCACAATAGCTAATGATCTAGGATTAATAATAATATGATTACCAGTTGTGGAGCCTTGCTTCAGGTCCGGCATTGCTCCTCACCAGCGCTGACGGAGGAAATTTTCTGTGATGATGCAGATGTGCTATCTACACTTGTCCAAAACGGTCACCATGAGCCATGCGAGGCTATGGAGCATTTGAATTCTGGCAAGGGTCACTGCAGAACTAAATTTTAACTTTCTGTAATGTTAATGAATTAAAATTAAAATAGCCTCCTGGGGCCTGTGATCTCTGTCTTCGATGGTGCAGCTCTGGACATTTTCCATACATTAACTCGTTTCATTCTCATGACAGCCCTGGGCTAGGTACTCTTACTGTTCTTATTATCCCCATTTTATTATGAGGAAACGGAGTCATTGAAAAGTGAGGTCATTAGCCCCCGATCAGAATCTCCCCGTTCAAAGACAGAACACCGTTGTCTGAGGGGACTCCAATCAAGAATGAAGGCTCTGGGGGTCACCCTGACAGGTTTAGAATTCTGTGTTCGGCATCCCTCTAGCTGGGTGATCACTTCGACTTTCTAGACCTCAGTTTGTCTGTAAAATGGGGACCGTCACAGGGCTGGCTGGGTTGGGTTGTGAGGGAGAATTTGATGAGAAAACGGACAGTGAGGGCTGGGAGTCTGGATAGCACTACTGGATAGACAGAGTGTCGATTATAATGTGTAACTGGATGTGAGTCACAGGTCCCGCAGGGAGTGGTTGTGAAGAAGGGTGGCCACAGAGATCAGCTCTGTGGACACTAGACCCTCCCACTCATTTTACAGACGAGGACCCTGAGGTTTGAGAGTAAAGACTGTTGCCTAAGGTCACCCAGCTAGTGAGGAGACCTTGGCGTCCACATCTATAAAATGTGCTTCTGCGGACCCATCCTCTCCCTGTGGAAACAAAGTCTGGGCCACAGGTGACGATGAGACCTGGGTGCCTGGTCTGCCCCCTGTGGACTGAATGTTTATATCCTCCAAAAGCTCATGTTGAAATCCTAACCTCCAAGGGGATGGTGTTAAGAGGTGGGGCCTTTGGGAGGCGAATAGGTCCTGAAAGCAGAGCCCTTATGACCTATATAAAAGATTATAAAAGAGATCCCGCTAGGCTTCTGCCAGGAGAGGTTACAGCCAGAAGCCCCAATCTCCGAGCTGGAAAGAGGCCTTTCACCAGAATCTGCCAGGGCCTTGATCTTGGGCTTCCCACTCCAGAACTGTAAGGAATACATTTCTGTGGTTTAGAAGACACCCAGTCTATGCTACTATGTTGTAGTGACCTGAATGGCCTAAGATAGAAAGTTGGTACCGAGAAGTGGAAGCTGCTGTAATAAATACCTAAAAATGTAGACGCAGCTTTGGCACTGGGTGATGTGTGTAGAGGCTGAAAGAGTTCAGGGTGCCATAAATAGACCCTTGGGGGTGATTCTGCTGGAGACCCAGAAGAAAAAGAGGAGAGCTGCAGAGAGTTCAAGATGCCAGAAGAATGACCTCAGAGGCCCTTCGGAGGTCATCAAGGACCTGGGTGGCAGGAGGATTTCAAGGGAGGGGCCGCCGCTCTGGGATCCCCCGCCCCCCATCCGCTGCCTCAGCTGTGGCTCCAGCTGGTCCCCAGCGGTGGGTGCAGGGCCCTACAAACCTGTGGGGGTATGGCTGCCTCGGCGCATGCAGGACCCAGGCAGAGGGCCACCTTGAGCACGGGGCTACCGCAAAGAGCCCCCACCACGTCAATGCCCAGCAGAGTCATAGGAGCACCGCGCCCACCCCAAGGGCCCGTAGCCCGTCCTTGAGAGAGCTACGAGTTGCCCCCCTCTTCCCGCTGGGGAATCTGGTTTCAGAGGTGAAGTGACTCAGGGGCCTGAGGCCCCGCAGATAATTATTCACTTCCAATCCCGCTAATTAAAGGCCTGAACAGCTCTGCACACGACGCACAACCTATCACTTCCGCGGTCCCACCCCTGCCCCGGATCGGCGTGCCGCGCACGAGCTTTCCTGGCGCGAGCTTGGCCGCAGTCCCAGGCTGCGGGTCAGCGGTGGCGGCCGAATTGCACGCGGCTCTGGCGCCCTCTGGTGGCAGCCTTGGGGGTGGCGAGCTGGGAAGCGGCGTCCGGAGCAGCCCTAGACTCCCGTCTAAGCCGGCCCAGCCCTGGGCCACCCCTCCATCCCCCCCCTCCCGTCCCCGTCCCCAGGTCCCGCCAAGCCTTCCTGCAAGCCTCCCAGGCTCAGGTTTGATGGCTCCAATCCACCGTTAAATGGTTGCCAAGGTCGAGAACACGTACTGGGGCCATGGTTTAATGGCTGGCTTCTTCCTTTAGTGGGGGCAAGCGACTCGGGCTTTCTGAGCCTCAGTTTCCTCATTTGTAAAATGTGGATGAGGGATAGCCTCCCTCACAGGATTGTAGTGAAAATTAACTTAAAATAATTCATGTTAAAGTCCCTGATACAAGCGGTAAGTGCTCAAAAAATATTAATTTCCAAGGCACAAATTTGGTTATGTGCCACCCCTTTCCCCTGCTCTAAACCCTCCACAGCTCCTATTACCTTCTGAATAAAAGCCTTAGCCTGACAGGCCAGGCCTCTTCACAGTCTCATCCTCAGAGACCTCCTCTCGCCACAATATCCACCAAATGCCCTGTGCTCTGGCCACGCCAGACTTCTTTCTGTCCCCCACTTCCTGTTTCCAGACCTTTGCCCCACACTATTCTCACTGTCTGACATTCTCTTTCCCTTTCCTCTGCTTGGCAAACTCCTGTACATCCTTCAAAACCCCCTGAGACATGATCTGTGCTTGAGGTCTCCTCCAGTTCCCTGGGGATGTTGCCTCCTCTGGCCTCGTTTGGCTCTCTCTGCCACAAGCTTCTGAGGGAGAGGGTGCTTGTCCCTTATGGCGCAGTTACTCAGGAAACTGTCTGTATAGGCCCCAGACTCTGTGCTCTTGGAGGTGGAGGCTGATGTTTTTGCTCACCTTTGAATCGTTGGCATGCGGCAGGATTCGGGCGCACATCAGGTGCTTCAAAACCTCGTGCTGAGACCAAACAAAAAGTAGGCGCTAAGTGATTATTGGTGGATGGTGACTCCAAAGCACACGGTTGTTATACGAGCCTTGGTTCTGTCACCTTCGTGCTAGCTTGATCTAAGTCTCAGTTTCCTCATCTGCAAAATGGGGGTGAGAATACTACCTACCTCACAGAGTATTTGTAAAGATTGAATGAAATTATCTGTGTAGCACAGGACACTCGATCAGTGATGCTGATTATTTTGAGCTAAACCTGTTCTCCGGTCCTCCCTTACACTGAGGGGTAGGGGACTGCGAACACCTGAAAATCCGACCCTTCCCATCACAATGTTAGCTAAAATATAGACCCAAAAGAACTGATGACAGGTACTCAAACAGACACTTGTATATGCACGTCCATTCGGTGTTCACAGAGGCAAAAGGTAGACACAACCCAGATGTCCATCGGTGGATGAATGGACAAAGAAAATGTGATCTATCCTCAATCATAAAAAGGAAATACTGACATGATACACTGTGAACGACCCTCCAAATAATATGCTGAGTGAGGGGCGCCTGGCTGGCTCGGTTGGAGGAGCATGCGACTTTTCGTGAGTTCGAACCCCAGGTTGGGTGTAGAGATGACTTAAATAAACAAACTTAAAAACAAAAACGACTTCACATAGAATTAAAAAACAAACAAAAAACAAACACCCCCCCCCCACACACACACACAAAACCCCCAATGTGCTGAGTAAAGGAAGCCCGACACAGAGGTCCTGTAGTGTATAATTCCATTCCAATGAAAAATGCAGAAGGGGTAATTCCGCAGAGACAGAACACGGATTGCTACTTGTTCTGGGTCAGGGGAGGAGAGCATGAGGATGGGGAGTGCCTGGTTCTAAGTACCGGGTTTTCTTTTGTGGGGATGAAAAGGTTTGGAACTAAGTAGCTGTGGGGGTTGTACAACGTTGTGAATGTGGTAAATGCCACAGAATTGTTCACTTTAAAAGGATTAATTGTATGTTATGTGAATTTCACCTCAATTTTTTTTTTTAAATGTAACCAAAAAAGGGTTAGGTACAGGAGCGAGGTTTGGAGGGGTTTGGAGATGTGTCTCCTCTATTCCTCCAGTCCCCCCCAGGCTGGTCTTCACCCCACAATGGGCTGCTGGAAGCTGGTCTCCTACCCCTGGCCCGGCAGAGGCTGGGGATGGTCCCACAGAGGATGTGGCATGAATGTGGGCCACTCCTCACCTGTAGATCATCCAGGGCCGCTCTGATACCCCAGGGACTATGCTAGTGGCCACCAGAGCCCCTGGCCAGCCATGGGGTGACTGAAATGGCTTCAAGGCGAGCCAAAGGAGCCGTGGGAAGGTTGTCCAGCAGGGGCTCTATGCTCAGGGATGGCTACCTGGCAATCAGGTCCTTTCTGGGGAGAAAAGGGAGCCACAGGGCAGGTGCCCATTTGAGGGCAGAGGTGACGGGTGCAAGGAGGCTGCAGTGTCCTCTCTGGGCTGTCGGGGTCTGGGCTAGGGCAGCCCCTCAGCCTTGGCCTACTCCTGAACCCAGAGCAGGACTCTGCGGTCAGCTGCCTGGGGACGCCTCTGGACTCTGCCACGTATGCTGGCTGTGTGACCTTGGGCAAGTTACTTCACCTTTCTGAGGCAGTGGGAGCCACAGGACCAAGGAGAGGAGGAGCAGACAGGAGGAGAGAAGGGAGGGAAGTATTCAGCAATCCTCTTGGAAACAGAAGTAGGAAGCTGAGGGCATGTGCAGACAGCAGCCGAGCCCCACATTTCCATTTTCCCCAAGCTGGGCTCTCTTCAGTTTTGAGCTGGTTGCCCAGGATTTTCGGCCATCAGGGTGGCCTGGCTTCCCCTTGCTATGGCAGCAGCACCTGGTTGTTTTATCTGTTTTCCAGGTAAGGAAACTGAGGCCCAAAGAGGTGAAGGTGACTTGCCTTAAGTCACATAGCTACTCGGATTCCAAGCCAGGATTCAAACCCAGGTCTGGCCTCACAGCTTTTTAGTTTTTGTTAATTTTAAAAAATGTATTACTTATTATTTTTACTTTCAAAGATTTTATCTGTTTGAGAGAGAGGAGAGCACAAGCAGCAGGAGCGGCAGAGGGAGAGGGAGAAGCAGGCTCCCTGCTAGGCAGGGAGCCTGACTGGGGCTCGATCCCAGAACCCCTGGAATCATGATCTGAGCCGAAGGCAGACACTTAATCTACTGAGCCACCCATTAATTTTTCTATTACTTTTTTTTTTAAAGATTTTATCTATTCATTTGCCAGAGAGAGAGAGAGCACAAGCTGGCAGAGTGGCAGGCAGAGGCAGAGGGAGAAGCAGGCTCCCTGCTGAGCAAGGAGCCCGATGCGAGACTCGATCCCAGGACCCTGGGATCATGACCTGAGCCGAAGGCAGCTGCCTAACCAACTGAGCCACCCAGGCGTCCCAAGTTTTCTATTACTTGAAGGTGTTGAACTACCAGCAAAACTCATGAGCAGGAGAAGGTGGTCACGCCTCCCAGTTACCGAGGATTTGTGGAAGAGTGGGGATTGGAACCCACTTATACGCATTAAGTCCATTAATTTTGTGGGCAAGTGTAAGACTCCCCTGTCCCTTCTGCCATCTAGGGTGTGGCTCAGGGACCACGCCTGCCAGCCCCGGCTCCTTTTGGGGCCCAACCTGGTCTAGCAGGAAGCAAAACAAATCCCACTTAATATACAGACCAAAGGCAGCTGTTCTGCCATTCTGGGAACGGGAGTGGCTTATGTCACGGGAAGGGATTATTCGTTGGCAGGTTTTGCTAGTGCACCAAGGGAATAAGGAGAATTACGTTTCTTCGGACTTGAGGCGGAGCCAGCTACATGGTTAGGCTGTGATATCCAACAGGCTTGGGTGGACGTTATTCACCTTCTCTGAGCCTTGGATCGAGGATTCCACGTGAGGGTCGGGAAAAAGAACTTGGCAGGTAAGCAATGCATTTTGCAGGGGGCGTCCAGCTGGCTCAGTTGGTAGAGCAGGCAACTCGATCTCAGGATCACAAGTTCAAGCCCACGTTGGGTGTGGAGCCTCCTTTTAACTAACTAACTAACTAACTAACTAACTAACTAACTAACTAACTAACTAAAGAGCAGGGGAAACTGAGAGGAGGTTTAAATCCTTGGGAGAAAGGGTTCAGGAATTCAGGAGTCAGTGGCAAGGAGAGGGTTTGAGGATTGGGGAGAGGCCCCATAAGAGATGGAGGGGACAAGGAGAGGAGTTGGCAATGCTATGGAATGAGCTGGCAAGACCTTCCAGGTCTCCCTGCTTTCAGCAAAATTTCGCTCACTCCCACGACGCGGCCTCAGGCCGCTGGTGCGGATACCAGAGGAGGGGCCCTGGAAGTCGGGGACTCTGGCCCTTCCGGTCACTCCCCTTCCCCCTGTGCCTCCCAGCCTGCCGTGTGCCAGGGCCGCGTGTTGTGGTGGAGGACGATTTCAGTTCCTTTTTGGGACTGGTGGGTCCTGCCCACTGCTGGGGTGGGGTGGCCGCAGTGGATGGAAACTCTGCCTCAGACCCCAGCTTGCAGCACGGTCTTCCCCCACTGGTGGCTGAGCCGGGGGGGGGGGGGTGGAGGTGAGATCTGGAAGCGAGATAGCAGGTCCTGTGGGCACCTTCCTGGGAGGATTGGCTCAGGCCCTGAGTCCTGTTCCAGTCACCCGGCCCCAACTATGTGCCTAATGCTGTGCCAGGCGTGGGGACACAGGTGAGAAAAGCAGACAAGACTCCCTGCCCTCATGGACCTACCGTCTAACGGGGGTTGGGGCAGTGTCACAAGTTGGGCACAGAGTTGTCAACCCCCAGCACACGGCCTACAGTTGGTTTCTCCTGTGGTTTTCCTTTTCCCCCCTATCTCATGTGCCCTCTGGCCTCCTTGCGAGTTCCTCCTGATCTCGCCTTCTGAGAAAAGCCCACTGATCTCATCTCTCCTCTCTTCTTGCTCTTTCTTCTCCAGCCACATTGGCCTCCTTGATATGTTTCCTGCCTCTGAGGCTTTGCATTTGCTGTTCCCTCTGCCAAGAATGCTTTTTCCTCTGGATATCTGCATGGTTTGTGCCCTTATTTCCTTCAGGTTTTTTCTGAAGAGTGCCTTCCCTGGGAGGTCTTCCCTGGCCCCTCCTAGCTACCTAGGAGGGTAAGCTCATTATCACTCACAATTCCTATGTTCTTCCCCTGCTTTATTTTTCTCCTTGACTCCTAACTTCATCTAATGTACTGTGTGAATGCTGCTTCATTTTTATCCCCCCTGGTAAGAGAGGGAAGGAGCACTCAACTGTTTTTTTCTTCTTTCTTTTTTTTAAACAATTTATTGAAGGTGGTGCCTGGCTGGCTTAGTCCGTCAGCATGAGACTCCTAATCTTGTAGCTCGTGAGTTGGAGCCCCATGTTGGATGTAGAGCTTATTTTAAACAAACAAACAAACAATTTACTGAAGTGAAATTCATATGGCATAAAATTGACCATTTTATTTATTCTTATTTATTTTTTGAAGTTTTTTTGGGGGGAGGGGCAGAAGAGGGAGAGAGAGTTCCAAGCAGATTCTGTGCTCAGGGCAGGGCAGAGCGCTATGCAGGGCCTGATCTCACAACCCTGAGATCACAACCAGGGCAGAAACAAAGAGTCGGACACTTAGCCAATGGCACCACTAGGTGCCCCCCCAAAGATTTAATTTTTAAGCAACCTCTGTAGCCAACATGGGGCTTGAACTTACAACCCCAGGATCAAGGGTCACATGCTCTATTGACTGAGCCAGCCAGGCGCCCCAGAACTCTATTCCTTAATTATGGCCGAGTAATATTCCATTTTACAGATACACCATATTTTATTTATCTATTCATGGGTTGGTGGACACGTGGGTTGCTTCTACCATTTGGTTACTGGGAATATTGCTGCTATGAACATGCATGTACTTATTTCTAACTTGTATCCCTCGTGCCTGGGACACAGTCATGCTCGATAAATGGCGGTGGAAAGAACGACTGGCTGGAGGAAACAAAGGCACTGGACTCCGTGGGGTGGGGTCGGGAAGAAGTGTTGGCTGAGTAGGGACTCGAAGGAGGGGCCTGGAGGTGGGCCACACGTGCAAAGGCCCTGAGCATGGTGCATTGTGGGAGCAGAGGGAAGCCAGGTGGCTGAAACTGAGGGAGGGCGATAGGACACCATGCACGAGAAGCTGGAGGGGTGGGCAGAGTCCAGGACAAGTAGGACCTTGTCGCTCACAAGGTCCTACTTAGGTGGACTAAGTTCTGAGGCAGTGGGGAGCCACGGAAAGGCTTTGAGTAAGAGAGTGCCATGCGTTGGTTTGCCTTAAGTTTTACCAGGATTCCCTCAGTGGAGGATGGATTCACCCGATGCAGGGGTCGGAGGGGCAGATGGGAGACGGGAGAGAAGGCCACAGTGGCTGTCCTGGGGAGAGCTGAGAGCTGACGGTGGCCTGGGATGGGGAAGTGGTGGCAAGGATGGAGAAGTGACAGACTCAGACATGGTTTGGAGGGAAAATCATGAGGATTGGTAACAGCAGGCACCACTCAGTTCTGGTTCTCAAATCCCCCTTTCCGGGCCTTCTAAATCACGGCCCCTTCTCCAGCCCTCTCCAGGTACCAGCCACAAAGATGGTCAGCTACTCACGGCAGCCCAGGAACGACAGGCTATCCCTCAATGGATGAAAGGATAAACAAAATGTAGCACATCTGTATAGTAAAATAGGAATCAACCATAAAGAAAGGAAGTACTGATAAATGCTGTAAGGTGCACGGACGTCGAAAACACTATCCTAGGGCACCTGGGTCGCTCAGTGGGTTAAAGCCTCTGTGTTTGGCTCAGGTCACGATCTCAGGGTCCTGGGATCGAGCCCCGCATCTGGCTCCCACTCGGCGGGGAGCCTGCTTCCCCCTCTCTCTCTGCCTGCCACGCTGCCTGCTTGTGATCTCTCTCTGTCAAATAAATAAAATCTTAAAAAAAAAAAAAAAAGAAAGAAAACACTATGCTAAGTGAAAGAAGTCAGGCACAAAAGGCCCCATATTATGATTCCATTTATATGGAATATCCAGAATAGATAATCCATAGGAACAGAAAGTAGGGGCAATCTACTGAATGCAAGAAGATATTCCCAAATGATATGTTCAATAAGGGGTTAATATCCAAAATATATAAAGAACTCATGCGACCTAACACCCCAAAACCAAATCTAGTTAGAATAGGCAGAAGACATAAATAGACATTTTCCCAAAGAAGACATACAGATGGCCGGTAGACACATGAAAAGATGCTCAACATCACTCATCATCAGGGAAATGAAAATTAAAACCACAATGAGATACCACCTCACAGCCATCGGAATAGCTAGAATTAAAACAACAACAACAACAAGAAATAACATATGTTGGCAAGGATGTGGAGAAAAAGGGACTCTCTTGTTGGTGGAAATGTAAATTGGTGCAATCACTGTGGAAAACAGTGTGGAGATGCCTCAAAAAATTAAAAATAGAAATACAGTATGAGGGCCCCTGGGTGGCGCAGTTGGTTGAGCGACTGCCTTCGGCTCAGGTCATGATCCCGGAGTCCGGGGATCGAGTCCCACGTCGGGCTCCCAGCTCCATGGGGAGTCCGCTTCTCACTCTGACCTGCTCTCTCACTCTCTCTCTTTCCTAATAAATAAGTAAATAAATAAAATCTTTAAAAAAATATTAATACTATACTCAAATAGTTTGATAGTACCAATATTCACATATTAAAAAAAAAATACAGTATGATCCAATAACCCCACTACTGGGTATATATCCAAAGAAAATAAAAACGCTAATTTGAAAAGCTATATGAAATCCTGTGTTTATTGCAGCATTCTTATAATGGCCAAGATATTGAAGCAGCCTGTGTCCATCCACAGATGAATGGATAAAGATGTGGGGTATTCATACATAATGGAATATTAGACATAAAAAGACCGAAATCTTGCCATTTGAAACAACATGGATGGACCTAGAGGGTATAGTGCTATGTGAAATAAGTCAGATAGAGAAAGACGATCTTCATACGATTTCACTTATACATGGAATCTAAAAGATAAAGCAAATGAACGAACAAATAACAACAAAAAACAGAAACAGACCCAGACGTATAGAGAACAAACTGGTAGTTGCCAGTGCGGAGGGGGGTGGAGATGGCCAAAATGGGTGAAGGGGAGTGGAAGACACAGGCTTCCAGCCATGGAAGAGTAGTCACAGGGATGAAAAGGACAGGACGGGGGATACAATCAGTAATACTGCAATAGTGTTGCACGGTGACAGAATGGGGCTGCACTGGGGGCGAACACAGCCCAAGTACAGAGTTGTTGAATCACCATGTTGTACACCTGAAACCAATGTAGCAGCCTGAAAAAAAAAAAAAAAAGACAGAAAGCAGATTGGTGGTTGCCAGGGGCTGGAGGGAGGGGAGAAGGAGGGGTGACTGCTAATGGATGTGGGGTTTTACTTGGGAGTGACAGGGATGTTCTGAAACTAGATAGCGTTGGTAATTAAACATCATAAATGTACTAAATGTCATCGAACTGTTTCTTTTATTTTGTGCTGGTGACTTTTTTTTTTAAAGAATTTATTTATTTATTTAGTTATGAGCAAGAGAGAGAGAGAGAGAGAGAGAGAAAGAAAGAGAGAGAGAGAGAGAGAGAGGTTGACAGCATGCACGCCAGGAGGCAGAAAGAAGGAATTTGAAGCGGATTCTGCACTCAGCACGGAGCCTGATGTGGGGCTCCATCCTAGGACCCTGAGATCATGACCTGAGGCAAAACTAACAGTAGGACCCTTAACTGACTGAGCCACCCAGGCGCCCCTGTGTTGGTGACTTTTTAAAGCTGGGAGCTGTATCTTTTTTCTTTTCTTTCTTCATTTGCAGCTTTACGGAGGTATAATTGACAAATAAAAAGTAAGACATTTAAAGCATACATCGTGATGATTTTATATATATGTATATATAAACATTGTGAAAAGATTCCTCTCCCCTAGTTAACACAATCATCAATGTGTTTTAGCGTTTCTTTTTTTTTTTTTCCTTTTTCTGGTGAGAACATTTAAGCTCTACTCTCTTGGCAAATTTAAATTATACATAAGCTCTACTCTCTTAGCAAATTTAAATTATACAAACTGTGTTATCAACTAGTCACCATGCTATATAGGTATGTATAGATATATATACACATATATGTATGTATACATACACACACATATATATATGTATTTAAAGATTTTATTTATTTGTCAGAGAGAGAGAGCAAAAGCAGGGGGAGTGGCAGGCACAGGGAGAAGCAGGCTCCCCGCTGAGCAAGGAGCACAATGTCGGATTCGATCCCAGGATCCCGGGATCATGACCTGAGCCAAAGGCAGAGGCTTAACTGACTGAGCCACCCAGGTGTGTCCCTCACCATGCTATATATTATGTTTACTTTAAAATGGTTAATTTTGGGGGTGGCTGGGTGGCTCAGTTGGTGGAGCATGCAACTCTCGATCTTGGGGTTGTAAGTTCAAGCCCCACATTGGGTGTAGAGACTACTCAAAAAATAAACTTTTAAAAATAAATAAAATGATTAATTTTTTGTTAAATGAATTCCACCTCAATTAAAATTACAATAAATAATAAGGGATTTTAAAAAAAAGGATGCCAGGCAGTTGCTTTCGGCTTCTTTCACCCATGGCAAACCCCAACTACAGCATGAGGGGCTCTGAGAACCAAGGTTCACAGACTTCTGGGAAAATTTCCCCACATCAAGACCCAGAAGCCTTTGTGCCCGGCATTTTCCTAATCTGGTGAGTGTTTACATTTGCGGAAATTTGGGCTAGCCTTTCCTGGCTGAAGAATTATGGCAGCATCAGGTATAGGTGGATTCAGGAGTTCAGCCACTATCAGATGCCTTTAGGTATCTGTCTCTCTCCCTATTGTGGTTCTTGATCCTATTTTCCTCTGTGCTGGCTTCACTATCAGGTAAACTCTAGAGTTCAACCACTCCTCTCAATCTCTACTGCCTCTGCTTTGCTCTAAGCAACAACTATTACTCGCTTAGGCTGCTATAATAGCACCCTCCCTGGTCTCCTGCCTTTACCCTTCTCCTTGTAGTTCATCCTCCTCATAGCAGCCAGGACCATGTTGAACCCAAGACAGACCATGTTCCTCCCATGTTCTCAAAACCCTCCCATGGCTCCCCATTCTTCTCAGAGTAAAAGTAAAATCTTATGATCCACAAGGCTCTAAGCAACCTGGTTCTACCAATACTCTCTGACCTCATTTCCTACTATTATTTCACTTGCCTGCTTGGCTGCAGCCCCATTGGGCCTGTTCCCTGTTCTTCAAACATGCTTGGGATGGTCCCATCTTGGGGCCTTTGCACTTGCTGTTTCTTCTGCCTGGGACAATCTTCTCTCAGACACCTACATGGTTCTCTCCCTCACTTCATTCAGGTCTCTGCTCCTCAGAGAGACTTTTTCTGACCACCTTGTCTTAAATTTTACTCGCATTCTTTGAACCTCCCTGCTATGGCTGATTGTCTTCCTAGCACAGATCACTTCCAGAATTCAGTTGTTGACTGATTAAGGAACAGTGCCTGACACAGAGTAGGTGCTTAGTAAGAGGCTGTATAATGGATACATGATGCTGGTCTGTCCTTTTCCTCTCTTGTCCTCAGGCCAGGACTGAACAATGACTGAGTCCTGGAGGGTGGCAGCAAGAGCAGGAAATAAACAAAGGCCCAGGAGGTAGAACTATGTTATTTTGGGTGGAATAAAAAGAACAGCAGCTCCTGTTTGCTCAAAGTACCTACTGTGTGCCATGAACTTTATAGTCAATGACTGTCTTTATTTTACAGATGCGGAAACAGAGACCTAGACAAGTTAAGTGATTTCTTAAAGGCCCACAGCGATCAAAGGACTGAGTGCGACTCGAACCCACGCCTGCCCAACTCCAGGGCTTTTCCTCTTCACTGGGACAAGGGGTAGGGTTGCCAAGCGCCCTGTGCATATAATACAGTTCTCAACTGAC
>CM052808.1:7013870-7178329 GCA_028533885.1 Nasua narica | reverse complement strand
CCCCCCCCCCCCCCCCCCCCCCCCCCCGCCCTCGGCAAATCCGCCACCGGTCCTTATCCCTAGAAGCGCGTTTGGCCTCGGAGGCCCTAGGCCTCTTTCTGGGATAGGGCACTGGGCCTTGGGAAATTAGGCGCGATCCCTTTAAGGATAGTTTCGGGAGCCGGCCAGCGGGGCGTGGCGAACCCAGGGGGCGGGCAGAGTCGGAGCTGGCCAATCCGGGGGCGGGACGAAGGCGGGGGCGGTCTCGGCCTGGGTGGGTTGCGAAGAGTTAAAGGGGCGCGCCCGCGGGTCGTGAACCGTCCGGCAGCTCTTGCCTTTTTCCGTCCGAGTGGCGCTCTCCCGCGGCTGCGCCAGCCCGGCCGCCCCGGAGACAAAGCGCCACCACTGCCGCCGCTACCGAGCGGGGCCCGGGCCATGGCCGGGCCGCCCCCAGGCCCCGCGCCTCCCGTCCCGCCGCCGCCGCCGCCTCCGTAGGCTGCACGGCGAGGTAAGGCCGGCCTGGCGAGGGGGCACTTGCCGGTGGCCCTGCGAGGGGACGCGAGACCGGGCTCGGGCCGTCGTGGGCCTCGGGGGTCCCCGGCTGTCTGGGGAGACCTCTGCTGGAGAGAGCTGCCCATCTGCGATAACATGCCACTGGTAATTTACCCACTGGGGACCCCAGCTGCCGCAGGCGAGCTTGGCCGACGACCCCCGCCCCATAAGGGACCTCCGCCTGTGGTGGAGCTCTGACTCCCACGTTCTGCGTGATGAGTGAACCACCTCATCTGGGGCTCTGGCTGTGCTTTAAGAAGCACAACAGACACAAAGAAAGGGGCAGAGGGCAGCCAGGAGCAGTGCGAGACGTGGAGAACCAACCTCTGCAATGGGCAGCGGAGCTGCCTCGAGCCTGGGGCGGGGGTCTTGGCCTCCCTATGGCCCCTGGTCTTGGAGAGGCGCTCTTCTTTGGGGTTTCTCGGCACGTTTTCCTGTCTGTACCTGCCACACCCTCTCCCCGATGCCCACTGTTGGGGACATTCGTGGCAGCTAGATTCAATCTCAGCACCTACCCTTTGGCTTCTTGAATTGAATGCCAAAATGCCATGCTTCAGTTTCTCCAGAGTCCTGGGTTCTGGGCCAGCTGTGTCCCTGGAGACCTTGAGCTAATTATTTGCCTTTTGGACAGCTTCTTTCCTGAGTGCTCACTACCTGGTAAACATTTTGCAGAATGGCTCCTCGGGATTTATTCAGTCCTTCCCAGAGGGATGGATTAATATCCTCACTTTATAGATGAGGCTCACCCTGACTCCCAGTGGCAGTGCTTTCGGTGCCTTTCCCAGAGTCTGCCAGTGGGCTTTCCTCACCCTAGCCCATCGAACCCACTCCACAGCCTGTTTGACAGATGGGAAACAGGCTGGGAAAGGTGAAGTGACATTCTTTAGGTGGAGGGGAGAACTTGGCCCTGGGACCAGAGAGAGGCCAGGCTCTCTTCAGCTTCCTGCTTGGCCAAAGGCTGTTGAATCAACAGCAGTACCCATAGTGGACTCTGAACTTCTTGGAAAACAGCATGAGTGTGAGGAGATAAGTGGGTGACTAGGCCCTCCCAGAGGCTGGAACCCACATCCCTGCTGCTTCTTGCCCTCCCCTTTTTTTTGCTGGGCTGGAGGATACAAGGGTCATGGACAGAATTCTGTGGGTTCTGTGCTGGCTGGTGGTCCTGGGCCAGGCTGGCCCTCTTTGGGCAGTAGCAGGACAGCTGCTGAGCCACGACGGAAATTGCTCTTCCTTGAGCCTTAATGGGGGTGGGGACATCCCAGGATCAGCCCCTTTGTGCTGGTTGCCTGGAGCATGTGAGTCTGGGCACAGCATTGTACCTTTGGGCGAGTTACTTAACTTCTCTGTCTCCATTTTCCACATCTGTGAATGTGGGTTGATAAACAGATCCCGTCTTATGGGGCTATAGGGAGACTTCAGAAGATAATTGTCTGATTCATTCCACAGGTATCTGAGCACCAACTACATGCCGGGCACAGGAATTCAGGCAAGAAAACCCTGCCCTCCTAGAGTAGGCAGAGATGACCCAGGTGATTTCAGGTTGGGGTGTAGGAGAGTGACTGGGGGGGTGTCTCCTGCATACGGGGTGGTCAGGGGCTGCTTCCCTGATGGTCAAGCTGAAACTAAAGGACGAGAAGTCAACCACGTGAAAATAGAAGAGGGCTGTTCCAGGCAGAGGGAACAGCCAGGGCAAAGGCTGGTGTGTGTGGGGAACAGTGAGAAGAAGGCTAGGGTGGCTGGAGCTGAATGAGCAAGGGGGAAAGACGTGGGGAAGGGCACTTGGAAGCCATGCGGAGGACCGCATCTAATACTGGGACAAGTAGGGAGTCGTGGGAGTGTTTAGAGTAGAGGAGGGGTGTGGTTGGCCTTATCTTAACAGGATCCCTCGGTGGGGAATGGATTGTAGTGGGACCAGGGGAGGGGCCAAGGAGGGAGTTTGGTCTTACCCTGAAGAACAAGGGCAGGGAAGGGGCAAGGGTGGAGGCAGGGAGACAACGAGGAGGCTACGACAGCTGTGAGGCGAGCGCCGATAGGGATGGAGGAGGGGGGGCAGGGGGCAGAGATATTAGGCCAGCGATTTGGAAGAGGCTGGGATGGGGGGAATCAGCTGGGCCTGATGAGTGCAGAGTGGGGGTGAGGGGAGGAGGCAGAGTGCTGAGGGGAGCATTTGGAAAGGCCGAGAAGAGTGTCAACACTACCGCTGCTGAGGGTGTACCGTGTGTCCAGCACCAGGCTCAGCACCTTCTAGAGAGTCGCTGTGTCATATCACAACACCCTGACATAGGTGCTGTCATGATCCCATTTTACAGATGTGGAAACAGAGGCCCAGAGAAGCTTAAAGGTTGCCCTTGTCACACGACCTGAACACTACAGAGCTGACATCTGAACCCAGAGAAGAGCAAGCCGACACCAGACTGGGCAGAGGACAGGGAAGCAAGTGGTGGCCTGTAAGGTAGGAGGGCGATGGGGCAAGTAGGGTGGGTGGTTCTTGTGCGAAATGGAGCCAGGGTCCACACGGAGTTGTTGGGGTGTGAGGGAGACCGCGTGAGTCCTGTTTTGCAGAGAGACGAACTGAGGCTCAGAGCAGGGCAGCCTGTGTCTAAAGTCACTCAGCTCAGGTAGGCAGAGCAGGGATTAAACACCCGGAGCCTTCAGGGCTTCTCTCTGACCTTGGCTCCACTGCTAGGTCAAGACACGCTGATCTCCGCTACTAAATCATAGCTCGTGTTGTCTCTTCTAGGAAGCCCTCCTTGACTGCCCAGGCAAGTTAGATGAGGTGGATTCAGTTGGGAGCAGTCGTTCGCCCTGCTCTGGGTCGGGTTGCCTGGCTTGGCAGATAGATGCTCCCGGGAGAGTCACCAGCCATACTTCATTCCTCCAGGCCCTGAGTAAGGCACCACCCAGGCCGGGGAATGAACACTGAGTATCTTCTGCAATCCAGGGACTTTATATGCTTTGCCTCTTGAAAAATATAGCTACTGTCCTATGCTGTGTGGGGCTGTGAAGCCCAAACAAACTGTCCGTGAAATACTCCTAGGGAAGGTATGGCTATGTTGGGGGCCCAGGTTCCACCTCCCAATTAATCCTGACTGGCCAGTGTTGCCCCCATCATGTACTCCTTGGGAAAAGGTGGATAAAAATCACTGGGCCAAGTGTATAGAATAGAGTCCTCTGGTTTAAGTGGGTACCGGATGCTCTCCCCATCCCTTTTTCTATAAACATGGGCCAAGCCCTGGGCCTTTTTATCTGAGTCACTTCGTAACAGTGTTTTCTGCCTCTCCCCTTACCCCTCCTCTCTGGCCTCACCAGCCTCCTGGTAGAGCAGCGGGTACCTGCCTTTGCACTTATTCTTCCCTCTGCTTGGTATGTCCCTGGGGCTCCGACCCTCACCTCCTTCAAGTCTCCGCTCAGATGTTACCTTCTCAGTACAGCCCTTCCTGACTCCCATTAAAGTCAAACACGCCTTTTGTCCCTAACACCCCTGGCCCCTTTCCTGTATTATATTTTCTACAGCACTGAAGACCACCTGGCAGACGTACTTTACCTGTTTGTTAATTGTCTGCCCCCTTCTCCTGCCACTGGTATGTCAGTACCACCAGGGCAGTGACCCTCTCTATCTTGTTTATGGCTGTACTCCTAGTGCCTGGAACAGTACTCGGCACACTGTGGGTGCCTAACAAATGTTTGATAAAAGAAGGCCCTACAGCCTTCCAAAATAAGTTCTGTTCATATCCCCATTTCATGGATAGGCAAATCATAGCCAGTTTTAAAAGCAGAGCTGGGACCTGGGAAGGACCACAAAGAGACCGCTGATCTGATTTCTGGGGATGATGAAAACATCCGGGCCTGAAATGAGGCCTGAGTTTGAATTTCAATTCGGCCCAGCTTGCTTTGTGACCCTCTTGAGAGTAACTAGCTTCTCTGTCTTTTGTTACCCCATGTGTCAAATAGGGGTGGTGGGAGGCCATGCCAACTGGGGTTTGGTGCGAGATGAAATGAGTCAATACGTACAAAATGCTTGACCTGCAGTGGTTACCCTCCACCTTACCTTGGGGAGGCTTCAGGGGCCAGTCAGCCCTGAATCTGGGCCCGGGCTCTGCTCCTGAAGAGCTGCGTGAGCTTGGCCAGGCCGCTTCTGCTCCAGGAGCCTCAGTTTCCTCACCTGTGCCAGGCGGGCGTTGCGGGCCGCGGGGGCCGAGGGTGGCGGTGCGGTCACGGCGAGGCGCGGTGCGGGGAGGACCTGGTGTCGGGAGCCCTGTGAGTCACGGCTCGCTGTCCTGGCGGGGGGACAGGCCTCGGCGCGGCCGCCATGAAGCTGAACGAGCGCAGCCTGGCCTTCTACGCCACGTGTGACGCCCCGGTGGACAACGCGGGCTTCCTGTACAAGAAGGGCGGCCGGCACGCGGCCTACCACCGCCGCTGGTTCGTGCTGCGCGGCAACATGCTCTTCTACTTCGAGGACCCGGCCAGCCGCGAGCCGGTGGGCGTCATCATCCTGGAGGGCTGCACGGTGGAGCTGGTGGAGGCCGCCGAGGAGTTCGCCTTCGCCGTGCGCTTCGCGGGGGCCCGGGCGCGCACCTACGTGCTGGCGGCCGAGAGCCAGGCCGCCATGGAGGGCTGGGTGAAGGCGCTGTCGCGGGCCAGCTTCGACTACCTGCGGCTCGTGGTGCGCGAGCTGGAGCAGCAGCTGGCCGCCATGCGGGCCGGGGACTGTCCGCCGCCGCCGCCGCGCCGGCCGCGCGCGCTCCCGCCCAAGGAGAACGGCTGCGCCGTGTGGAGCGCCGAGCCCCCCGCCGCCAGCCCCGCCCCCAGCCCCGCGGGTGCCGCCGCCGCCGCCGCCGGCCCCCGGCCCGGCCCCGCGCCGCCGCCTCTGCCTCCCCAGCGGCGGGGCTCGGCGCCCAACGGGCCTCTCCGCGCCGGCTCCTTTGCCCGGCTGCACGAGCTGTATGGGCAGGAGGTGAGGGCGCTGAGGAGCCAGTGGCTCAGGAACCATGCCCAGCCCTGAAGAGATGAGCGGGGCGGGTCAGCCCTGAGGTCGCCCCGGGGCGGGGGCGGGGGGCACTTGGTTCCTGCTGGACCCCAGCCCCAGGCCTCGCTCTGACGGGCTCTGCCCTGGGAGACCGGGGTTGGGGGGGGGGGGTTCCTGAGGGAAGTCGAGGTGGCCTGGTTTGTGGGACCTGGCTCCGAGAAGATGCTGGGCTCTGAGGGGTTCTTTAGGACTTGTGGGATTCAGAGGGGCCCCTGTGCCTGCTTCTAGGGAGCATCGGGGCCTTGGTGAGCCTCAAGGAGCCGGAGGCCTGGTATCCAGCGAACGCTGGCCCCAGGCCGGCGGGAGTCACCCAGCAAAGGCCTGTTGCTGGTAACAGGCCCCTGCTGGGGTGACTGGGACCACGTGAGGATCTGGGCCCTGAAAGGCAATGCCGGCCCAGCCCTGGTCCTGGCCGCTGGGACTGGCCCTGGACATGGACAGAGAGAAGCCTTGGCCCCGGGGCACGGCACCTGGGTCTGACCTCCTTTTGCCTCAGGGCCTGGCTCCAGGCCGCCTGCCTGTCTCCCCAGGCAGGTGCAGAAGGCTGTGCAGGCCCAGGCTTTAATACGTGACCGGTGTGCTGAGATTGCCTGGTCCCAGGGGCTCTTGGCTTGGCGTGGAGCCGAGGCAGGACTTTGCCCTGGGCCTCAGCCAGGCCTTGAGAAGGTACTGCTGGCACAGCAGCGGCCCTCTGGTTTGGGCCACGCCTGTGTCCCTGTGTTCTCACATGCCTTCCCGACACTCCTTAACCACAGATTTCAGTCTCCTTCTGGAGCGGGTCTTCTGCCCCAGCCTGGGCTGGGGCCTCTCAGGAGCTCACCTGACCTTGTCCAGCCCTGAGCTGGGCAGCTGTGGCCTGAGCTGACTTTCTAGCCGGTTCCCCAGGGATGGGTGGCCAGGAGCTGACTCACCACCCAGAAAGGTCCCTGGTGCCGATCTGGTACTGCAGAGAAACAGCTGTTAAGCTGTGTTTGGCTTCTGGAAGCCCCTCACTCCATCACAGTCCCGACCCACCTCCATCCCCAAGATTCGGATGGGGAGGCTAGGTCTTGCTTTGCTTCAAGGCCGACTGCTGTTTTACTGTACTCCCTCACCACAGTGGCCATTCTTCTTCCAGGGAGAATCTCGGGGGTCTGGGACACCCCCGGCCCTCAAGCTGGGTTATGTTTACAGTCCTCAGTGCCCCCACACTGGGGACCGCCTGAGGACACATATGCCCCAACCTGTATTTCCCCAGAGGGTTCCTCTTGGTGACAGTGGGACCTGGTCCTGAGGCCCCTTCCTGCTGTCTTTGGAGACCCCGGGGCTCGGGGAAGAATGGGGGGGTGTCTGTGTCTGCAGTCACCAGCTCACTGCTGGCTCAGTTGACTGGGGCTTCGGTTTTAATTTAATTTTTAATACTTAGGGTATTTTTCCCCCAGCAACAGAGCCTGGTGTTTTCACTGCTTTTGTGTCTCGTTAGCTGGTGGGAGGGGATGAGGTGCCCCAGCTCTGGGCTTGGCTGAGGGTTGGGGGGCAGTTGGCACGGCCCTCGGGGAGAGGGTTGGGAGCTTTGGCTAGAGAGAGTCACCTCAAGAATCTCACCTGGTTCCCAAGTGCTGTTCCCCTGACAGGTGCCTCTGGGGTCTTTGTATGCTTCCCATCCCTCTGCTTTCCGAGTCTCAAGTAGACGGGGTGGGGATGGCGTCTCTCGTCCACGGGCTCTGGGTCTCCAGGGATGTTAGGATCTGCCCAGGGCCCATGTGCTGGCCAGACCCAGCTGGTGGGGTGCGGTGTCGGCCCCCACCCTGGTACAGGTTTACAAGCTCTATAAAGGTACAGTGCCTACCACTGCTCCCCTTCCCCACCCCCCAGAAAAAGCACAAGATGGGGTCAGGCTGCCTCCGGAGTTATGTGGGGACAGAGATATCAGGCAGCCTGGGAGGGGCATGAAAGGCGCAAATAAAAAATTGGTCAGGTGATGGCTGATTGTGTCATTTTTCCTCATCAAAAGCCCTCGTTGCAGAGCCGACCCTACAGGAGAAGTGACTAGTGGATGCTGAGTGCCCATGGCTGGTGGTCTGCCGGGCACATTCTCAACCTCTTACGGCAGAGGACAGCTCCCTCTTGCAGATGAGGGAACTGAGACTCAGATTAGGAAAAGCTGCTAAGTTCATACAGTTGAAGAGTGTCAGAGCAGGGATGTAAACACCTAGAATCCTGTGGAAGAAGGGCAGAGCCTTCCAGAGGACTATGGGGGATGGAGTTGCAAAGTTCCTTTTCAGAGGGGAGAGGAAGCAGGGGAAAGGTGAAGACTTAAAAGTTAGAGCTGTGGGCTGAGGGCCTGACAGTTGGGAGGGACATCAGAGATGGCAGATGGAAGTCAAAACCTGCCTCTTCTCACAGATCAGTTCGTGGTGGTTGCCTGGGGGCCTGGAGTGAGGAGAATTCTGACATCAACGTTGATTCGGAGAGAAAGAGCCTGTGATTGATTAGTGATGTCTGCTGTGAGCACACGGTGGATGGCGGTGGTGCTCACGCTCTGTATCTTAGACTCATCGAGCTTGTTTGCTGGGCTACTGGGGGATTCACAGATGGGAGGGAGCTGGCCCAAGGTCCTCCCAGTGTGGATTCAGAACTTGAATCACATATCTCTCTTCTTGCCAGCCTGGAAAAAGCGTGCACACTCAGGAAAATGTGGCTTAGGATGAGCAACCTACTGTCCTCAGTCCTCAGAACAAGTTCAAGAATAAGAAATGAGAAACATCAAGGTCAGGGAATCATGCCACTGTGAGCGTCCAGGGTGTGCTGAGTAATTACCCCCACCTCTCCTGGGACCACAGCTGACATGGGACCCGGGGAAGTGGTTCCCCACACAGGCTGAGTCAGGGTGCTCCCTGTGGTATTTGTGACCACAACCTCTGCAGGGCCTGGGGTGTAGGATGGGGGAAGTCGCAGGAGAGAGCCCCAAGCGGGAGGGTCACAAGGGTGCCTTCACGTGCCAAGCTTTTGAGGGCTGGAATGTTTCCTTGCACCGGCTGAAAGGGGGAGGGGAGACAAGTCGGTCCATACTGAACGTTGTACGTCTGCCTGCTAATGTGTCAGTGTTTCCGCCTGAGGGGGGATGTTTGGGGCATGTGTTTAAGGATGACTAAAACATCACAGAAGCATGACAAAAGAGGAAATTTTCCTTACCAAACAGTCTTTGGGGGGATGTTGTATATATTCAGAGGGATATTCTCAGAAGCCACTTGGGGGAGGGGTGAGAACCTCAAGGACAGCAACCAGGCCAAAAGCTATGGCCCACATCCATCCACCCTAAATGGTTAGTTGTGCTGCTCCCACTTGACTTTCAGGGATCAGCTAGACTTTAGCCGCTAAAGAATGGCTGTGTGACTGAATTTCAGCCGATGAGATGTGAGTAGAAGGGTCTTCTTCCTTCTAAAAAGAGATACAATGAAGAGCAATTCATTGCTCTCTGGGAGTAAGTTAATGTCTAATGCCTGGAGCTGTGGCAGCCATCTTGTAATCATGAAGTAGGCCACACTAAGGAAAATATGCCCTGCTGGTTTTTGTACACACTTGAAGATATCCTTGAACTGACAAATCAATGGACCAGGAGCCTGCCCTATTCCTGGACATTTAGTTATTTGAGGTAATAAATGTTTAAAGCTTTAAGTGGGGCTTTTTTTTTTTTTTTTTGCAGCCAGAAGCTTACTAACAGCTAAGTTCGAATGACTACAGCTGTTCCCCTCTAGGGAGCATGGGTATAGGTGACTAAGTGTAGGGCTGTTGTCAACTCAGTGGGGTGAAGGTTAGTGCTGGATGGTATTCCCTGGGACATCCTTTCCTTGGAAGCCTTCCATCTCCTCTTCGGAGTGAACAAATATTGAAAGAATAGCACTGCACCTTACATGTTCTAAGAGGGGCTGTTTTGTCCCAAGTGTCCACTCCTCCCAACCCATCACCAGATACCTTACCTCACCTTACACAAGCTTGGTTATCGAAAAGTTCCTACTACTTGTCCCAATTTCTAAAGTCGTGGCTTCTAAAATGAAACTTCAAGAGCAGGAAAATGATAAAACTTCTTAATTAAGCCCAACTCCAAATTTGCATTTTCTGATGAAGACTTTTTAAAAGGTGGGTCCCATGAACCGTTTTTTTACTTAGGGTTTCAAAAACCCCTCTGACAGAGGGGTCAGAGCTGGCTTGCTCTGACCGTGCCTGGGGGCACGGCTATGGCTGCTCTTACCAGGGGCAGTTCGGGAGACACTTGAGGGCTGGGGCCGCCGCCACTTCATTGTCCGGGGGGAACTGATGTTGTTGTTTCTCTGGTTATGGGGCTGAGAACCCAAGGTAGTGCACCCAGGCCTTCCAGACGGTGGGGACCAACTCTGCTGTTGGTGCGCCCCACCCCCTGGGCATGGCACTGAGATGCCAATCGCTGCCTCCTGTGCCCCCGGAGCTCACGCGAGTCTTCCCTCCCCGCCTATGGTCACCGGGCAGGAATTGGTCTCAGACACAGGCCGAGCCAGGCAGGGTCCTGGGAACTTTGAATTGGGAGGAACAGACTCAGGTGTGAGGCAGCCTGAGAGAGAGACCGTCTGGCACCCCAAAAGCCTGGCTGAACCTCCTGCCTTTGGATTTCACAGGGCTTCCTCTGGATCTTCCCAATAAACCGTTCACACATCTCTAAGTGGATCAAAATTTCTCTCAGCCTAGCCGCTCCCGGCTATGCCAAGACACCCATGGGATGTTTGTTCCACATGCCCCTGCTCTTCTGTTTCACTGGCATCCTTCTGGGGGCCTGGCACACCCAGTGGGGCCAACACAATGAAATTAGCTCTTCCTCCCATTTACTGACACTGGTGATGTCTTAGTCACCTCAGGGGGCGGGGATATGGTTTAAAAATGCAGATTCCTGGGCCCTGGCTCCCAGAAAACTGGGTCAGTAGGTTGGGGCAGGGCCCAGGAAGCTGCATTTTGAGTAGGAAACAGGGATTTTAGGGCCACAGCTTAGGAAATGCCCATTTAATCTTCGAAGAAACTTCTAAGGCGGTGTGGTAGCCAGCCTGCATGATGGGCCCCGATGAGCCTCGCCTCCTGGTGTCGGTGCCTTTGTGTTGTCCCCTCCCGCACTGAATCATGGCAGGCCTGTGTGGCCAAGGGAAAACCGTGGGAGTGACAGTAGGGCTTACAAGTCTGGGTCATGGAAGACACCGCAGCCCCTGCCTCGCTCCCTCTTGGCTACCATGTTGTGGGGACACTCGAGCAGCCCTGACGGAGGAATGGAAGCCATCAGCCAACAAGCCAGCCCCAGCCTGCAAGTCATGGGAGGGCGCCATCTTGGGAGCAGATTCTCCGGCCCCAGAATGGCCTTCAGGAGACTGCAGCCCCGGTGGCTGGCAGCTTCCCAGTACCCTCATGAGGGATCCAGGAGCCAGAACCTTGCCGTTATGCCACTCCCAAATTCCTGACCCAGCAGAGATTGAGAGGTCAATGTTCACTGTTTTAAGCCACTAAGTTTTGGCATTGTTATGTGGTAAGAGACAGCAAACCCAGGTAGGTGCTATTATGATCTGGTCCATTTTACAGATAAGGAAACTGAGCCTCATTGATGGACCCTAGATTATCTGATAGTGGAGAGTCCAACCCAGGCCAGGCTAAGTCCAAAGCCAGTGCTTTTAACAATACCCTGAGGGGCTGGAGAAGATCTTGAAACCAGTGGTCTTATTCCTTCGTTGTGGCAGATGGGAACCTGACACGGGGTAGGGAGTCACCTTGGCTAAGGTCAGTCAAGTTGCTGTTCTCTGCCCCTTCCCTACTGCTCTTGGGCTTATGGGGATGACTTCAGCCTCCAGGGTGCCCGCAAAGGCAGCCTAGATTCTAGAGCAACACATACACTGTGCCTTTGGCTATGGAGACCCTGGCCTTTATTTGTTTGTTTATTTATAAAAAGATTGTATTTATTCATTTGGGAGACAGAGAGAGACAGAGCGAGCACAAGCAGAGGGAGAGGCAGAGGGAGAAGCAGACTCCGTGAGAGCCTGGCCTTTGGAATGATCTCTAGAATAGCCACCCTGGCAGTCATAGGCTAATCAGCCAGGGGAGGTCTGGTTTCTTCACTCACCAGTAGGTGATGGGAGGTGGGGCTATTGGCCCAGGGCAGGAGCTTAACTAGGAGCCAAAGAGGGGCAGGAGTAGAAAGCAAGGGCCATAGAGGCCTGAGGGTCAGGGCCTATGGTAGGGGTTGGCCTGCTTCTCTCCTCTGGCTTGCCACCTCCCCAGGCAGATGGAACATCCTAACCTCCTAAGAATGCAAGTCTGACCACAGCAACTGCCTGCCTCACACCGTCCATGGCTCCCGGTACCCTTAGTAGAAAGGCATATTTCCCACTATGGCCCAAAGGACTTCAGGATCTGACCCTCATCCTTCTTCCTCCCTCCACCTCACCTCAATTCCAACCTCTTTTGGACCTGTTTCCCCATGTTCTGGCCCCTGCTTCTCCTCTAACTCCTATACTATTTCAGGTGTCAGCTGAGATGTCCTCTCCTCCAGGAAGCTTTCCTGGACTTCGCTACTCATACCCTCATGGTTCCCTATGTTTCTGCTATTGGATTACTGAGCACATGCAGGCATTCAATAAATACTTATTCCCCAGACAGTCACCAAATTTCCCCCAAGTCCGCTCTCTGCTTTCCCCTGTCCCCTGATTGGCATCCACCATCACCCTCCTCCAAGGCCTTCCCTGCCTTCTCTTACCTTTCTGGTCTCTCCTACCCCCACTCACCTATGCTCCCTAGTTCAGCATTCCACATTTCTGTTTTTTGTTTTTACTGCATTTTCCACTCCAGACGATGTCGACACCAGAGATGATGACCAGGATGGAGCTTTAGTTCCCAGAGACCGGGGGCACCTGCTTCTGCAGGATCTTAGGTGGCTTGTGGGTGTCAGGCGTGGCTTCTGCTCTACTCCGGCCCCCACCTACACCGCCACGGGGCCACATCCGGGGGGATTTCTGCCTTCCGTTTTTCCAGAGCTGTGAACCGAGGGTCCAAAGGGTCGGTCCGTGGCTTTGCTTCATTTGAAGCCTCACAGCATCCAGTAAGGGCACATGCCATTCCTATCGCTTCCACTGTACAGCTTGGAAAGGTGAGGCACAGAGCAGTTTAGGCATTTACCCAAGGTCCTATGGCTCCAACAGGTGGAGCCAGGGTTGAAACCAGGTGGTCTGGCCCCTCTTCCCGAGCTCTTGACTCTCATCCTTCTAACTCTGAGCAAAGGCCAGGCCGCCTGAGATGTCACCCTTAAGGGCTAGCTTGGGACCCCCATGGATGGGGGCCTTGGCCTTATGTGACGCTGCCCTCGCTGCCTTGACGGGGTGCTTAGGCATCCCAGGGGGCCGTCCTGCTGGGTTTGGAGTAATTAGTTTTCCTAATGAAGGTGATCAATCATTTGATTTCCACTTTAAGGTCGTGCGGAAAGTTTCCAGAGAGGAAAGGTCGGTCTTGGGATACCATGTGGCCTTGGCTCACGGGTGAGTAATGCCACCTCAGGGCCTCTCCTGACATTACTGGTCAAGAAAAAACCCCTGCAGCTTGAAGCAGAGACTCACCATCACGAGTTGAAAGAATGTGACCGCTGCTCGTGGGAACAGGTCATGTCGAGCCCTGATGTGCCACCCTAGCCTAATTTACACGCGCGACTGTTTCTCATCATCACCTTCTGAGGGGTTGGTTGCTGTGATACCCCTATTGCTCAGACAGGGAAATCAAGGCCCAAGTTACACAGCGTGGAAAGGGGCGATGCTCTGTTGGTTACTAGGAAGCCCGTCTTGGCCTTTTCCTATCGGGAGGCCGGGGACACCTGCTTCTCATTTCAGTGAGGTGGGCCCAGCTTGTAATCTGGGTGATCCGGGGGCCATGACCTGCGGCCACTGGCTTGGGGGCAGGGCACGATCTCAGCCCCAGAGTCTACCTTGCTTCCACACTGCTGCACTGAGGAGAAAAATGCAATCTGATCCTTCCATTTTCCTTTGCTGGAGCCCACAGCACGGTCGCCGACAGAGATGTCCACAGGGCCCAGGCAGGTGGCACAGGACTGAGGTGAATCACGGGCAAGTGTCCTGTCTAAAAGGGGGGAAGCTGCCATCACATTGGAACTTGGGTCCGGTGTGGCCAGATCTTACGGTTTTCAAGAGAAGCTGGTAATTAGGAATTTTATGTGACACGCCCCCATATTTTAATGGTGGCAAACTAATTTAAAAGCCAGTTCCCCGCCCCCCACAAAAGTATCTTGTAAAACACCTCTGAGGCCTGGCTTGGACCCCCGGTTTGCACCCCCAGCTCCAGAATAAAGCAAGCAGCACACCCAGACATTATTATACAATTCTGTATTGAGCGACGCGTTTACAGAACGTTGTTCTTTTTAAAATTTTAAACAAAGTTCATCGATCTCTCATAGAAACGGTTTTGTGGGTTTTTGTTTTGTTTTTACCGTTACAGGACGCGAACCTGACAAAGTTGTTCATGGGTCGGCTAGCTTTAAGTACAACAGGATTTCCATGTTCAAAAGACTATATGCTAAGTGCTTAATCCCGTCACACAAAAGCCAGATTTAGTCCTCTAAGATCTGTAGTCTGCGGGTGAGCCTGGATTTCAAGGTTGTGTGGGTTTCAACAGTAGAAAGTAGTGTGTTCCCTCACGGTCGTCTTAATTGAGACAGGGCGGTGGTGGCTAAAAGGAGATGTTTCGTTTGTTCCAGATTTGATTACTCTGAAAATTGGTCACTGTTTCCTATTGTCAAAATATAAAAATACCTTCATCTGGATAAAAATGTATACAGTGGAAAACTCTTCAATGCATAGCCTGGGTGTATGGAAAAGGATGTTTTCCTGCAGGGTTTGTGTTGTTCTTCATTGATTGTGGAGACTGCAGCCTGGCCTGGGTGCACGAGAGTTGAGATTTCTGGAACAGCCCTCAATTGTCCCCTTCTGGTCACTGGGTTTTGCTGCATCCTTGAAACCCCTCAGCCAGCTTCCCCCCCCCAAGCACTGGATTGGCGCCGATTATGGCCACCTTTTCGTCGACATTCTGGTTTCAGTTGGGAAGTCACCGAGTCAGCCTTCCCATGGAGAGTTTGACAAAGGAAAAGAAATAAAAATAGGAGACACAGAGAGAGAGAGAGAGAGAGAGAGAGAGAGTAAAAAACCGATTTGGTGGCTGTTCATCCACACTGGGAACTCTCCCGCCAGAAACCCTGACGACGAAGATGCTAGAGAAAGGGCTTCTCTGAGTTTGGGGGGATTGAGTCTCTGCTCCCCAGAAGGTCACGTGTCGGAAGGCAGGAGGGTAGACTTAGAGCCTGGGATACAGTGATCATACTGCGGTGAACTCCACCTTCTCGCTTTGTTCTGCGTGGACTTGGGAGTTGCAGAGGCCTTCCAGAAACAGCACCTGGGTCAGCTTGAGAGAAGATGGCAAGAAGGGGGAACTGGGGTCTCTAGTTGGAGGAATCTACTTTTTGGTGCTGAGTGCTCGTGGGATGCTGTTATTTAACCAATGCTGTTATTTTCTTAAAACACAGGGAGGGGAAGATGGCGGCTGCATTCCTGCTCTGGAAAGCCAGTGGGGGAACCTTCTTGTGCCGTGGCCACGATTCAGGCTGGGGAATGGGGTCACTCTGGCTCAACTGCTGCCCTCCAATCACCTGACCCCTTGCCTGGCTTTCCGGAGAATCCAGATGTACAGAGGGACAGGCTGGGTGTCCAACGTCGGCAGCCCCCAGGTTTCTGACGAGAGGGAGTGGAAGCAGTTTTGTACCATGTCGCGTCTTGGAGAGGATGGCTGGCCACGGCCCACACCTCTACGACATCTACAACGGCACGGGACGTTCTGGGTCATTGAGGTTGCAAAACAGACCAGCAGAATGGAACACATCCTCAACGGCATCGAGGCTTTCATTTAGAGTCTTTTGGACTTTCTCTTTTCAGCATGGTTTCTGGAAGGGCAGTAGCAATGTGCTGTGTCTCACAGACAGATACGGAAAAAAAAAAACAAAACCGCAGTTCAAGGGTTATCTAAATTTTGGTCAGTCTTATAGTGTTTTGTGATGGCTTTGAACAATTGTCTTCTTTTAATCTCATCTAGTGGCAAAAACGACACAACTTCAGTGTATACTTCGCAACAGTTGTGACAGCATCCTGATTTTATAACTCTCTGTAATATCAAAACAGCATTGGCTGGGAATAAATTCCAAAGGATCCTTTATTAAAATATCTAAAAGAGGTCTATAAATATTTATTTTTCTAAAAGAGTTTGGAGTTTCCAGGTGAACGTGTGGTGCCACATCACTTCCGCCTCCCGCAGAGAGGCCAGGGTGGAGAAGGGGTGCTCCGCGGGGCAGGGGTGCCAAGAAGAGGAGGCAGTGACACTCGCCCCGCCCGCTCACTCACAACGTCACAGAACTAGGATTACAACAAAAAACGTAAACTGCATACCACTGCTGTCCCCATGTGGATGGTTGGGTTCCTTCCTTCCTTCCCCCACCCCGCTTGGGGGAGTGAGCGAGAGGGGGAGAGCTGGCCCCCTGGTACGCCCCGCGCCCTCGTGCCCTGCCTTCAGAACTCCCACTCCAGGGCCTCTTCCCGATTGGCAGCCCTCTCTAGCCGGTAGATGATACTGTTCAGGTTGGCCATCTTCTCGTGTCGCCGCTGCAGGTTGGGGTTCACCTTGGCGCTGGGGTGCAGAGCCCCAGCCGTGTCGGCGGTGGGGCTGGCACTCGGCACTTTGGCAGGAGGGGCGCCGGGTGGGGACGGGGAGATGGGGGCTGAGGAGGAGGGGACGGGTGACACAGACATCATGAGGCCCGGCGAGGAGGCAGCCGAGGGAGAGTTCAGGGACACCTCCAGACTACAGCGCGAGGACTCGGAGACCGACTTAAAACTTAGAGGGTCCGGGTGGAGCCGCTCCCCGCCCTCGCTCTCCTGGGGGGGCTGTAGTGAGGGGCAGTCTGGCGTGGTTCCGCCTGGAAGGAGGAGCCCTGGGGCCACTTTAGGGAGTCCGTCGTTGCCCGGACGGTCAGGAGGCACCTCTTTGGGGGAGCCGTGGGCTTTGTCTGGCTCCCCTGAGTCCTGGAGCTGGTCGCTTGCCTCCTCCTCTGCATCCTCCTCAGTCTGTTCCTGCTTAATCCTCACCTGGGCCTTGTCCGGGGGGGTCAGGGGTGTGATGCTCTCCTCAGAGCCTTCCCGAAGCTCCAGTTCCTTCACGGTAGGCTTCTGGTCCTCAGCCTCAGAGTCGGGGCTCTGCGGGGTAGGGTCTGGATGGGAGTGGCCTGGTGGTAGGACGCCAGGACCCACAGTGGGGTCGAGGTCTGGTTCGTCTTGGGTCCCCTCCACCAGCATCTCCCGACGCATCCGGGACCTGGGGCAAAGATGGCGGTGAGCGAGGGGCTGGATGGGGGACCCGGCTAACCCGGGGCTCAATCCAGTCAAGTGGCCTTGTGACCCCGTCCACTTTTCCAGGGGCTCGTCACATGCAGCGTCAACAACCTGACTCGTGGGGGCTATTATTATCCCTCCTTCACGCAAGAGGAAGCAAGCCTCACACAGCCAGTAAGTAGCGGAGTCGGGGCCTGAACTCAGGATTGTTGGATTCCAAAGTTCTTGATCTAGACCTGTGCTGTCCGATAGAGGAGCCACTGGCCACACGTGGCTCCTGAGCACTTGAAATGTGGCTAGTCTGAACTGAAGTGTGCTGTGCGGGTTAAAATACACACTGGATTTTGAAGGCTTAATACAAGAATATAAGATTTTTTTCTTCATGCAAGAAAAAAAAAGTAAAAGGTCTTATTAGTAAAATTTTTATGTTGATTACACACTGAGATTGTTACATTAGGCTAAAAATACTATTACAATTAATTTTGTGAATTTCTTGTTTTTGTTTTTTTTTAACATGGCTACCAGGGAATTTTAAACCACATGTGGCTTGCATTATGTTTCTTTTGGACAGCACCCGTCTAGAGCATTTCCTGAAGGCAAATCCAGATCTAGGTTGTGGCGACATCTCTCTGGTTCTTTCCTGTGGGGACTCTTAGACATCGGCCCAGAAGGGGAAACTGAGGTGCGGAGAGTGACTTGTACACGTCACCACGGCACCCACGTGCAAAGCTGGGACCAGAATCTGGGAAGCCCAGAGGCCAGTCACGTCCTCTCTTCACTTCAGCTGCTTCCCTGCCACCGGAGGGCAACTCAGTCTTACACTGGGTTTAGAGCAGACAGACCAGGATTGAGACTAGGCCCATTCATTATTTTCCCAACAGCAAAGGAAGTCTAGAGAAGTCAATGACTCGTGCAAGGTCACAGAACAGAAGGGCTTCCTCAGCTACCTGCTGTAGCCCTCTGCCCATTTAAATTAATAATAAAGGACGTATTATTGATACACAATACTAACAATTATAAGTCATAAACATCACACTAATGGGTGCTTATCATGTATCAGGCACCAGGCCAAGCGCTCTTTCCAGATTATTTCATTTATTTTTCAAAATAACCTTAGGAAAAGGATATTAGTCTCATTCCTACAGATATAGGAGACGAGGTTGAGAGAGGCACAAAGATTGCTATGATCACGGGGCAAGCAGTTGGGGTGGGAACCCAATTACCTGTCTATACTCTCTGGCCCCCAGCTCCCTGTCCAGGTTGGGGATGGGGACCCATTTCAGTAGCCTGGGCCTAGAAGGATTCTGAGGGATTATTTGGTTCAGTCTCCAGTCCCTCTACAAAGGAGGCCTTAGCCCACCATTCAGGGGACTCCACCTTCACCCTCAGTCTCCTCTAGAAGCAGGAAGAGCTGCTGTGATCAGGGAGAACCCTCATGGGTTCCACTGAGGTGAGATTGGAGGGGGGTTTAGGATGGCTAGTGTCTGAAGTTCCATCATTAGACTGTCCAAACTGTCGATCAAATACAAATATAAGGCTAATAGTCATTCACACCATAGTATAAATTACTTTTTTTTTTCTTTAATTCCTGAATCTATAGCAGGGTGTACCTGGTAGTTTTTTTTTTTTTTTTTAAGGTTATATTTATTTATTTGAGAGAGAGAGAGAGAGAGAGAGAGAGAGAACATGCACACAAGCAGGGGAAAGAGCAAAGGGAGAGGAGATAATCTCCAGCAGACTCCACTCTGAGTGCAGAGCCTGATGTGGGCTCAATCTCACAACCCTGAGATTATGACCTGAGCCGACACCAAGAGTTGGATGCTTAACTGACTGAGCCGCCCAGGCGCCCCTCCCTGATAATTTATTCTCAAAACATCCTGTTGTTCACCTTTCCCAGAGTTCACTGCAATTTGTAATGATGCATTAATATGAGTGCTCGTGTAATAGTGCCCGTTCCTGCTGGTCTGTAAGAGATGGTAAGGGCAAGGACTTTGTCTTGTTCTCTTCAGTGCCTGGTACAGACCAGGTGCTCAATAAACATTCATGAATTGAAATGATATATTCTCCTCTAACTCTCTGAGACCAGTTTCTTTCTTTTGGGAGTAGAATTCTCTCTGCTCCTCTGTGCAAGTCCCTAGTCACCCTTTAAAACGCAGCTCAAATGCCACCTCTTCTGTGGAGTCTCCCCTGGACAGAACTCCCTTTTCCCTCAGTCCCTTATTCCTCCCTGTTGTTTAGTAATTAGGTTGTACTGAAATTATCTGGTTCATAATTTTAAGCTCTCTATGATGGCTTTTACTTTTTTAAGATTTTATTTATTTGAGAGTGAGAGAGATCACAGAGGGAGAGGGAGAGGCAGACTCCCTGCTGAGCAGAGAGCCTGATGCAGGGAATTGATCCCAGGACCCTAAGATCGTGACCTGAGCCAAAGGCAAACGCTTCACCGACTGAGCCACCCAGGCACCCCGGGATGATGGCTTTGAACCCCTGTATCTCCAGATCCTGGATCACTGTGCATACATAGTACATAGTTGTTGAATGAATTTGTTGGAAAAATATGGAGTGCTCAGTTCCTATGGGGAACAAGAGGGGAGAGAATATTTGCATATCCCCCAGGAAGGGAAAGAGGATGTGAGGATTTAGGGACGTGTGTCATTTGCTGTTTGGAAGGCCCTAAGTCTGATCAGGAGCAGCAATATTTAGCAATATATTTATGTCTAAAGTTTTTTCATTTGCTCCTCGATTCAGCATTGTGGGGTAAGTATTAGATTCCTTGTCTGCCTTATCTGTAAACAGGGATGAGACTCAGAGAAGTACAGTGACTTGCCCAAGAACACACATCCAAGGTGGGACTGAACTCAGGTCTTTGGGGTGCCCATGCCTGGGCTGTAGAGAGAGGAGATTTTATATGTTCCACATTTCCGGACTCTTCCTTCCTATTCTCCTTTGGGGAGCAAGAGACCTTCTCCTTGCCCCTGGAACACGTGGCTGCACTCTCTGGCACTGCATGGAGACATGAGGGACCTTTCCCGTTCAAGAAGCTTGGTGGGGGGAGGGGGGTTCAGAGGTGGTCCCTGGAATCCCATCAAGCCTTCTCCACAGGGCTCTTGGCTGAGCTCAGGAAGCTCCTCTGCCGTCTCCTCGGGCACTGCTGAACCCAGTCATCGCCCCCAGCCAGCCCCAGGACTGAACTCCCAGGAAGCCCAGCCACTACAGGCCAGTGACCCCCCAAGACTAGGGACCGGTGAGTGGGAGGCAGCCACAGACATAGGAATCACCCACTCTTCCGGGCAGGTGGAGACTAGGGGGCTGCCAGAGGGGTCTCCTTTTGCTTCGGGAGTGGGAGAGGCCAAGAGCCCCAAATCAGGGCTCCCACATGAGGCTCAGTGGGTAGTCAGGGCTCGTCAGGCCTGTGCCCCAAACACCATTCTCTGTCCCTTCACAGAGGTGGACGCAAACTGGGTGAAGTAATAATTCAGACAGGTGACACCAGTATCATCAGCTACCCCATACCACGTGGCCAGTACATTCTGTAAACACGGTAGCGCACTGAATCAGGCCTCAAGGCCGGGAAGCAGATCCCCCCCAGGTTCCCATCTTACAGGTCAGGAGACTACAGCTCAGGGAGCGGAAGCTACGTGCTCAGTGCTCACAGCCGGAAATGCTGGAGCTGGGATTTATACCCAGGTTTGCCTCGACTCTGAATCTAAACACTTGGGGGCCACGGTCTCCCCCTCCACACTCCGCCCCCGCCCCCGGAGGCCAAGCTGGGCTCCCCCTGGGCCGGCGGCGATGGGGCCCGTCCGGCCAGCACCCGCCCCCCTCCCAGCGAGCATGCCCGCGCCGCACCTGTAGTTGTGGAACCAGTTGATGACGGTGTTGGTCTTGAGGTTGAGCTGAAAGGAGAGGAGCTCGATGGTCTGCTGGGAGGGGTAGGGCTCCAGCTGGTAGGCCTTCTTCAGCGCCTCCTTCTCCTCGGGCGCCAGCACCACTCGGGGCTTCTTGATTTGCAGGAGGCTCAGGTCCTGGGGCTGCAGGCAGGGGCTGGGGCACTCGGAGCGGGTGGCCGGGGACTCGCTGTCCGAGCCGGTGCTGATGAGGCCGTACCTGCGCTTGAGGTAGGCTGCAGGGGTCGGGGGAAGCACTGAGGGGGTGCCGACCGAGGCCCGGCCCTGTTGGAACAGGGGCCGGGGGCGGCTCCGGGCTGGCGACCCACTTTCAGGGGCCCACTGCCAGTCTCCTCCTTTCCTCCCTCCTGGCTCGGCTTCCACATCCTCCGGACCCCTGCGCGGAGACGCCGGTCTGCCCACACCTGCCCCGACTTCTGGTCGTTAGCGCCCAGCGGCTAAGCCCGTGGAGAGCGTGGCTGGGCCCTCGCAGAGGGAAGTACTCAACGCTGGGTGCTACGCTGCGTTCTCTCGGTTGACCGAAGGGTCACTGAGCTGCACTACAGTCTCGGGGGCGAAGGCAGGACATTCACTTAACCGATCCCTAAAACTGCGTGGTGCATCTCAATCCCAAATCACCAAAATGGGGGAAAGAAGCCGGCTCAGGAATAGAGCATGTAATTTGATCCCCTCAGCAGTGCCCTGAGGCTCTTATCTTCAGATGAAGGAGAATGAGGCACAGAGGGAGTAACTTGCCCAAGGTCACAGGGCCAGGAAGCGGTGGGCCAAGTTCTCAACTGCAGTTGTCTGATGCCGACAGCTGTGTGCCCTTCACGGCTGGCTTGGCCCTGCGCCCTCACCGGGAACTGGCTTGGGGCCGCGTGTGGCAGCTTTCCAGTTCCTTGTATCTCACCTCCCAACCTTGAGCTTTTTTAGACTCCCTTGGGCTCAGCACGAGATCGGGTGGGCACATAGCAGGTGCTCAATGCCGGCTCAGTTTTTCAGGGATTTACTAGTGGATGAGGGAAGAATCTGCAATCTCCTCGCCCACCCCCCAGGGGGGAGAATTCCTGTCTGCTGGGCCACTTCTGCGCCTTGTTGCGTAGAGTCTGGGTAACAGACAAAGGGGGATCGGAGAGAGAGCATTCTGGGGAATACAGTTGGGGTTGACAGAAGACCTTGAAGCAGCTCCGGGTGTGAGGGTGTGAGAAGGGTACCAGGAGAGGCGGGGTATTGGCGTTTTCAGGGGAGAAACAGTGAATGGTTTAGCTGCTTTCAGTTCTGTGCTAGGGGACTACTGTGTTTGGAGGGCCCACACCAGGCTGAGATGGGATCCTCGGGGCCCCTTTCTTTGGGTCACAGCTGGATATGGGTCCAACGGAAAAGCCCGAAGCCACGCCCGGAGTGCCCGGTGCTCACCTTTCTTCTCCAGCTTCTTCATGTCCCTCAGCTTCTCCACGTTCTGGGGGTCACTGAGCCACAGCTGCATGCGCACAAAGGGCTCCCGTCCCTTCAGGCTCAGCTTGTGCCAGGGCTTGGGGCGCGAAAGGAGGTCAGACACGGAGCCCTGCGTCAGCCCCAGGATGCTCTCCCCGAACAGCCGCTGCCCTACGGACAGGGGAGGGCAGCCTGTTACCCCGGGCTGGGCCGGGTGCGCCCAGGAGAGACGAGAGAGGAGGGCCCGGGACATCTGCACGAACTCAGAGGCAAGGACCACACACAGGGCGAGACCCACACCCGGTGGGAATCCGGAGGGGACCCTTCTGCAAAACAGGAGGTTGGGGGCAAGGGATCTGACTGCTCCCAACAAAAATGCTTTCATAACTCAGATTTCCCTCACTCCTAGGAGGTCCCCCAACAGGTCTGAAAACTTTGTGTGTACAAATTAGTGTCACCTCATTAGAAAGTAACCTGACAGAGTGTATCAAAATTTCCGTGTGCATATTCTCTGATCCTGCAATTCCCTCTGGTTGTGTTGGCACAAAGACGCACAGTGATGTGGTTTCAGAAGGCAGAAGGAAATTGGAAATAAGCAAAATGCCCATCCAGTGGGTCAGAAATGCGGGGCATCCCTGGCCCGCAACACTTGGCCACAGGGAAGAAGACTGCAGGCGTTCTGGTCGTTCTAATGTAGAAGGGTGTCCACAAAACAGGGTTCACTTCTAAAGAGCAGGTTATAGGACAGTATGCATGTAAATTCATCTACATAGAAAATATTTAGAAATCAGGTATACATATACTCTGGTAGGTTTTCAGAAAGTATCAAGTATATCTAAAAATTGTGGAGTATGATTGGGGGCTTGGGGGATTTTACTTACTTTTTAGTTAGTTTTTTTTTTTTTTTCCCCTGCACTGCTTGGTATTTTAAAACAAGGAACAAATCTTAATTTTCTAATAGAAATTGCAGTGAAGAATTCAGGTTTTGTGGGCATCCCTCGGGAGAGGGGCATGGCCTGCAGTGGAGACTGAGAGGGGCTTGTGATCCACAGAGTGAAAGAGTTCTGGAACAGGTTTCTCTTCTGTGTGCCCTGAGGGCAAGGGCTCAGCGCTGGGTCAGGATTGTGCTAGAGTGTCACTGTCACTGGGGATTCCAGGTCATATCAGACCTGTACTCACCCGTTTGTCCTACTCTAGGGACCTAGGTCAGAGTCTGATGCCTTCCGGAGGATCCTGGACACCCGTGGTCTGATGGGCCCCTGCAGGCTGGACCCCGGGCCCCGGGATCTCACTGTGGGCGCTCTGCTCAAGGCAAGTAAGAGCCAACCCGGGGAGGAGGCAGCGTCGCTGATTCCCGCCACCCTGTACCTAGGTTGTTATCCGTGAGGACCTCTTTGACTCTCTTGGTGATGGAGTATGTGTCCAGTTCGGGGGACATGGCCACAATCTCCTGGATGCCCCCCGTGGTCTGGCTGCCCGAGTACATCTTCCCCCCGAGCGAGGAGCTGGAGCGTCCC
This sequence comes from Nasua narica, assembly GCA_028533885.1. Taxonomy (NCBI): domain Eukaryota; kingdom Metazoa; phylum Chordata; class Mammalia; order Carnivora; family Procyonidae; genus Nasua; species Nasua narica. Next base: position 7,154,511 of record CM052808.1, on the reverse strand, counting down.
TCCGGCTGCTGGTTCTCCTTGCTGCCCTCCAGCGCCAGGATCAAGGGCTCCTGGGAGCTCCTCTCCGGCTCTGTGGGGCTGGGGGGTGGCGACGGCGAGGACCTCGGTTCCGTGGGACTGGCTGTGGGCCACAGAGAGACAGAGAAGGCAGTTACTGCCATTTGGAACAGACGCACAGGGTTTGGATGTTTGTTGGAGCCGATGTGGGCAACAGCTCATTTTGCAACCACCAGAGTAGTATCTCAGGCAGGGACCATCCTGGATGCAAAAGCCGGCAGACGGAAGTTTGATGAAGAGTAGGGTATTTACATGGTCTCAAAGTATCTTCCTGTAAGATACTTACTAACTACAAAGGGAAAGAGAGTAACTCCGCGGTACAGCTACTTGGCAGACATCGCCTTAACCAAAGGACCACGGGTAACATCACCAATCGAGGGACGAATCCGAATCAACAGTTGATGCCTACTGAGGCAATGGAGTGAGGAGGACGCGGCATCGCTTCTGTGACAGTCCGGCTCGGAATGTGGCCTGAACCTAACCTCACAGAGGCAGCCGGCAAAGCCAGACTGGGATGGTCAGTAGAATAACCGGCTTCTGGGCTTCAGAAATGTCAAAATAGGAAAACAAACAGAGGTAGAAGACGGTTCAAATTGGGGGACTACAGAGACAGGACTATAGGGTTCCTGGGACTGATCCTGGGCAGGGAGAAACAAAATTACACAAAGGATGGGGCGGGCGCCTGGCTGGCTCAGTCCGCGGAGCACCTGACTCTTGATCTGGGGGTTGTGAGTTCAAGCCCCACGTTGGACATAAGAGTTTACTCAAAAAAATGATATAAAGGTTATTATTGGGACAACCAAAGAAACCTGAACAGAGATAGTGGGCTACATCAACGGTATTGTATCATTGTCAGGTTTCCGGTTCTTGGGAAATGCTTTGTGGAAGCATTTAGGGATAAAGGGACACAAAGTGAACTAATATCGCCAATGGTCAGGAGCGAAAGCACACAAACGTGGCAAATTAGCAGCTGGTGAGTCTGTGTGGGGGGTACAGGGAGTCTGTGGTCCTATTGTTTCAACTCTTCAATTAATTAGAAATTACTTCAAAAATGGAAACTTCCCAAAGGTAAGCTGGCAACCCTCTATAAACGCAAGCGCCAGAGATTAACTTAATAAAATATGGTGATTCCCTGAAGCAATGAAAAATAATGTAATGAAAAGATGTCCACAGAAGATGAGTCATTTTTGGGGATCTAACGTGCAGTGTGGGGATGATGGGGAACCATTTGGCATTATATACTTGATTCTTGCCTATGAGAGGAGAACTTCACTATTCCCAACAGAACAACAAAATGGTAATTATGTGAGGTGAAGGATGCCTTAGCTAGTCTTACTGTGGTAAGTATTTGCAGTATATATGCCTATCAAATCATCACTGTATACTTGAAACTTACGCAATATTACTATGTCAAATGTATCTTAATAAAGCTGAAAAAAGAAAAAGAAAAGATGTTCACAGTACACTGGCATATTTAAAAAGTGAGCTCATAAGCCACAGTTTTCATTTGTCAAAAGCCATTTGGAAGACACATTGGGTGGGATGACCTTGCCAAAGCCCCAGTCCCGAATCTGTTAAATGGTGCCACAGAGTATGTGGCACTCTGCCTAGAGCAGCCCTCCTCTGGGCCATCAGGAGGTCACCTCCTGAGCAGTCAGTCACCCACTGGGCTTTCAGGCAGGAGTTGAGCCTCCTGTCTAGCCTGGGAGGTAGGGGAGGGGCCTGAGCTGATGCCCTTAAAGGGGTGGGGACCATGGTGGAGGGTCGAGGAATCCCAGTGCTGGTCCACATGGTACCTTCCTGCAAATTAGAAACAGGTACCTCTTCTTCAAGACATTTGACTGCTGCCTGCCAGAAATTCATTAAGTATAAAAATGTGTGATGCCTAGAAAGTGAAAAGAGCCCCACAACCATTCCGTAGTGGCTTCGATTCCAGAAAAAATGTCCTGAGCCTCTGCTCTGGATGGGTTCTTCCTTCCCTGTGGAGAGCAAGTGGATTTCTATGTTCCAGAACCTTAAATGGCTCCTTATTGACCCTTGCATGAGAAATGTGTTCTCCTTGTCCTAGAGTTCAAGGCTCTGGGTTCTCTGTAGGAACCCACCGCACAGACCTGGAGCTATTCTCACAGCCCCAATCACTCCCGCCCCGCCTGCCCCAAACCTCCTACACTCCTCTACGCCCCTATGCCTTTGCCATCCTGAAGGCCTTTTCCCTAACCTCAAACTCCTATGCATCCCTCAAGACCCAGTCCCAAACGTCCCTTCCCTGAGGTACACACCTTCAAGGTATAACAGCACCTCGACTACATGATGTTCAGTGAAAGAAGCCAGACACTATTATTTCCTTCTTGTGCTTCACCCTTACCTGATGACGATGATGCTGATAATAATTAATAAAACTTCCTTTTATTGGGTACATGGTATATTATTTCATGCCCTGCATAATGCTATGTGATCTCAAGTGACCTTTATAACATCCCTAGGAGGTAGTTACCATGTCATCCCATTTTATAGGGGAGGAAACTGAGGCTCAGGGCTGTTAGGCAATGTGTCCAAGGTCACACAGGGACTAGGAGTGGCAAGCTGAGATCTGCTTATATCCGACACTGTCCTCTCAGCCACTATAAGCCCCTGGCAGGCTGGGAACACACGTTAGTCATGGGTGAGTTCTAGAGCATGGGAAAGAGGCACTGGGCAGAAGTCTGCTGAGTGAATAAATTTTGGCCAGGACCAGAAAGGGAGCGGGATGAGGAGACAGAGGGAGACCCGATAATGAGCCTGAAATCATCCAACCTCCAGGCAGAACGTCAGCCTTTTCTGACTACTCAGACTTTGAAGATCACTTCTGACAACGTTATTGAAAGATTCAGAAATCAACTCTATCAGGAGGAACACACTAATGGTAAGGGGCCGGGAGGTCGAACACGAACAGTCAGGCTGCCTGGGGCCAGAGCAAAGGCATCGGGCAGGGATGCTGGCGGGGGGCAGAGCTCGGAGAGCAGGGTGGCCACCTGGTCTTTTGCCCAGGACTGTGTGGGCTGTATAACGGAAAGTCCCGTGTCCTGGGCAAACAGGCCAGTGGCCATGATGGAGAGGGAAGTGAGGGAGAGATGGAAGGAGAGAGATGGAGTGACAGGGGGACACAGGGTAGGGACAGGCACGGAGCGGGAGGGAGGGCAGGGAAAGGAGGGGCTGGGGCAGGGAGAGACTGGGACGAGAAAGACCAGGGACGGGGAGAGAGACTGTGGGAGAGACTCTGGTCTCTCTCTGGGTGGGGAGGGGTGTGGGGAGTCAGAAACCATGTTGGGGGAGCTAGAGAATTCTGAGAAGCAAGCCTCAGACACAAGTGGCTGCAGTGCCCATGTTGGCCACTGTGGGCAGAGCTGAAGAGCGGGTCATCGAACCAGGCTCTGGTGGCAGGCAGCTGGCGTGGGGAAGGCAATGCTTCGGAAGCCTCCCCTGGCATCTAGCTCAGCCCCAGCTCCCTGGGCCGTGGACAAAATGGGGGCTGGGACTGATCAGTACTCAACCCCATGGCCAGACTTCGTGGGACCTTGTGGGCAATGGACCCCTCTCCTGCCTCTAAGGTGTGGACAGGTGGTGGCCGTGGGGGCTTTGGTTGGATCAGCGGCCCTTGCAAACTCCCTCCCCGGCCAGCAGCCACTGCTCACGTCTCTGCCTCCATGAACATGGGCCCCGGCTTCCTGGTCTGTGGGGGAGGGGGGTTGGGGACAAGGTGTCCACGCTCACCGGACCTCACTCCCTTCCTAATCTATGAAGGATCCTTTTCCCCCGGCCTTTGCTTGTGCTGTTACTTCCACCAGGAACACCACTCTTGACTGTCTTAGCCTAACCCTGTCCTTATACAACACAGACATTTTTAAAAACCCCAACGATTTGACACCAGGTAAATGCCAATCGGAACTGCACCGAGAGGCCCACTCACACCCACAGGGATGGCTTCAGTCAAACACGGAGACTAGCAGGTGTTGGTGAGGAAGAAAAGAAACAGGACGCCCTCCCCCCACGGCTGCCTGGGGTGCAGTCACTATGGAAAACGGCTTGGAAGCTCCTCAGTAAGTTACAGAATTATCATCCGGCCTAGCAATGCCCCTCGGAAGTATGTATCCAAAGGAAACAAAAACAGGTGTTCAAAACAGCACGTGAGGTTCACAGCAGCATTATTCACGGTAGCCGAAAGGCGGTCTAGCCACACGTGGAAATGTTATTCGGCCACAAACAGGAATGAAGTACTGAGACGGGCTGCGGCAGGGATGAGCCTGAAAACATGATGTTCAGTGAAAGAAGCCAGACACAGAAGGCCACATAATGTACGACTCCACTGACCGGAATGGCCCGCAAAGGCAAAGCCACACAGACAGGAAGCAGGCTCGTGGTTCCGGGGCCTGGGGAGGGCTGGGCGGGCACGACTGATTAATGCACAAAGGGTTCCTTTTGGGGGGGATAAGAATGTCCCGGGCAACAGGGAGCTGGGGGGTCGCACAAAGTTCTGAATACACTAAATGCCACTGAACCGTACACCTTAAAATGGTTCAAATGGCAAATTTTGCGTCATGTGAGTCTTACAACAATGAACTGATTAATTACAGTACAACACAACACGACGTGGGGATGGGAACTCTTTCACAGCTATGGGCTCTGGGGTAGGCGCTCCTAGGGACCCGAATGGCGAAAAGCCCTGCGTTCGGATCCCGGCTCTGCCACTAACTGGCCGGTGACCTCGGGCGCGTCCCTGCATTACTCAGACCCTCCATCTCTTCTTCCGGAAAGTGGGAATGACAAATAGTACTTCCGGTGAAGACGGATGTGGGGATTAAAGAAGAAGCTACTGCAAGTGCTCAGCCTTGTGTGTGACCAACGGCAGCCGTCACTAGAACGGTTGCATTAATCCTCACAACTGCCTCACGGAGCGGGGTTTTTCAATTAAAATTTTTAAGTATAAAATATTTCAAAGTATAGAAATATACTGAAAAGAAAACATCAATCCCCCTTCCTTTCCCCAGGTCCATGCCATTAATAGATGTTAACACTCCCTTATTTGCTTCAAATCTCCCTGTTTTAAAGACAAAAAGCAGCAGAGACAGCCAGAATCCTCCCCTCCATGGGGGCACCCCTCTTCCCAGGCTGGAGAGTGGGGGCTCTTTTTAACTTTTTTTTTTCCAGTAAGCTCTATGCCCAACATGGGGCTTGAACTCACGACCCGGAGATCAAGAGTCACATGCTCTACCAATGGAGCCAGCCAGGTGTCCCTCTGTTTGACATTTTAATGCACAGGCTTGTAGCCAATGCGGCAACAGTGTGCTGTCTTGTCTTGTGGCCATGAACTTCTAAAATAAACATCATCACCTGGGATGCTTTTGTTGCCTGACATTATGTTTCCGGTAGTATTCTCGTTGATACTTGCACCTCTCCCGGACTCCGACTGACCTGCCCACTGGGCGTTGTGGGGGAGGGAGCGTGGGGCTCCTAGAGTCCCCCTCTGGACTCTGCTCTGTGACTTTGGGCAACTCTCTGAGCCTCAGTTTCCTCATCCAGGCAACGTCCAGGCCCCACCCTGCCTGCCTGTGCATCACTAATGGATGGATAACAGCCCAAATCTCTGTGCTAAGGCTTCTGAGGCTGCGTGCTGCATCGCTGGGAAAAAGATCAATCAGCGATTCTGGCCAGGGGATAGGGGGGCGCGGCTCTGCTCCACACGCAAAGTATTCTCTCCACTTGCTCTAGGCATCCTGGCGCCACCTAGAGTCTAAAACCACCGACAGAGGGGGCATTCCTCGGGTTGAAGGAAGGACGGCACTGCAGTCTTCCAGAGAGAAGTGATCATCGCTGGGAATGGCATTTCTGGGGGACTGGCAACATCCTGCGAGAGGGCCCCGACCACACTCACCCTGGGAGGCGCTGGGCTGCTGGCTGATGGCCTGGCCGAGCTGGTCCGAGAGCCAGAGCTGCATGCGGATGAAGGGCTCTCGCCCCTTCTGCGTCAGCTTGCTCCAGGGCTTCGGCCGGGACAGCATGTCGCTCACGCTGCCCTGGGATAGGCCCAGCACCTGGGGATGGGCGGGGCAGGAAGGGTAGGGAGGCAGGCTCCTGGGCCATCCCCTGGCCTCCCCTCCTTTCCTCTCCACGAGACCCCTAGGGACCACTGTTCACTCTGATTCTCTGGGAGACCAGGGCTGCCTTCATTTGTTCTTCATTTCCCAGGTGCCTGCTGTGTGCCTGGGCCATGCCCCCCCATCGGCAGTGCCCTTCCAGATATCCCTACAGGTAAGAATCCTTCCTTTCAGACCCCTCAAATGCCGCCTCCTCCAGGAAGTCTTCCTGTGCCTTCCACTTAGGTCACTCCTATCTCGCAGCTCACCTTTGCCTGCTCCTCTGCTAGGGACAGAGGCGCTGTTAAAAACTACTTTACCACTGGTACTGCAGGGCACCCCTGGCTGGGCTGAGCCATAACCCTTTAGTGGGTGGACCATTGGGAGGGATGGAGGCTTCTGGAGGAGGGAAGGTAAGTAGCAATTCCTAACCAGACAGAAGCATTTCACTACTTGAACAACCAAAGGACTAAATGTCAGCCTGGCCTATGGCTCTTTTCCCACAGGCCCCAGGGACAAGTGGATGCAGGAAAAAGGATTTGGGGTCATCCAGACCTGGGTCTGAATCCTGCTTTTGCCTCATTCTTGTTCATACACACAACCTCTCTTTCCAGACCACAAGGGCGGTCCTCCCTCCCCAGGTCCCATGGGCCCCATGGCCCGCTGAACTTCTTGGGGGTGGGTCCCACTATCTTCACCTTCTCCCCAAAGATCCTCTGGCAGATTCCGTTCTTGGCTAGCTTCTCCTTGACCTGGCGTGTCAGCTCCAGGGTGTCCACCTCCCGGTACATGTAAAGCTCGTACTGCTCGGGGGTCAGGGGCGGCACGGTGGGCTTCAGTGTGCGGGGCACGTACGCGGGGTAGTAGGCCAGCCGCCCACCGCTGCCTGCCTCGGGAACGCCCCCTTCAGACTTGAGCTCGCCCACCCTGGGGGGCTCCTCCTCGCCCCCCGCTGACTCGTCCTCAGGGGCTGAGGGGGCCTCATCCCCACGGGGCCAGGCCCTCCCGTTGGGCTGTCCAGAGTAGCTGGAGGAGGAGGAGGACAGGGAGGGCGAGACGGAGGCATAGGGCCGGCTGAGCAGGCCGCGGTCCGAGGCCCAGTGGTGGTCAAAGTAGCCGGCGTCTCCGATCTCCGACTTGACCTTCCGGATGATGCTCTGCACAAAGGCCGCGGGGGACAGGACCGTGAGGGACGTCTGTGTGGCGCTGCTGCTGGTTCCTCCGCCACCACCGCCACTGCTCTCCTCCTGCTTGACGTAGGTCGGGGCCCCATTCTGGCTCACGGCAGCCAGCGAGGGCCGCTCTGGGGGCGAGGGAGGCACCGAGCGCCCCCGGGGGCCGGCCTCCATCTCCAGCAGTGCCTGCTGTTGTGCCTGCATCTCGCGGCGTGCTTGCTCCAGAATGTTCTTGATGGCATCTTCCGAGGTGCTGGCGGGGGCTGTGCCGTTGGTGATGCCGAGCGGGGCTGTCGCGTTCTTGGACTCGCCTGTCAGGAGGATGACACAGGGTGGCCAGAGGCCCGTGCTCAGGGCATGGTTTGACAGGCAAAGGTGTTCACAGCATCAGTCTAAGCATGCTTAGGAGATACTGTGAAGACACTGCAACAGAGCCAGTTAAATGAATTTAATCTCTCTGCCAAAGGCAATCCCATGAGATGTCCTCACGCACTGCCCTCTGCTCTGCTTTCTAACCTTACGCACCGGGCAATCACACTTGATGTGGGAGCGTGGCCTGGTGCGTCCCCACTTAGTATCAACACGAGTATTTTTTCTCATGATTCCAAGTTCTACCTTTCATGGCTGCCTATGCCCCCTGAAGGGACATTCTCCGCTTTATTTACCTGGTCCCCCACTGCTGGACACTTCGGGTGTTTCCAGTTTGTCACTGTTGTGAACAACGATGAAGGCACAGCTTGTATATAAATCTTTGTCCCCATCCTGGCTAGTCCTTCCATTCCGAGAGTAGAACTCTCGAGTTAGCAGTCAGCCATGTTTGTTTCCTCCCTGGGGGACCGCTAATTGCTCTCTGAGTAGCCTTCGCTCTTGTCAGGGGCGTGGGACAATCACCCAGTAGTTTTTTTCTCTTGCTACCTCTTCAGAGACCCTGAATGGAAACCCCCCTGGCTGGCCCACTCTGCTATGATGTTGCCTGTTTTTTCTGTCTTATTATTATTAGTTTTTAGAGACAGAGAGTGTGCATGGCAGGGAGGGGCAGAGGGAGAGAGAATCTTAAGCAGGCTCCATGCCCAGCACGGGGCTCCATCTTACTACCTCGAGATCACGATCTGAGCCCAAGATCAAAAGTTGGACGCTTAACCAACTGAGCTACGCAGGCACCCTTGATGTTGGCTTTTTAATTTCTCTGCTGTGCTGTCTTGTTTCTGACACCCCCGCCCCCCGCCTGTGGGAGCGCACTGTACAGGGAGTCAGGAGACCTGGGCTCTCCTTCGTTCTAGGTGTAACTGTGAGCACGTCTCCCCCTCTCTGCTCTCAGCTGTCCCGTTTATTTGGTGGGAGAGTTTGATTAATCTGTTTCTCCTGGTTGTTTACGCTCAATATTGTGTCTTGTCCACAGCTGTACCTCGTGTTCAGCACGAGGTAGATGCTTAACCAATGTTTACTGAGTGATTGCCTCTCTTGTCACAGGAGCTCAAGAAGAAATTCAACTATAGGGGCGCCTGGGTGGCTCAGTGGGTTAAAGCCTCTGCCTTCGGCTCAGGTCACGATTCCAGGGTCCTAGGATGGAGCCCCGCATCGGGCTCTCTGCTCAGCAGGGAGCCTGCTTTCCCCTCTCTCCTCCTGCCTCTCGACCTACTTGTGATCTCTCTCCTCTCTCTCTCTGTCAAATAAATAAATAAATAATCTTAAAAAAAAAAGAAATTCAACTATACACAGTGGATTATTTGGGTGGGGCAGTGTAGGCCCCTAGTGGGGAGGGGGGCGAAGGGGGAGGGGCTCCTTCGCCCCTCCCCACGACCAGGTAGGAGGGCCCTTGGGAAACACTTGGCTCCCAGCCACGCAATCAGACGCTTGGGAATCGGGACAGCTTGCTCCGATTTGCCACCAAGGGGCAGCAGACACCACAAAGTGGGAACACAGAAGCCAGCATCAGCTTCCAAGCCAGCGGCAGTCTACGCGGGGTGGCGGTCCGGTCCGGTGTGCTGGGTGCAGGGAGGCCACGCCACCCCCCGCGGCAAAAAGCCCTCCAATTGGTAGGAGGAGCAGACATATCCGCAGAGATATTTGTAGCATGAACAAATGTAACAGCAGAGGTAAAAATGTAACGTTAACTGTAATGATAGCTACATTTTCAGGGGCACCTTCTACATGCCAGGCCCCCAGGCTGAGTGCTCGTAAGGACTGATTTCATTTGACCTTCACGCAACCTTAAGAAAGGAGTACTAATATTGTGCCTATTTTAAATATGAGAAAATGGAGGCACAGAGAGGCTAAGAAACTTGCCCAAGAATAAACAGCAGAGCCAAAATTTGCAGCCAGGCCACTCTGGCTTCATTGCATCAAGCAATGTAGGTGATGACGGGGAATCCAAGGAGGGTCAGTATCCGATCCATCTGGATCGGGGTGGGGGGTTTCCTATACAAGGGAACTTCTGAGTTGGACTGTTGAGAATGAACAGGAGCTGGCCAGGGGTGAGGATGGCATTAGGGGCACAGGGAACAGCATGACAGTGGGCATGGCTATAAGCAGTTCATTCGAGAGGGATAGGGAGTCAGGAGAAGTCAAGACCTTAGGGCCTGGGGCCTTGTTGAGGAGTTGGCATTTTTATTTTGAGGACAATAGGGAGCTGTGGAAGGATTCTGAGTAGTGACATGATCCTTTGTCTGCTCTAGAAAGATCCCTCTGGCCTCTGAGTGGAGAATGGGCTGCAGTGGGACCTAGAATATCATTGGTAAGACCAGGGAAGAGGCTAATGCAACAGTCCCAGCAAGTGACGATGGTGGCAGTCAAGGATAGCCGCTTACCCCACCTGGGTGCCTGGCACCATCTGTGACAGGTTCCCAGCCTTGAGCTGGTGGGTTTGCAGAGTGAGTGAGGGGAAGACAGTGAGTTCCATCTCAGACACTCACTGAGTCTGAGATGCCGCTGGGGGACCCTGGTGGACATGTCCAGCCGGCACTTGGCTTAGGGCTCTGGAACTCTTGAGAGAGGTGTGGCCTGGAGAGGAGGTGTTTTGGGTGCGGATGGAACTTCCAGGTCATCCAGGGAGGGTAGGAAAGTCAGAGGGCCTGGGGGGGGGGGCGGTCTGTGCTTGACAGGGTTCCTGTGTGATTACGGGTCACTGTGTCTCCTCAAAGTTGAAGACCCCCGGACAATCCAGACCAGGGCGGTGGCAGCAGCTGGGCTGTCCCATATGGCTGCCACTTGTCACCGTGCAAAAAACTGAGGCTGTAATTTTAGTTAATTTCCAGTAACTTGAGTCATTAAAGTCACGAGTGGCTAGTGGCTCCCACACTAACAGGGACTCGGTGCCTTCCAGGCCTCACGTGGCTGCAGGCTGGTTGGCAAAGAGGTTCTGACCTGCTTGGAATCCCCGCTGTGGTGGACGAAGGCAGACAGGGACTCACCTCCCGCTCAGGGCAGGTCCCGGAGGCCTCAGGCCTCGCCTGTGGCCGTGACACTCACCCCCCTTCTGGGACTCGATCTCCTTCTTGGCCTGCTCCAGGATGCTCTTGATGGCATCATCCGAGCCTGTCTCTGGTGTGCGGATTCTTGGGGTGATACTGCCTGGGGGAGGCAAGGGGGCATCTGTCGTGGGGACCTGCACGCTGGGGGTCAGTCCCTGGAGCTAGGCAGGGTAAAGGGCGGGTACCCTCCTCCCTCAGGGGCTCCCATTGCCAGGGCTGGGACAGGGGGGGCCAGACCTCGAGTGTGTGTGGCAAGATCGCCACTTAGCCCATCTGTGTGACAGACTGGCTCTACAGATGATTCTGGCTTGAACCAATTAAACTAATTAATAATGATGCCAATCATAATGGTACCAATGACGATGGCCACCAAAGCTAACAGTTCTCAAGCAGTTACTAGTTTCCGGGGTGGGACGAATGATTTCTACTCACTTAACCCGCAGAGGAGGCTGACAGATGGGGAAGGATGGGGAAACCGAGGCACAGAAACTAAAGTCAGCTGCCCCAGGTCACCTAGTGCGTGAATAGCAGAGCTGGAACTCAAACTCAGGTGTGTTTGGGAGGTCATGAGATACCCTAAAAGTCAAGTCTGGCAAGGTTGGCAGGAACCTGGGCCATTTCACGGACAGGTGAACCGAGGCCTGGAGGCCCTCAGGAAGTACCTGGCTGCCAGGGCAGCCCCTGGCCCAGCCTTCTCCCACCTTAATCAGCCTGAGCAGTCCCACTGGCACCAGGTAGGGAGCAAGGGGTGAAGAAGGGAAAGAGGATCTATTTCCTCGTTCTACAGAAGGGGAAACTGAGGCACAGAGGGGCAAAGTCACTTGCCCCGGGTGACACAGCTGAGAGGTGGCAGAGTCTGTCTCTGAGCCCGGAGCCTGTGCCCTTGGCCCCTGCGCCTTGGGATGGGCCCTCACCTCGCTGCCGCACCTGGATGGTCCTCAGAGCCAGCACATTCTGCTCATCCGACAGGAACTGCTTCATCTTGATGAAGGGCTCCTTGCCCTTCACCGTGAGCTTGCGCCAGGGCTTGGGCCGGGCCAGGATCTCGCTAACCGAGCCCTGGGACAGCCCTAGCACATAGTGGCCAAACACCCGCTGCCCGATGTTGTGTTTGAGCAGCTGCTCCTTCACCTGGAATGCAATCTCTGCCGTGTCCAGCTGCTCCTCCTCGGTCCCGGCCCCTGCCCCCGCTGTGCTGCCCCCACCCCCGTCCACCGGCTCAGGGGCCCCGGGTGGCTCGGGGCCAGGAGCGGGGGTGGCAGGGGCCGTGGGGGGCTTGGTGCCGTAGAAGGCCGGGGGGAACACCAGCAGGCCGCCGGCCTCCCCCTTGAAGGTGGCCGGGGGCATCATGTGCTTGGACAGCAGTGCGTCCCCTGCCAGTCTGTCCCCAGAAGCCAAGCTGGGGAAGGGGGACAGTGAGAAAGTCCTTGGGCCATCGGGGCCCAGGCCAGGACCCAGCAGGGGCTGCCCAGGGCTGGGCGATAGGGGGTCTTCGGGCCCTGGTGGTGGCGGGAGCTGCGGAGGGGATGGGTAGGACTGCTCCGTGCCCAGAGAGTCCTTGATGGAATCGTCCTCCGAAGGGTCCTCTTCTATAATGTCAAAAGAGACAGATGGAGGAAGAGAGGAGAGACAGAGAGAAAGATAGAAGCAGACAGTGATGGAGAGAAGAGACGGAGAGAAATAACGAGAGTGACAGAGTGAGAGACACCAGGGAAATGGAGGCAGAGAGAAACAAGAAACCGGGGAGACATGGACAGAGGCAGAGACAGGACGAGAGGCAGAAAGAGACAGAGGGACAAAGAGACAGAAAGTGGGAGGCAGAGAGACACATACATGAGAGGGCAATTCAGGGAGAGAAGGGGAAGGAGAGGGCAGGGAGACAAGTGCTTTGGGCGTCCAGCAGTACCAAGAGCTCCCCTTCTGATTCTCGAATCCCCATCTGTGCAGGCCTGGCCCACACGTCAGTTCTGGGGAGCCTTCCCTCCTATATTAAGAGCATGCACTGAGCACTCGTTCCGTGCCAGCCCCTGCCCCCCGGGGGTTCAGACCGCCTGCCGCCGTGGCAGGATGCGCACTCCTGGCCCCCGCCCACCTTGCAACCCACCTCTTCCTACACGTCCTATGTGTTTGCATCCCCTGTGTGAACAGCACCCACGGAGTGGACCGACCCATTATTGCCCCCACTTTACAGATGAGGAAACAGAGGCAGCACAGAGCGTCCTGGCCGGGGCCACTGAGTGGGGAGAGGGGCTGAGTAGCTGAGAAGGCGAGGTGGGGAGAGAGCAATGTCTGCGGGGGTTCCAATGGGAATGGCCTCCTTGTGCCCTGTGGCCACTTCTCGCTGCTCAGCAAGGCTCGGGGATGAACGGAGCCTTTTGTCGGGGGGGGGGGTCTTGGGAGCGCCTGGGTGAGCTGCGTGGGGTAGGCGTGTGTGGACACGGAGGGGGGACACTGCCAGCTGGCTTTGCCATGGGGAACCCCCAGCTCAGCGCCACCACACAGCTGCTGCTCATTCGATGTGCACCCCTTTCCTCCATCCCTCTCGTGCCCACGTGGGAGGCAGTGGCGTGTGGGCACGGAGAAGGCCAGAGGCCCACGGGCAGCCCCATCACAGCCCCTCGGCCCCAAGAGCATCCTGTCTCCCCTACCAGGGCTGGCCAGAAGACCGGGCTTTTCCAGAAGGAATTTCTGCGTGGGGAAGAAGGCCTCCTTTGCCATGAGCAATGAGTCTTCGGGCTTGGCCATGCCCTGAGGAGACAAGAAGCCGGGCTGAGAGGGCACGGTTGGCAGAAGGCCCTCGAGGGCGGCCTGCGCTGCGGGGACAGTGGCGGGAACACTCACGTGCGGGAGGCTGCAGGTGCTGGAGGCCAGCTTCATGGCTTTCAGGATGCTGCCAGAGAGAGTGGAGAGAGTCCGAGGCCAGCCAAGTCCGCGGGGCTTGCGGAGAGGTCTGAGAGGTACTTCCTCTAGCCCCTCTTCCCTGACTGAGAGCAACCGCCCCAGCCCGCGGACCCCACACACCAGCGCTCCCAGGACAACGCAGGCCTCAGGCAGCAGGCCGTGAGCCGGCTCCAGCCGTCGCTGGAGGGGTGCTGTCCTAGGCAAGCCCCACACGGGCCGCCCGAGCTAATCGGGTGCAAGCACCATCCCCCGCCAGTTCCCACATGGGCCACGAGCCACCTGGCAGGTTCTCGGATAGGTGGCTCTGGAGGGCAAAGAACCAAGTGTGGTTAAGTTGAGACCCAGGCTGCCATGGAGGAGAGACAGGGTATCACCAAGTGGGGTGTGGTGGGAGGAAGGAAGATCATGGACTTTGTCCAGGGCCCCTCTTCACCAAGGAAGAGGGCCGCGGGTGGTGGAGCCCCACTCCCCATAGTACCTCAGCTCTGTTTTGATTTCTTCATAGTCAGACTGCGCCTGGAGCTTCTCTTCCAGTTTCTAGAGGAGAAAACAAAGACGGATTCAGGCAGGCCCACGCCCTTCTGCCTGGGGACGCCCGGCCCGTCTCCTGTCTGCACACCTCCTCTCCCAGGACCTCCTCTCCCAGGACCTACTTCTATGGCCTCGGACTTAGCCGTGAGCTGTCGCTCCAGGTCTGCGATCTGGTTGGCCGAGGTCTCCTCCAGCTCCTGAAGAGAGTTCTGGAGCTGCTGCACGTCCTTCAGTAGCCGCAGTATCTCCCGATCCTTGGAGGCCAGCGCGGCTTCAAGCCGGGGGCCCGAGCACAGCGCGAAGTTCACCTTATCCTGAAGACAAAGTGGGGCTTTGAGGGGTAAGAGGTGTGGGGCAAGGGGCCGGAGGGCCGGCTTCCCCACCCCTGAACGCCAGACAAAATGGGAAATCCATCCGTGGCATGTCCTCCCCCTCAGCCCCTCCTTCCAGGCTCCAGCTTTCCTCCTCCTGTCTCTGAGCCTTTGCTCAGGCCAGTCCTACTAGCCCGGATGCCTTCGCTCTTGAACACCCCAGTATTCAAACTGGGGTGCGGGGAGAGTGGGTAGGGAAGGTTTTCTGGAGGAAGATGTGTCTAAACTGTGATGAAGTTTAAGAACAAGTTAGTGATTTGGAGAACTGCTTGGCAGCGTCCACGGCGGGGGCATGTACACTTCTGCCTGGTACATGTGTGGGGGAAAGCGGGTACCATGCCCAAGACACACAAGCCAACCCCAAGCTAACGGTCGTAGCAGCCCGCTCTGGGACAGCCCCAAGCTGGAAACCCTCCTTGGGCCGCCAGATGCCCTCCAACGAGAAGGGAGGAATGGGTTGTGGCACATCCACACAATGGAGCACGCTACAGCACTGAAAACGGATAACCCACAACTACTAACACAGCCTGGATCATGCTCTCAGAATATGAAGGGGAAGGAGCCAGATAGCAAAGCGTGCGCGCACGATCTGACTCAGATCAGATACAAAAGCAGGTGAAACCCAGCTGTGCGGCTACGAGTCAGGAGAGCGGCCCCCCTTGGGGGGTAGCCCCCGGATGGGTTAGCATTCTAGGGGCTGGAACGTTCTACCTGTGGATCTGGATGCTGGCTATGGCATCTCTGAAAAATTCAACATGCTACACACTTAGGACACCCACATTTGTCCTCATATATATTATACTTCAGTAAAACCTTTGTTATGAAAGGACAAAAAAAGGGAAATAGTCTGGTGAGGAAAGGGTGGGGATTGGGTTCCCCAGCAGAGGGAACATCACAGATCGAGGTTTAGGTTTCTACACCGGGCACAGGTCCTATCCCGAGAGACGTTTCCACTCCTTCCAGGGAGACCCTCAGGATTAGACCCGAGACCCTGCAGCCATAGGCCACGCGAGCTGTCGTTCCCCAAGCCCCATGGCTTCTCCAGGCTTAGGAAATGGTCCGTTTGTCCTGGATGAAGAAGAAGTTGATGTTGAGAGGACCTGAAGTCGGGCTGGTCCTGGGCAGTTACAAGCGAATCTAAGAAGCCTTACAAAAAACGAAACGGAGCGGAAAACACAGCCCACCGCTAGCAATACCGGCTGCTCTTCCAGGGAGATAAATGCCAATTAAAGCAGGAAGCGGATGCCATTAACACATTCAATTAATTAGCATTGAGCGCCACTGTGGTGCTCAGAAAACCTTACCCCCCAAACCAGCAAAATTCCCTGTGGCTGATTAGCACAGGCATTTCCCGGGTTCCACGGAGGTTAATTAAGAACCATCGGCAAATTCCTTCTAAGGCGAACCCATGAGCCCTCTTGCTCTCAGTCTCTCCCGTGCTTACTCGTTGTGTTGTGCAGATATCCAGGCACACTGACATCTACACACACTGCCTCCTGGGACACAGACACACACACACACACACACACACACACACACACACACAGACACAGCACACACTGATACATGTACCCGCTGCGGTACTCACGCTGACATGCGGATACACAGAAATACCTGGGCATCAAAGAGGTGTGTGCATATGGACATGTCCCGGTGCCACACAGAGTCATGCGTGTGCTGAGAGATCACACGCCACATGGGCTAAGCCACGTCAGACACACCCCAAAGCCACCGCCACTGCTGACGGGAGCATCAAACATTCACTGAACACAGACTGTAAGCCAAGCACCGTTTTAGGTACTTTACATGTAATCCTCTCAACAGCCCTAAAAGGGAGGTCTTACTCGTACAGGTGAGGAAACCGAGGCACCGTTAGATTAAGGATACAGTTATCTGCCCCAAGGCCACAAACAGACATACACATTCGTGGTGAAACACGTCAGCAGAGACACGGTCCGACAGTGAAACAGGAAGACCGACACGGGCACAGTGGCCAGGGTTTCAGGGAGTCAGGTGAAGTGAGACGTGTGCTGGCCACTTCAGGTGTGTGCGGGGAGGCAGCAAATCCCCCGGGGCAGACCTGTCGTCATGTAAGGAATCGGGAATCTAATCCCTTGGTATGCAGAGATCTGGAAAGAAGGTGGACCAGCTGACATAAGGAACGCAAGGCTTCCTGGGAGAGGAGCAATGGCAACTTTTTTTTTTAAAGTAGGCTCCACGTCCAATGTGGGGCTTGAACTCATGACCTTGAGATCAAGTTGCGTGCTCTACTGACAGCCAGGTGCCCGGCAACGAAGACTCTTAACACAGGACAGAGGGGTCGGTTGGGGTGACTCTGACTGAAATCCCTCTGACCCCAGGACCCCAGGGGGCCCCAACCATGAGAAAAGAGAAAGGTGCGCTAAGGTGGCTTAACACAGGAACCTCAGGATGGATGACTAAAGACTGGTGCTTTGTAGCATGTGGCTGTTTGGGAAAGCCCACTGGAATCACGCTGGCATGTTTTGGGAAACGAAGGCTGATAGGACTGTTAACCTCAGATCTTGGTTAAGTGGTCCTACTGCGATTTGGTAGGACTTGAGAACCCGTGGTCAATGGTGACACCTGGTGGCAGCCACCAGAACTGCATTGATGCTCTAGAGCTCAGACTTACCCTACCACCCACCCCCCCAAGTCTTGCCAGGCATCTGCCCATGGAAATGGTCCTCTTTGGCCTGAGTAAGTTGCTAGCATTCTTGGACAATTTGAGCTAAAGGAGGGCCTCCAAAGGAAGATGCTGGACTTCCTATTAATCACACATGGAAGCCTGAGCTTGCAAAGAGCTGTGGCTGTATTTTGACCTTCAGCTGGTGAAGCAAGTCATATTAATTATAGTTAACTATACATTGACCCTGGCAATTAAGATGCTACGCCCACTGTATCCACACACATTCATGTGCCTAATTTCACACAGAGGTACATGACTGATCCACAAAATGTCATCCACATATTCATACTCACCAACATGGCTTTTCCCAACCTTTCCCTCTGGCTCCCCAACCATTCTTACCCCACTGGGTCCCTGGGGGGAGCAGCACGCCAGGCGGATAGAGCTGTTGACAGAGGCGAGTTGTTCCCGAAGACTTTCTACCTCCCGCTGGGCAGCCTCAGCTCGCTGGGGAGGAGAGAGGTGAGCGTGGTTACGAGGGCAGCAGGGCCACACTGGATCCCATCCTGGCCTTCTGCCATCACCCTGCACGCCTCGGGCAGGGCTGGTGTTTATCTCCAGCTCCCATGCCCCCTAGTGCCACCTGGATGGAGCGTCTGCAGAGCATTTCCCAGCCCATGAGCTCCGGCAGGCCCCTGGGCAAGTCACTTCCTCTCCCTGGGTCTCAATTTTCCTCTTGTGAAATGGGGGCAATGAAACACATCTAAATCAGAATGTCAGCTTACCGAACTGGGTCTATGGTGGATCTTAACTCCTCAAAAATTTCTAAGAGAAAAGCCCAGAAGGAAGCCTCCAAATGTTAGCAATGTAGCCTTGTGGCTTTCGAGAGAAATTTGTACTTTGTCATTCCCTGGTTGTGTGACCTTGGGCAAGAGATTTCACCTGCCGAGCCTCAGTTTCCCTATTTGTAAAACAGGGATGATAAAAGTAACTACCTCACTCAGTTGTTTTGCAAAGTAAGTGATCTGGTAAATTACAACTCGTTAGGTATCTTAGCTTAGGTATCACTAGTTGGTTAACTTTATGAAAAAAGCTGCGACTGTATTTTTATCCACAACTGGCAAGGCGGGTCATAACGATTATCGTTAACTTTTCAGGCTGATATCGGCAATCAAGATGCCACGCCTACTATACACACACAGAGACCCACACACATCTATGTTCACATTCTGTTAATTTATTTTTTAAATTGATTTGTTTACTTACTAGTATCCTGTCTTGTTCCAGAAATGGCTCAAGTCAGTTTTGTTTTGGGAAAGGTTTTGGGTGTGCGGGTGTAGAGAGATACTTTCATGTGCTGCACAGTTGGGGCTTCCCGAGCAAATCTGACTGAAACAGGATGGGGCTAAATTACAAGCCCAGAGGTCAGTTTCTGACATGAGCTAGTGAGAACGGCAGATGTTCCTCTCTGAGATACGTGCTTACATTTCAAAGGGGGAGGACACCACGACCATGGATGCCGCCCCTGAGTTGGAAAGCGGGGTTTAAAGCTACTAGAAAGTTCTGAGTCTTATCTTCCCCATGGAGAGAAGTATTTGCATTCCACGTGCTAAAAACCCAGGATCCTTGCCCTTCTGTCCATCATGACACTAGGGAGCTAGTTTTCTCCCTCTCAGAAAGTCCCTCTCCTATATAACCACCCAGGTTCCCATGTGGGGGTTCCCTGCCCACAGGAAGGAATCTGGTGCGTGCAGGCTGCTGTCTGGTCGTCACCCCCAGAGGAAAGAACTGGGGCAAAGTGGCCGGGTTATTACTGTGTAAGTAGGAACACTGCTCTGCTCTGCTCCAGAATCCTCTTGCTCACATTCTGGATAATCTTAACACAGATTAAAATAACCCTCCTATGATGACGTTTATTTTCTTCTCCATACTTTCTATAATGAGGTTTTACTTTTATACTCAGAGAAGATGAACATTTAAAAAAATTCTTCCCTATTCAAACTGCTCTAAGATCTCTTTTCTCAAGCCTGTTAAACTGGCAAAGATCCACAGGTTTGGGGACACGCGGTACTAGCGGGGCTGCAGGGTGACAGGCCCTCTCTTAACCGGCTGCAGGGAGGGTAAACCGGGCAGTCTGGTCACATCGGTCAAATAAGAATGCACAGATCCTCCTCTGGGTAATTCCACTTCTCAGAATTTATCCTATTTATTGGCAAGTTCGAAATAGTGTCTGTGCCAGGGCATCCCCCGCGGGACTGAAGATGGTACACGACTGGAAGGACCCCGGGGGGCGGGCAAACTGCAGCCGGAAGCCTGTTTTGTGTATCAAGGTTTTCTGGGACACAGCCACACCCGCTCGCTCGCACACGGTCTATGCTTTCACATACAGCAAAGCGGGTTAGCTGTGGCGCAGACCCACAGAGCTGGGCAGAGTCACTCTCTGCCCCTTCGAGGAAAGCTTGCCCCCCACCCTCTGCCCCGCCGGGTCAGATGGCGGCGCGGCCTCGTGGGACATCACCACGCAGCCGTGACTAAACCGACTGCTTCTATACAGACACGGAATGAGTTCTAAGATACAAACGTGGAAAAAAATAAGGCCCAGGAGGGTGGGTACAGTATGTTATAATTTTTATTTTTAAAAGGGGTGAAAATCAATATATTCATGAGCTTGTGGATGGATCTCTACAAGGAGACCCTAGAAACAGGAGAGGCTGCCAAAGGAAGGGGAACTGGCAAGCCGAGTTGGGGAAGGAGATGGGAGTTGCCCAGGTATGAACCTTTTTGAGTTTCAAACAATGTAAATGGATTGCAATTTTAAAAAATCACCCCCCAAATGCTACTCTATTCCATTTTTTCTCTGCCGGTGGGAAGGCCCTGCCCTTATGCCGGCATAGCCATGCCTCCGGGCCTTTACTCCTGCTGCCTTCTATCTGGAATGCCCTTCCTCCAGAGAGCGGCTCCTGGGCTTTAGAGCCCAGCTGCAAAGTGTGCTCCTCCAGGGAAATGACAACTCACTGTCACACTGCTTGGCCATGTCCCTGGCTGCTGGCGTTGCGGGGAGCCCGGCATGGGTGGAGATGTGTTGGGCCCTTAAGACTCCAGACCAGAGCCCAGGGCCACACTTCCCCTCCATTCAGGCTCTTGCCAGCTCTGCCCACCAGATGGCAACACGTCTGAGGCCAGAAGAAGGCAGGGTGCGGGACCCCATTTACACACGTGAAAACGGGGACTCGCAGAGGCTCATGGACTTCTGAGGACCTGGGTTGGGACCCAGATGGGGACCCCAAGGAAGTTTGGGGTCTGCCCAGTACTCGGCCGGTGTGGCTGAGATCAAGGGTGAAGGCTGCAGGAGACCTGGTGGTGTGGGGAGGGAGGGAAAGAAGCAGCTGGGGCTTGTCCCTTGTCACCCCCACAGGCTTTGTGGAACAGTTCCTCACCCCGTCCGCTTGGGAGAGACCCACATCCCAGCTTGGCCTGCAGGCTGGGCTCACCAGTCACTGCTCTGTCGCCTTCCTCCTGCTGGAGAGGCCTCTTGTACAGCCACCAGGGAAGGGCACCACTGTTCTCTGCAGGTGGCCTCCTGGCCCTCCCCCAGGCTGTCCCCTGGCCTGGAACGCCATCCCGGCATCCATTTTCAACTTATTCGTCAGATCTCAGCATCATGCCCTTTCTCCATGATGTCTTCTCTGACCCTCGAATCTGGGTCAGGTGTCCCTTCCCCAACTGCTGCTGCCTGGGTCACCCCATTTCTGAGTGCTCTGTCAGCAACTCTTCCTCCTTCCTCCAGCTCAGATCGGACGCCCCCCTCCCCCGGTCCCAGCACTCAGCATGGCACATGGCAATGATATCAATAGATACCGACCGGGTTCAGTCCCTCCGCCCCAGCCCGAGCTCCCTATCCTGGGCAGAATGAGTGTTAGCATACATCTTCTCACCTGATTAGCTTTCTCCAAGTTGGTCATGATCAGGCCGACTTCATCTGCCCTGAGACAGAAAGAGAAGACTCTGAGAAGGACTTCTGGCAGCCCCTGCCTGAGCCTAAGGGCCCCGCAATGGGAGGCTAAGGAGGTTGCCCTCTGTCCTCCCTACCGGAGAGGAACAGGGCTGGGCACTAAAGAACCCAGGCTGTCGGGAAACAGGACGGGGCCTCAGCACAACACCCCTTCCAGGCAGCCTGGCCCTCCACGCCCCCTGGGGTCTGTCCTCTTGAGCTGTGCACAGAGCTACACCTCCCAGGCTTTGCCGCCGCTGTGCCTTCCACCTGGAATGCCCGTCCCGAGAGCTTTAAAAGCCAGTTCCAAAGCGTCCTCCTAGGAGGCCTCTCTCAATTAACCCCGTGGAGGTCATTTATTTGCTGCCTCTCAACCCCCAGGGTCCCAGCACTAAGGGGGCCAGGACAGGCCGTATCCACCTCAATCGCCACTCTGCTGAGCCTGGGGCGGGGGACACAGGAGGCCTGCGGGGAGCATTTGGTGACCAGAGGCTGTGGATGTGCTTCAGGTACGTTCAGGGCCTTCTTTCGTGCAAGCTGTTCCCTCCTGCCCAGAGCACCCGCCCCAGTATTCTCCACATGGCCATCTCCTTCTCATTCTGCAGGCCACCTCCTCAGGGAAGTCCTCCGTGACTAACCCTGGATAACAGGCCCTCCTCCCCCCCCGGGATTCTCTCTTGCTGCTCCTGGTTCTTCCTTTCTTAGCATTCACCAGGCACCCAGAACAGTGCCAAGCATACAGTAAGTGCTCAACAGTATCTGTGAAGGAATGAATTTATCTCTGTACATTATCGGTTATTGTCTATCTCTTCTCCTCAACTGAGGACAGGGCCATGTTCTAACGTTTCTTCCAGGGACCCAGCACAGCACTGGGTAAAACAGTAGGTGCTACATAAGTGTCTGTGGAATAAATGATGTCTTAAAGCCATGTTGAGCCCAGAGTAATTTAGTGAATGACACTCAGCCCCTGAAGGTTGAACTGTGGAGTCGTGGTGGAGACAGTTCTAGGAAGTTGGGGTAAGGTGGAGGTCGCCCAGTGACCCTGCTCAGCCATGACCCAGAATGTCATTTATAGTCTGGCACACGCATGGCACAGCAAATGACCAGTGAACAGCTGTGTGCCTATGGGGGTGGGGAGCACTGGGTGCTTAATGAAATAGGTGTTTCAGGCAGGGAGTTGGAGGGAGGAGTCAGAAAGGAAGGCATATTTGAGAGCGTCAGAGGGTGGAGGCATGTCTGGGAGGGTCAGAGGGAGGAGGCATATTTGGGAAGGTCAGAGGGAAGAGACATATCTGGTAGGATATGAGGGAGGAGGCATGTCTGGGAGGGCCAGAGTGAGAAGACATGCCTCAGCAGGGTTTTCACTTACTTGGATGCTGCCTCCTCATCATATTTCCGCCGCAGTTCCAGCAGCTCTGTCTGTGTGGCCTTTAACGCTGGGAAAAAGTAAAGAGCCAGGGTGAAGCGCCCCACTGCCCTCAGGAGCCCACTCCTTCTGCAGGGCTCAGAAGGCAGAATGAGGTTGAAGGTAGTAAAGGAAGACCTCTCATTTGGTTAGAACCAGTGACAGGAAGAGTTTCCTGCCCATGGAGGGGCTTCAAGCAGGTTGGAGGGCAGACAGGATGACTCTCTAGGAGTCTACGAAGCCTAGAGGACCCAGGCAAGTGGTAGGGGTCTTCTGTCCCATGGTCGTGGGTATGAGCTGCCCCACATCCTTAGGCCACTTCAGGACATGGGTGGGGCCATCCATTCATAAACTCACCCACCCTAAGATCCAGACTGGCAAGTGAGGGGAACAGGGAGGAGCAATGGAGTCAACAGATATGTGTATATTATAATAAATGAGAAATTTCTTATAAAATCCCAGATTTCTGATTTCTCCAAGAAAATCGAAGGCTTGGTGACACTGGGTCATATGGCCATGACTGACTGATGCTCACAGTGGCCATCTCTTTAGTTAAGGCCCAAGTGGTCCAGTTTGCCCCAGACCCCACCCTGCCCTACTGCCTCCCCTAACCTGGCTGGCTTGGTTATGTGTCTGGCCCCTGCAGGCACTGCATTTGCCACTCCTGATTTAATTCTACTTCTCAAACCCTCTCTCCATAGCAATGTGGCCTCCAGAGACTGGGCTCAGACCTCCACTGGGTAATGTTGAACTATCCCCTTCCTCCTCAAACTCCCCCCTTGCCTTCCTGATTCTAGAATACCTGAGCCTGTGTTCATAGAGTCACTGTGCCCTCCCACTCCTCCTCCTGGTCTGACAGGGCTGGGGAGCTGCACGGGGCCAGGGAACGTGTGCCAGATACATACCTGAATGTAGGACTTTGATCTTTTCCTCTGCCTCCCCCAGTCTGGCTGCCAAAGTGATTTGTACTTCTTGAAGGCCCCTGTGGAGAGATGGGGCCTGCGCACACTGGCTCTGCACATGCCCGTGTGCAAGGGCCTTGCCTGCGTCCCCGAGTCGGCCCTCCTGGCTTCCTACTCCTCTCACCTGCTCTCTGTAATCTGTGCCACTACCTTCTTATTCGGTCCTTAAACATGACGCTCAGGCACATGCCCGCCTTGCTCTTTTGCTAACTGTGTGGACCTATATTAAGTGACTTTGCCTCTTCGGGTGTCAGTTTCCTCATCTGTAAAATAAGGTTCCTGCTGGGGTTTCCCCCCTGGGTGCCATGAAGCATCTTCAGCGTGATGCCCGGGACCCAGTGCTCCCTCAGTACCATTACTTACTATTCCTGTCCCTCGGGAGGTATTTTTGCCTGTCGCTGTGTCAGTTGTTTGGAATGGTCACCAGGTCCACGGCCGCCTAGGGTTTCGGTGTGCTGCCTGTGTCTCAGCAGAGACAGAGGGGTCCCAGCTGGACTGGAGGAGGGTTTATACAAAGCCTGGGCCTTATGTTGTCTGGCTCAGACAACATTCCCTCTAGGGAAGGAGCCCTTTTATCTCTGATCCTACACCCTGTCCCTTTCCCTCTCTCACACCACTCTAGCCACACTCACCTTGCTGGTCAAATGCACCAGGCATGTTTCTACATCAGGGCCTTTGCACAGGCTGGCCCCTTTGCCTGTAACACCCTCCCCCCATATACCTGCAAGTTTCACTCCCTCACCTCCTTAGAGCTTTGCTCACCTCCTCAGTGGGGCCTCCCCTTCTACCCTATTAAAAACCTCAGCTTCAATCTCATCCCCTCCTCCCCACTTTATTTTCCTTCACAACCCTTATCATCATGTAGCAAACCATTTACTGTATTTATCTGGTTTATTTGTGGCTTCCTCATGAGAAAGTAAACTCCAGGAGAGCAGGAGGTTTGTCCATTCGTTTACTGCTGTGTCCCTAGAAAAGTGTGTGGCACACAGCAGGTGGCTCCATAAATACATGGAACAAACGAATAAAGAAATAAGTGAACAAAAGGCTAAATGTAATGACCACCATGAAGCTGGTCTAGAAATGCCCAAGGTTCCAGATCTATAATAATGCATTATTACTATACAGTATAGTATAGTAATTTATAGTAATACATTACTATAAATCTATTATAAGTTTTTACTCCCACATCAACTGTAAGGGCCACCATTTACCGACATACACTCCTCCAAGCGAGCACGGAGCTAAGCACATGCATTCATTCTCATGGCAGACTAGAGTTGATAGCAACTGTCCACTTGATCAGGCTACAGTACCCAGTTATTCAACTACACACTAATCTTGGGGTTGCTGTGAAGGTATTTTGTAGATAGGGTTAACATCTGCAGTCAGTTGACATTAAGTAAGAAAGAATGAGCTCAATTATGTGGGTGGGCCTTGTCTAATCAGTTGCAGAGCTTAAGAATAAAACCGAGGAAGAAGAAATTCTCAAGACCGCAGCACTGACTCCTGCCTGACAGTTTCCAGCCTGCCGGTTGGCTCCACTGATTCAGACTTGTCAGCCCCATCTGGGTGACCTTAGTCTTTGAAATACATATCTCAATTAAAATAGAAAATCCTTCTTTTTTCCTCCCCTCTGGGGCACCCTGACTAATACACCACCATTAGCCCCATTTTCTGGCTGGGCAACCCGGAGCTCAGACAGGTGTCGTGAGCTGCCCCGGGGGGGGGGGGGGCGCTGAGCTGCTGAGATGGAGCCGGAAACCCAGGCCTGCATCTCCGTCTCTAACCTACATCTGGATTCCCTGATGGTCCCACCTCCCAGCCAGGCAGGGGGGCCCACCTGTTCCTCCCCACTCACTTTTGTTTCTCCGCCTCATTTCTCTGCAGCAAAGTTTCTGTCAGGAGGGCTTTGCTGGGAATGCCCGGGAGGCGGCTCCCCTCGGTCAGCGTGGGCCCCGCCGGAGACGTCCCCTCTCTCTGCTCTGGAGGGAAAAAGGAAGGAAAACCACCCATCGCTGGAAGTGGCACGGCAGCCAGAGCTGCCGTGTGCAAACCAGAGGGGTTGGGAGCACTGGGATAAGACTTAATTTTCCAAACTCGGGCAGCCGGAGAGACCTGCCATCACCATGGTCAGCTGGGTTGTCGCCCTGGGGGGGCGCATGTGAACGAATGCCAAATTCCCATGTGCCAGCCTCAGCCAGCACTCCCAGAGGCTTCCTTTACCCTCTTCGACCTGCTCCTGTCTCCTCGGCCTTCTTACTTTTTGAAGAGTCAAGGTAAAATATACAGAAAAGTATACAATTCAGTGGTATTTAGTACATTCACAGTATTGTGCTACTGTTAGCACTAATCCCAGAATGCTGTAACCACCCCAAAAGGAAGCCCATCCCCACTAAGCAGTCACTCCTTTTCCCCACCCCCCGCCCTTGGTAATCACCAATCGGCTTTCTGTCTCTGGGGACTTGCCTATCCTGGATATTTCCTATCACTGGAATCATACATAATATATGTCCTTTTGCGTCTGGCTTCTTTCTCTTAGCAAAATGTTTTCGAGGTTCATACAGGTTGTGGCATGGGTCAGACCATCACTCGTTTTCATGGTTCAACAATATTCCATTTCACGGGCTGGCCACATTTTGTTTTCCCATTCATCTGCGGATAGACATCCGGATTGTTTCTGCTTTCAGCTGCTGTGAGTAGTGTTGCTGCGAACACTTGCGGACACGTGTTTGAGCACCTTTCTCAGTTCTCTGGAGTAGATACCTACGAGTGAAACTGCTGGGCCGTGGGGTAGCTGTAGGCTTAACTTCCCCTCCGCAGGGCCACATCGGGTCCCACTTTGCAGGCCCGTGGTGGCTCCTTCAGGGGATCAGTGTGTGTGTGCCTTGGGCACTCCATTTTTAACGGGGAGAAAGGGTGCTCAGGGGCCGGCTCTCAAGGGTGAATGTCCCAAGAATCCCAAAATCTGGGCTCCTGGCCTTGAGTCCGACTGTCTCCTTTAAGCTCCATCCTGGTTGTTAGGCTCCTCCGGTGAATGCAGAGTTGGGCAGTTTGCAGAGTGGGTCCCTTGAGGGCCTGACAGAGTGTTCAGGGCCTGGCTTGTACACACACACACACACACACACACACAGAGGGAACGTTCCAGGGGCTGAGGCCACACCAGTGAACAAACAAACAAGGTTTGACCATCGCGATGCGCAGCAACAAGTGTCCTCATGGAGAAACACAGCCCAGGGCCAAGGTCAAGAGCTCTTGGTTTGAATCCCTGCTTGGCTGCCTGCTGCCTCTGAGACTCAGTTTCCCCGTTTGTCAAATGGGGCCAGTGACACCTCAGAAAGTTGATAGGAGGAGATGGTGGGAAACCGTGTGAAAGGCACATGGCTCAGAGCAAATGCTCTCAAGAGGCAGTTCTCACAACTGCCATTATTCTGATGGAGGGAAATTCAAACCCTAGAGGGACCTCAGAGGCTGCACGGAGCCATATGTATATGAGCTGCTTTGTCAGGAAGGCTGGAAGGGCATTCTGGGCACAGGACCAGAGCTGGCAAACTGCTGTATTTTAGTCACCATAAATCTTCCCTAGAGGACTCTGCCAAGGACCAGGCATACAGTAGGTGCTCACTAGGCACTGGAAGGAAGGGAGGGGGTTGTGAAATGGGGAGTGCGCTGGAGCAGGCAAACTTTGATTTGGCAGGCCTTAGCCCATTACGTCCAGGACTCCTGGACCAGGGGTCTGCGATGACAGCCCTGGGCCCAAATCTGGCCCATCACCTGTTTTGTCCATAAAGTTTCCTTGGAACACAGCCACACCCACTCATTTACCCATGTTCTATGGCTTTTTTCCCACACAGAGTTGGGTAGTTGTGACAGAAAATGTGTGGCCTGCAAAGCCTGAAGTATGTACCCTCCGGCCCTTTATGAAAAAAAAAAAAAAAAAAAAGTAATCTTGCTGACCTTTGAGGTAAATTCTCCTCATTTACTCCTTAGACTCCTCCCCTCCTCTCTGCCTCACTTCCCCCGCCTTCTTCAGGTACCTTTCTTCCCACCTGAAGTACTGTATATTTAACATTTATTGGTTGAGAGTCAGCCTTACATTCTAGAAGGTCAGAGCCACGAGGACAGGGATTTCGGTCTGTTTTGCTCCCAGCTATGTCGCCAGTGCCTACGACAGTGCCTGGCTTGAAGCTCAACAAACACCCAAGACTCCGATGGTCCCTAAGAGCTTTCACGTGCACATTTGCTCCTCCCCACGGAGACCTCCCCCCTCACCTGCCAGGGGTAACCACCACGCTGAATTTTGTTCCTCATTCTCCTGCTTTTAAACATTTTCATCATCATATATGTATATCTGAACTCTATTTTTAGCTCCCCCAGTTTCTTGACTTGCCTAGTTGGATGCCAAGACTGCTGTGTTCGCCATGCCCCGTTTCCCTCCCCTGTGGGGCAGGCGGTCCGACTGCCCTTCCCCGGCTCCCTTGCGGTGGCCACCACTCCACGATGGAGTTGCGGCCACCGGGACGGGGCTGGAAGTGCTGTGTGCCACGTCTGAGCCTGGACCCAAAAACCTCGGTAGGATCCTCCGCAGTTTTTCTCCGCCCATCAGCCGGTTGTAACAGTCACCGTGAATCTGGATGTCACGTGTCGAAGATGGCAGGACCACCAGAGCTTGGGTGCATGAGTGACCACGGGAAGCGTCCCCTCCAACCTCCCACCCCTCAAATATATTACGCTTCCGGGATTGGGGTTTGGGTTGTTTCAGCAGTGCTGTACCATAGCCCATCCTACATGGAAAATGGGGAAGTCAAGCTCCTAGCCACCCCTACCCCCATCACTCCAAAGGTGGCCAAGACTGGCTGCTGAAAATCCACAGCCCTTTTGTGTATTAGGGACATCCCATGAAGGCCTTATCAGTACCTTTGGGGCCCAGGAGCTCGGGGTGCCTCTTCCACGAAGTGTGGAGGTCTCGCCGCGGCTGCCCAGTGGGGTCGAAGCTGGGGGGCTGCAGTCTGTCGTCTAGGCTGCGCGTCGCTTCGAACACAGGTACGGGGTCTGCACACACAGAGAGAAGAGGCCAGGAGTTGGGGGGGGCCCTGAGGGTTGAGGGCTGCCCAGGCTGAGGCCGCAGGGCCTGGTGGGTTCCCCCACAGGGGGTGGAGGGGACCATCCACGAGAGCCTTCTGGAGGTGCTCGGATGGCTTAGGAGAACAAGGTGGAATTTCTGCTCTGTGAGGAAGCCGCCTTCCTCAGGTACCTGCTCAGGGGAGCGTGTGCCAGCCCCGTGGGTGTGGGTGTCTCGCCCACCTGGGAACAATAATAACAACAATAACTGACACAATTACTGCATTTTCTGGATTCTACGGTGCCATCTGTGGTGGCCATGAGACTGCGTCTTATATGCCTCCGACCCCCGGAGGTGTCGGTAAACAAGGACCCCACTCTGACAACCAGCAGTCTGAGGCCAGCCTTCCCCCTGGCCTGCAGGTGGCTGGGGATGGGGCAGACTCCGGGGGGACACAGGACTGCAGTGACGACCAACGACTCCTCCAAGGCCTGCCCGGCACTCTAGAGATGACCAAGACTAAGCCATCTGGATGGTTCCACAAAGGTCCTTGCCTCCTTTCCCTCCTCTGACGCCTCTCCCTATTTTCCTTCCCCTGCATTTCCTCAATTCTATCTATCTATCTATCTATCTATCTATCTATCTATCTATCTATCTACCTACCTATCTATCTATCTATCTATCTAACCCTTGGGGTACTTTTCAATGGACCTGGACCAACACACCATCATTTGTTACATGCATGGTCTATTTAAAAAAATATTTTATTTATTTATTTGAGAGAGAGAACACATAAGCAGGGTAAGGGGCAGAGGGAGAAGGAGAGGGAGAAGCAGACTCCCCGCTGAGCAAGGAGCCCGATGTGGGGCACTATCCTATACCCTGAGATTATGACCCGAGCTGAAGGCAGACACCTAATCGATCGAGCCACCCAGGCGCCCCCATGTGTTGGCAATTAAATAATGGCTTTTGTAGGGGTGCGATACATACCTGAATGGTAAGATACCCTCCAATTTCTCAACAGCTAAAAGATGAGGAATGTGTAGGTCCTCCCACCTGGAATTCTGTCATCCCCCCACCGCCATCTGGTAAGCACTTCCTCTCCCTTCAGATCTAGACTCCACCAGTTCTTCCAGACTTCCCCACCTCCCCACTGTGGGCAGGCACTAAGAACACTTGGATAATGCCAGAGGTTGACGTGGCCTCTCCTAGGTTACAAAGCTGTTCATGGGAATGGGTTCTCCTGATGCTCCCAGCATCCCCTGGAGGCTGGCTTGGATTTGACTCATTTTCACAGTTGAGGAAACCAGCTCAGAGAAGCCAGGTGACTTGCTGAAGGGCAGAGGTGAGGTTCAAGTCTGAGTCACTTTCTCAGATGCCACAAAGGCTTGCTGTCCCAGAGGTGTGGACATTTCCACCCAAGCAGCCCAGGTGGGAGTTCATGGGAACCCAGGAAAGCCAGGGCCTCCTTGCTTCAGACCGAGGGGCCTGAGTCTGGTTCGCAGTCCTTTCAAATGCACCAGAGCCCTCTCTCTTGCTGGTCCCTCTCCTGGGGCCTCCTGCCACCATCCACTTGGCGACTGCTCTCTGCTGGGGGGCAGAGGGATTAAGAGCATGGATCCTGGGTCCTGCTCTAATCTATACCTGCTTTTCAGGATTGCTGTGTGACTCTGGCAAACAACTCTACCTCTCTGTTCCTCACCGTATAAGTACCGACCTCACAGGGCTGGGATGAGGATCCACACACACAAAGTGCTCAACACAGTGCCTGGCGTTTGGTCACTTTGCAACAAAGAGAAGCCCTGGCTATTCCTGCCTTTCTGAGCTCCAGTCACACTGGCTTTCTCTTAGACCCTCAAGCACACCTTCCTACCCTAGAGCCTTTGTCTGGGCAAGAGCCACTGCCAGGAACACCCCGTCTTCTCCTTTAACCTCTTACAGCTCGTTAATGCTTAACCACTTTCCATGTTGCAACTCAAATTCCACTTCTTCCAGGAAGCCTGCCTTGACCAGTCAGTCATTCCTCCATCTGAGCTCTCCCAGCTCCCTGCACCTTTCCTTTAGAGCACTCGCTGAACTTATAATTTTCCCTGATTGGCAAGTCTACCTAATTAACACCCACTGGACTGCCAGCTCCACAAGGCAGGGCTGGGCCTGCATCTGGTTTTGCTCCCCACTGGACCCCTTGTGGGTGAATGAAGTCCCACACACAATCTGACCCAACAAACATCTGCTGAGGGAAGAAATGGGGCAGTGCCTACACACAGGAGCCTTCAGGTCTGGCTGGAACAAGGTCGCCTCTGCGTTTTATCCTCTCCTGTCTGTCTGTTTAGGTGGCGGGAGGCTCTGACAATGGGCGTTTGTGCCGAGGTAAGCAGGTGCGCGAGAACGCTGCCGTCTTTCCTCTGTCAGCACTCCCCCGACGCCCCGTCATTAGGCAGGGCCTGCTCAGCGGGGTATGCCATTATGTCTCCCCGGGCTGATGTAATTATACATTGACATAATTAACCCAGCAAGCGCATTAGGCAGGCCAGCTAAAAATTCATCTATAATTATTTGTTGTGTGCATGCTAATGAGCCCATCTGCACCGCCTTTGTACAACACGGACAAATTAATTTACAAGTCTGGATTTTTTAATAAGTTCAAGGAAACGCTTCCTATTGTGTCCTGGTTTTTCAGAAAGGAAGAGAAAGGCCACGAGCACTTGCTGGGGTCAGGGAAGTTAGATAAACATGGGAGGGTGCAGCTCTGAGCGGGCCACGGAGGGCTCACTCTGGTTCCAAGGAGCGGGAAAGATCCAGCTCGTGGCTTGGGGGCTGGCTGGCCACGAGCCCGTCTAAGCCAAAGGATTACACTTGGGTGATAAAGGGTATCATCCACCCCAATTCCAGGGACCAGGGATTACTTACTGGGGAGGGACCAAAAGGGTCCCCGGTGCACAGAGTGGGGAGAAGTGGGGTCCTGTGACTTCCCTGAAGTCCACCAGTGAGTTGGTGGAAGGACTGAGACCGGCTCTTGGGCCTCTTCTTCCCACACTTCCTTCCTGGCTCCCCAGTTTGAGGGAGAAAGTGGCAGGGGGTATTCAGATGACTCAGCCAAAGTCAGACTGTGACCGAATCTAACAACCAAAGCACCTGACATGAATTAGATTCCTACAATCTTCACCACAGCACTAAGAGGTAGGTACTGTTGTGTTCCCATTTTACAGATGGGGGAACTGAGGCATAAGCAGCGGGGTGAAGTCACATCTCCGAGGTGAGGCCCAGTAAGGTAGATGTTGCTATTCTCCATTTTCCGGACAAGAAAATGAAGGCCCAGAGAAGAGACGTCATGCGCCCAAGGTCCCCTAGCTTAAAAGTGGCAGAGGCGGGATTTGAACTCAGGGTGCCAGGTGATTCTTTGCAGTAGGCCAAGCTGCCTTGAGGCAGGGCACGGGGATTTTTTACTATTGGGCCAGGAGCATGAGACTGACGGCGCTGTTCTTGGCCTTGCTGTCAACTTGCTGTGTGGCCTCGGACAGAGTACCAGACCTCTCTGGGCTCTCCGCTCAAAGTCCTATTACAACTATATCAATGCTGGACAGGGGTGGGGTCCTGTCAAAGTGTCATCTGCACTTCCGATCTACTGTAGTGTCAGCTCAGGCCACGCCTGCCTGGGGCCGCTCCTGCCCGACCGAGCAGGGGTTGCAGAGTAGGGCTGCCCCTGATGATGCTGGGACAGGTAACCCTGGCATTGTGGCCAGGGTTGAACTGCATCTCTCCAAATCCTAGGCAGGTGTCTCCCCCAATAAAGCTCTTGCCTATCTGACGCCGTCCTGGCATCTGTCTCCTTCTACAGGACCAAAACCAACATGCGACTACTCTTTCTCCTCTTGGACTCTCAGTTTTCCCAGCTGTAAAATGGGGGCAGCCATGGAGCCTCTCCTTCGGAGCTGCTGCTAGAATCCAGAGTCTGGATGTGAAACCTGGGGTTGGCGCTGGCACTTTCCAGGGATGAATCCGGAGTGGGCAGAGCTCATGGGGGGGACCTAGGGCTCCACATACAGGCTCCGCTCAGCACGAGTTTGTTGAGCGTCTGTGGGGGGCACGGTGGTGCCTCGTCCGTGTCTAACTGACATCCCAGTCAGGTGACATGGGTGGGGATGGGATTTACCCTAAGGGCAGTAGGGAGTGAGTGACATTTTCTATTTCACTTTTTTTCAAAGGCTCCTCCGAGCGGCTGTGTGAGAAACGAGCTGTAGAGGGAGCCCGAGGGGAGGCTACCGGGACGGTCGGAGCAGCGATGCCAGGGATCAGGGAGGAGGCAGAAGTGGAGAGAGCGCTCCAGAGTTAGGAGGTAGACAGGAAGAACTGATGGGGTGTGGCGTCCTAGGTCGAGTAGTGTTCCCCGAAATTCATGTCCATCCAGAACTTCAGAACTTGACCTTATTTAGAAACAGGGTCTTTGCAGAAGGAATCAAGTTAAGATAAGGTCAGCTGGATTGCGGTTGACTAATCTAATGACTGGTGTCCTTTTAAGAAGAGGAGACGGCACGGAGAGACACACAGAGAAGTCTCTGAGAAGATGGAGGCAGAGACTCAAGGGATGTGTCTGCCATCAAGGATGGCTGGCCACCACCAGAGGTAGGACAGGGGACTGGAACCGGTTCTCCCTAGGAGTCTCCAGAAGGAACTGACCCTGCCAACACTTTGATTTTGGACTTCCAGCCTCCAGAGCTGAGAGAATAAATTTCCATGTTTCCAACTACCTAGTTTGTGGTAATTTGGTATGACAGCCCCAGAAAACGAATACACCATGCTCTGACTTTGGCCACAGGTCCAAAGTCTGCTGACAGAGATGTGCTCTCCCGGAGTGCTCCACGCCTTCGTCCCCGCTCCTGGTGTTATTAGCAATCCTCAGCCATTGTTTCTTGGCCGTGGCTCTGTTATTACATGACCTTCTCCTCTGTGTGTCTCTCTCCTCTTCTTATAAGGACCCCCGCATACTGAATTAGGGTCCGCCTGATGACCTCTTCCTAAGTTGATTACATCTACAAAGACCCTCTTCCTAAAAGAGGGTACCAGAGGTTAGGACCTCCACATATCTTTCTGTGGCACACAATTCAAACCATAACACGTGATAACTGACTGGATACCAACTGTGAGAGAGGCAGGACTGAGGAACTTCCAGGACTCCAAGTCTCATAGGAAGGAAGTCCTCACTCAAGTCTAATCTACTTCTCTCCTGCTGCACCCATGTCACCTGGCGCCCAGGGAACACACCCATTGTGTCAGCGAAAGCAGCAGGTCCTGGCTCTCACTGTATTGCATTTTTATTCTCTGTAACTACTGAGGCACTGGGCAGTGGGTCGAGTAGGGCCCCTACTCTGAAAAGTACACAGCAACGATGGTCTCTTACTTCCCCGGGAATTTTTTTTACCCTTTATTTCCTCCCCGTTAGTGCGTAGTGGGAATTCTTAGATTTTACAGTGTGTGGGAAACTCATTTCTTCCCACCTCCCCTATCTGGGAGAGATCCACGGAGCCCCGAGCTACATTGCCGCGGGCTGAGTTAAGGAGGAAAAAAATGACTAGCACTCAGACGACTGGAAGATTTGCCAAATCACACACAGGTAAAATGCTTGGCTGTGGCGGCTGGCAAATCCAAGGCTTTCCCCCTTCCTTTGCCCAACAGCATTATTCGATCCATCAGCTAAATGTCACTGGCCGCTCTTACAAACACAAATTGAAAGAGAGAAGTGACAACAGATCTTTAAAATGTTTGGAAGAGGTGTCTCAGAGAATGACAGTCACGGGGAACTGAGGAGCGTCTTGCTTTCGTTCCTCAGTCTTCTCTTTCCCCTCGGGGCCCTGCTCTGGCCCTTCACATAGTAGGTGCTCAGTAAACGTGGGTTGTGATAAGCTTCTAAGTCTGTGGTCATTGGTTACAACAGCAAAAGGAAGCAAATGCAGTCTCTACTGCAGTCATTTACTTTGGGCGCCAGCCTCACCGCCCTTCCCTGTAGGCTGGTCTGGGCGCTGCCGCCGAGGGCGGAAGTTGGGTTCAGAGCAGGCTCTGGCCCGCTAACCACTAGTTTCTGGTCTCTGCTCCCCAAACTCCAGCTACCATCAATCCTGGAGCGGTGGGGCACCCACATCTGGGAAGCTAGGTTATGGGGTACATACGACCTCCATCCAGTGTCCAATAGCTCCAGGAAGTGACACTTCTTCATACGCCCCCCCCACATATGCCTGATACTTTGCATATATTTACATCTCATTTAGTCATCAAACCAATCAAATCCTGTTATATCCCCATGAGACGGTTATATCCCCATCTTCCAGATGAGAAAACCGAGACCTAGCAGAGGGAAGCCATTTGTTCAAAGTCACCAGCCGAGAACAAGGCAGCGCCGAATCTGAACCCAGCACAGCCTAAATGCCAGACACCGGCATAATCACTTCACAACTTCTGCTGTAGCCACCTGGCCCTAAAATTACCCACGTGACATCTGTCCTTACGTGACTTGGTATTTTTTTAACTAAAAATATTTTAAAGGAGTATTTTGTTACATTATCGTAAATAGATAATTGGGATCCTGTATCATAAATAGAAGGTGCTTTCAACTGTAAAAATAAACACAAAGAGGGGGCGCCTCTCTGGCTCGGTCGGGAGAGCGTGCAGCTTTAGATCTCAGGGTTGTGAGTTCAAGCCCCACACTGGGTGAAATTACTGTTATTAAATTCTAGTTAGACTCTCTTGTTACCTAAGACTGGGAGCCCAAGGCTGGCTCTTCCTTGCCTAAAAGGGGGGGCTCACAGATATTCTACAGTTGTTTAAGATGCTCTAAACATCCGGTGGGACTTAAATTTTATCTAGAAGAAAGTAGAAAGATGACACCTGCAAGCAATGTGTTCAAAGTTTCACTGCTGTGCCAGGTATACTGAGGCTGTTCCCCGTGTCAGGTGACCCCACGAGGGGAAGTGCCGGGTCCCACAAAGCTCCCAACCTCCAAAGTGACCTATGTCCCTACTCTGGTGTGTGACAAGCCTCCTGGTGTCAGGAGCAATGACAAAACCTCCCCGCATCTCCTCGTCTGGAGCCAGGGAGCCCGGGTTCTGCCCGGCTCAGCACTTCCAGCGAACCTTTGAGCCAAGACCCGCAGCTGCCCAGAGCCGTGAGCGGGATTCCCCTGCCTCACTCTTGGACGGACACACAGTCGATATACAGGTGAGGGCAGTGGCAGTGGGAAGCAAAGGTCCTCGGATCCAACCTGGATGAAAAAGCCCCAAACAGGGGGACCCCAAATCAGAGATGTTCGACTACAACAAACCTTTTGGATGAACTGAGCAGGCTGGAAGACACGGGAGATCAGATACGAGCTATCCGAGGTGGCAGTCCCCACGGGAGTGCAGGGAGGGGGACGCTGTCAGGAAGCGGAGGGCCTTTGTCCTACAGTCATCAACCTGCTCTTTATGCATAAACTGCTTAATAAAATGACTAATTCATTTTGGTTACATTGGATCTAACCCCTTGGGAGAATACTGCCAACTGATTTGTAATATTTTAATACCGCACCAGGCTTTACAAAGGCAATGTCGCAGGAGATGGGTAAAACACCGTCTATTCCCTCTTCTACCACTAGCTGATGCTGTTGGTGTTTCTTCAGGAAGGGTCTATGGGGTTTTGGGTGGGGGGAGCCGGGGAGCTAGGAAAAGCTGTCTCATTCCTCCCACTGTGTCCATCTGAAGGAGAGTGGCATCCAGAGCTTTTTTAGGAAAGCTGGAGCCGCGAAGGCTGTCCGAGAGGCTGTTTAGAAACACATATATGCAGAAGTATGCGTGCGCCCCTCCAAAATATCTTCGAGACAGAAGCCTTCTCCCATCTGGGCCCAGGCTCCGGGCGCCTGCATGGGTGGGAGGCTCGGGCTACTGACGGCGGCGGCAGCGAGACTAACTCTGATCCTTTAATCTTAACTTTTCGAGAGCAGATGGGGTGAGGGGCCCTTCCACACAGCCGTGAGCCATGTGTCCGCCCACCCGCTCTTCTCTCCATTGCCAGGACCGGCTGCTCCGGGGGGTCTTCTGGCTGAAGTGCGGACAGAGGGGCTGGGGAAGGTCTTCCTTCTTGGCACAGGGTGGTGGTGGGAATGCAACAACACCAACATAGCTGCAGGGACTGTTTACTGAGCACGTACTAGGTGCCAGACGCTCGGAGGGCCTTCTGGACTCGGCACCACGACCGCTCCTCCCTGAGGTACCAGGAGGTACGTGTGCTTTTCCAGACCAGGAAACAGGCTCACAGACAGAACCAGCTACTCAGGGTGGCCCAGCCAGGGAGCACCAGGGCCCAGATTCAAAGCCAAGTCCGTTACGATACAAATAAAGTTCCCATACACGGAGTGTACAGAAAGGCACGCAGCGTCAGTGTGCTTTGCTCACATTGTGTTCCTGGTGGTGAGTGGAGGGCGCAGCGAACAGTAGGCACTCACTATTTGTCTCATGGATCGCAGGGGACTGCTACTCCACACCAGGCACCGTGCTCAACGTTCTCCACTCTCACCGACTCCACCCAATTGGCCTATAATTAGGTACGATTTTTAGCCGTATATTATAAGTGGGGCAACTGAGGAGCAGAAAAGATTAGAATTTATAAGGCAAGCACAATGGCAGGACAGGGACTGGCCCTGCTCCGTAGGAGGGCCCTCTGGCCCGCGGCCAGTGCTCCGCCCTTATCACTCCGCTCCTTGAATTTGGAGGCTTGAGCCAGGGGAACGATGGGTTCCTAGCGGGGGCGGTTAATTTGTTCCTCTTCTGGTAACACACTTGCATTTCAGCAAAGGGCTCATCCTCTTAGTCCAGAACCTCTTAACCTACTGGCAACAAAGACCCTCAGCTGTTTGTCACTCTTTTTGGAGGCCAAACGTCCAATAGTTTTGTCTAAATCCTTTCAATTTTTGTATTTATTTTTTAAATTGTGCTTGTGAGATTTATTTGTATGACTTTATGTAATGATAGTTCATTTATTTTTTTAAAGATTTTTTTATTTATTTGACAGAGAGAGAGAGAGATCACAAGTAGGCAGAGAGGCAGGCAGAGAGGGAGAGGGGGAAGCAGGCTCCCCACTGAGCGGAGAGCCCCATGCGGGGCTCGATCCCAGGACCCTGAGATCACGACCTAAGCCAAAGGGAGAGGTTTTAACCCATTGAGCCACCCAGGCTCCCCAATCCTTTCAATTTTTAAATTGAACCTGCATGTAGGTTAGGAGCCAGGGTCAAGATTCAGACTCTACTGCCTCTCTGCTGTGTGACCTCGGGCAAGTGACTTGATCTCTCCGAGCCTACATTTTCTCAGCTGCACAAGGGGCCTGTGGGGATCACAGATTCATTTCTGTGAGGGGCTGCGCTGCACGGCCTGATGCACGGGAAGCACCCCCTGCCCCCAAACAGCCCTGCAAGGATGGCAGCTGACACTTTAGGACCACGTTCAAAGCCTGCTTTCTCTGAGGCGCCTCCTCCGGCTGTCTAGCCGCAGAGCCCTTTCTCTGACCATCTGACTTTGGATCACGGTGTCCCTGCCAGACTCTGTGAGTCTCTGAGGGCAGAGGAAGGCTCAGGCTTGAGCTCCAACAGGGCTCAGATCTAGTAGGTGTTCAGAATGAACTGATGAAAAGCCACAGCTGACGTGCCTGGCTTTCCTTCTGAAAGGGAACAGTCATGCACTGAGCACCTACTGGGTACCAGCATCATGCTAGATGCTTTCATTTAATCTCCCTCCAGTCCTTGGTTACCAAGAGTACTGCAAGTTAGGCTCCACGGCGGGGGAGCACTTCTGGCAGGGGAGATGGTGGTGTAATGCCTTCTAAAGTTAACTGTCATTTTCGGGGAAACTTGCCTTGTTCCCTACAGGATCAAGTGAGCAGAGGCATATTCAGGGAGAAAGGGAAGGAAGTGAGAGCAACCAGAAACAAGAGTTTCTCATTATAATAAAATCCTTATTACCTATATTTGTGAAGGCGGCTTATCCACTAGATGGCGGTAGAACTAGTCATTTGGGACAAAAGCAAAGCTAAATTCTTAACCTCACTACTTCCATCAAAGATTTGTCTTTTTAAAAATTAAGGTCACAAAAGTACTAAAACTTTCAAGCAAAAAGGTGTTTTTAAAAGTATGACATGAAAATCCAAAAGCCATAAAAGCAAAGGTTTGGTAAGAATTCCCATGTTTCTGCAAATATTTTTTGAATGACTGCTACGTACCATATACAAGAGACATTATAAACAAAAAGCAAACTAGAGGAGAAGATATGATATGTTTACCAGGAGAAAGGTTACTATCTTTAATATGAGTGTCTACAAAACAATAAGAAAGTGATCTCTTTACCACCTTACACCAGTTAGAATGGCCAAAATCAACAAGACAGTAAACAACAAATGTTGGAGAGGATGTGGAGAAAGGGGCACCCTCTTACACTGTTGGTGGGAATGCAAGTTGGTGCAGCCACTTTGGAAAACAGTGTGGAGATTCCTGAAGAAGTTAAAAATAGAGCTACCCTATGACCCTGCAATTGCACTACTGGGTATTTACCCCCAAAGATGGAGATGTAATACAAAGAAGGGCCACATGTACCCCAATGTTCATAGCAGCAATGGCCACAATCGCCAAACTGTGAAAGAGCCAAGATGCCCTTGAACAGATAAATAGATAAAGAAGATATGGTCCATATATACAATGGAGTATTATGCCTCCATCAGAAAGGATGAATATCCAACTTTTGTATCAACATGGACAGGACTGGAAGAGATTATGCTGAGTGTAATAAGACAAGCAGAGAGAGTCAGTTATCTTATGGTCTCACTTACATGTGGAGCATAAGAACATGGAGGACACTGAGAAAAGGAAAGGAGGGGTGAACCAGGAGAAATCGGAGGGGGAGATGAACCATGAGAGACTGTGGACTCTGAGCAACAAACTGAGGGTTTTGGAGGGGAGAGGAGTGGGGGGCTGGGTGAGCCTGGTGGTGGGTATTGAGGAGGGCACGTATTGCACGGAGCACTGGGTGTGATACATGAACAACGAATCTTGGAACACTGAAAAAATAAAATCAAATTAATCACAAAAAAAAGAAAGTGACCTCTTCTAAGATGGGCTAAACATACATG
Organism: Nasua narica; assembly: GCA_028533885.1. NCBI lineage: Eukaryota > Metazoa > Chordata > Mammalia > Carnivora > Procyonidae > Nasua > Nasua narica. The sequence goes on along the minus strand of CM052808.1, from coordinate 7,114,693 downwards.
GAACAGCGATTCACAAAAGCATATGAGTGGCTCAAAATATATGAAAAGATATTTAGTGTAACGAATGAGTACAAAATAAATCAACAAAGAGAAAAAAATGTTGTTCTTTCTGACCACTGATCTCGGGCTTGGGGCCAATGCATGGCTACAGTCCATTCTTCCCAAGTTTTCTCCCTTGTCCTCAGAACTACAGCACAGTACCAAGAAGCTGCTCACTCCTGAGCACCGTAAATGCCCAACATGGGAGAGGGCGGTCCAGAAAATTACAGCACAGCCACACAAGAGACCATTACACACAGTGAACCAAAGTTCCTCAGGATTTCTAATCACACAGGGAAATATGTATGCTCCTGTAGGGTAAAAGGAAGGATGATTCAAAATGGTACAAGCAGAATGAACCAACATTTTGAAGAAGTACAGAGGGAAAAGATCAGAGAGAAAAACAGTGTTCCCACTGCTTCTCTAGTAGGGAGTTCTCTCTCCTTCTTTCTACTTTTCTGTATTTTTTGAAGTCAACACATGCATATGTGACTTTTACAACTGAGGAGAAAAAAATTAAGACCCGAGACACCGTAAAGCATTTTCCTATTCCAGACTCGGTAACCTCTCACCCCATGTCCTCGGTAACTGACAGAACCTTGTGAGACCAGCGGCAAATGCTTGTGATCCACGTCGCTTACACCTGATGTCAGCTCTGCAGTGGCTGCTGGTTATTAGACCCCGCCAAATGCTTTCACACCTAGCAGAGTGAATCTTCGTGTCACACAGTGAGTAGCTTCTATTATTATCCCTCTGCTAAAGATACAGAAATCAGAGCTCAGAGAGGGTCGGGTCCCTGCCCAAGGTCACACAGCTCAAAACCACCAAACTGAGAGTTCTACCCCGCTGTGTCCGACTCTGTAGCTAGAGCGCCTAAGTTGACCATTTGCCTCCTGAAAGAAGCAGGGAGAGAAACGCCTGTCAGGAGTTGCCGTCTGCTGCACTGGATCTTTAAAAAACCAAAGTAAAGCAGAAAAAACCATTTCGGGGGCACTCACCTCTCTCTTCTTATCTCTTCAGCAGTCCTCCTCTGCCTGCTCTCTTACTTGCTCTCTCCTCGTTTCCTTTCTTTTCTTTCTTTCTTTCTCCCCCCCCCCCCCTTTTTTACTTTTAACTAATCACTTAGTTAACAAGTTAGCTTCGTGAAGCTCGGGTCGGTACCTAGTGACTGCAAGAGCGATAAAGAAATCAGCCGCCACCGACACAGAAGTCAGAAAGGTTTAAATCAAATCATCCTCCACAACAATGACATTAATTATGCTTTTAACACGTTTTACTGCTTTTTTTCTCACTTCACGCCACATCTGTGTGAACAATATCCAAAAGATTTACGGTTTTCTTTCGTAATTACAGACATACAGGCTGCACACTTATCAAAATACTTGCTGAGCAATCACGCCATATCGCATTCTCTGGCAAAGATTTGTGTTGGCAGCAGTCATTCAAAACAAAAATGTTGAATCAGGACTTGTGTGGCTTTGGAGGGGGGTGGAAAGTATTTCGACCAATAATTTGCCTGTCAAGAAATAGAAAAACAGGAGAGTGTGCATCCTGGCAAATTTTTCAGCAGTGTTATTTTTCTGGAGGGGGTTGGAGAAGTGTGTGTGTGTGGGGGGGACAGTGCGCCGGGAAGCTCCAAGCACCAAAAACACATCTGACATTTGGTTCTTGTGTCTGAGGATAAAATTTAATGAGAACAAAAATATGTCTTCCTAATTCCCCTAAGAAATCATTAAAACATTTTGTTATTCTTAAATGTCTCGAAAATGAATTAGAGCCCCTACAGGGGCCGTTCGAACGGTATGTCTCCATCAGTTAAGGCTCCTTGTTCTCCAACTCAGTGACAGCTAGGGACGTACGTCTCCCCCGCCTCTCCATTTCTGGGGGGCAGAGTTGCGAAATCAGATGCGTGGAGTCAGCACCAGACTTGGAACGACCGCTTTGGGGGTAGGGGCAGGAGGGCACCAGGACCTTCTGAAAAGCTCTGCACCAGTCTTGGGAACTCTCACAGCCCCTGGCTGGCACTCTGGCCCTGTGATTGTGTTAATGGTCCTATCTCCAGAAAGATGAGGGTTTCACACTGAACTCCAGAATTAATGACTCTTCCAAGCAGGGGCCGTAGACTCTCCTCAGCCTCAAGCACTAGCCTTGCCGGTGCTCCCCTAGGTTTGCCACAAGCAATGATTGTTCGAGGGATAGGCTGGTCACCTCTGCCACCAGAATGCAAGCTCCCCAAGGGCTGGGACACAGTCTGCATCTGCAGACTCATGGCTAGGTTCTCAGTGTCTAGCAAGTGCTAGGCACCCAGCAGGCATGTAATAAATGCTGAGTAAATAAACACATGATAGGCAGAGGGCTCTAGTGGAAAGAGCACCTTTTCAGGACGCCTGGGTGGCTCAGCCGGTTGAGCTGCTGCCTTCGGCTCGGGTCATGGTCCCAGAGTCCTGGGATCTAGTCCTGCATTAGGCGCCTTGCTCAGCGGGGAGCCTGCTTCTCCCTCTCCCTCTGCCTGCCACTCTGCCTGCTTGTGCTCTCTCTGTCAAATTAATAAATAAAATCTTAAAAAAAAAAGAGCACCTTTTCATTCAAATAACCCTTCCCCCCATTTATGCATCTGAGTCTAGTTTCTCATTCATTCAACAACTATTAGGTGCTTACTGTGTATCAGGTTCTGGTTATACAAATCTGGTATGACCAGTCCCAGGCTTAGAGAATTTCACTTCTAGGGAAGCCAGACACATACATGATGACAAGAGTAGCTCAGTCTCCAATCTACACAAGAGGGGGCTGGGGCTCACAAAGTCAATTCATCTGTAGACACCCTGCGAGTAAGTGGTCCAGGTAGGATTTCAGCCTGACCCTGGAATCACAAGCCCGTGTCAGTGCTGCCCCCTGGTGCTACAGCGGAGGTATATGGGGTCTAGAGGAGGAGCCTCGTGTGGGGACTCCTAGGAGACATTTTTGGGGTCTATTGTGGGTCACTTTCCAAAGCCATTTGTCGCTAATCTTGTGAGACCTTAAGGATTGAAAAATGATGGTAAATGTGAGGGTTTATTTTCCCAATTATTTTTTCCAGATACCTTTAATGAGAGTAGAGAGAAGCAAAGCACCGGGCAGGAACGAGGCTTCTCCGCCACGTACCCAGTGTGGTCCTCAGTAGGGCGACAATGGCCGGGGCTGCAGACATGGCTGTCTCGGCCTCATGTCCCAGGGCCAGGTCCTCGTGGTGGGCATAGAGCTCCAAGGGCTATACCGTCCAACCCCAGCCACTCTCACTGCCCAAACGTCCTCCTTCAGGAGACCCACACAGCATGCTGCCTTCCAGGGAGTGGGGAACCGGAGGGGAGGACCAGGGCAAAGAGGATGGAGTGTGCACGTGCCTCTGCGGGGGGCTGAATGGGCCCCTGAACACACACCCATGTCCTAATGCCTGGAGCCGGTGAACGTGACCTTATTATATGTAACTCAGTTAAGGATCTCCGGAGAAGTTCACCCTGGATTATTGGGTGGGCCCTAAATTTAATTTAAGGCTAATTAAGACATTTAAGGCTAGTGTCCTTATGAGAGAAAAGAGCTGGAGATTTGGGACCCAGACATAGGGAGGAGGGGGTCCTGTGAGGACAGAGACAAAGACTGGAGTGATGTGGCCACAAGCCAAGGGACACCTAGAGCCACAAGAAGCTGGAAAAGGTAAGGAAGAACCTTCCCTAGAATCTTCAGAGGGAGCATGGCCCTGTGGACCCCTTAATTTCAGATTTCTGGCCTCCAGAACTATGAGACAATAAATACCTGTTCCTTGAAGCCCCCCGGTTTGTGGTAACTTGTTACAGGAGCCCTAAAAAAGATACACAGCCTCCCCCACGTAGCCAAGTTGTGACACGGAGCAGCCAGTCTGTGCATGTCTGTTGAGTGTGCGGAGACCTGAGCCCCACTGCCCCTGGCTGTGAGACCTCAGGCATCAGACTCAACCTCGGGGTACCCCCATGAAGGGGGCTGGTTGGCCTGCTCCCCTGGGGCTGTAACATGCAGATGGTGAAACGGCCTCTATACAAGGTGAGTGATTTTTAAACCCTGACACGCTCCCAGGGCTCGGGAGCTTGTCTCTTTCTGTTCCTGGTGGCCTCAAGCATTCCTTGGCTTGTGGCCCCGTCACTCCAGCCTGCGCCTGTCTTCACAAGGCCTTCTTCCCTGTGTCTCTCTGTGTCCTCTCCTCCTCTTACAAGGACACTAGTCATTGGATTTAGGATACACCCTGTATCCACGTGGTCTCATCTTGAGGTCTTTAACTAATTACACCTGCAAAGACCCTGCTTCCAAAGAAGATCATATTCCAAGGTTCAGCATCGACATGAATTTTGGGAGGACACTACTCAAGCCACTCTAGTTGCCCAAGACAGATGGAAACACACCTACGAATACAAAGATCCCACAAACGACCTCGACACTGAGTAGAAATGACTTTGCCTTCTCCATGACTTGGCTTAGTTGGGATTTCATTTTCTTCTTCATAACCACCCCCCACCCCCCGTCCTTGTCGTAGCGGGTGTCAGTGCGTCTCTCCTTTTTATGGCTGAATCAACCACATTTTATTTATCTATTCATCCATTGATGGACATTTGGGTTGTTTCCCCCTTTGGGGCATTGTGAATAGTGTTGACAGATTAATTTTTGCCGTCTATACTTAACGTAAAGAGAGTCACACGAGTATGCATTCCCCTGGGCTGAGGTTGGCAGTGTCATGGTGGGGAAACACTGGCGATCTTTCCTCCAGTGCCCTCAGCTGGCAGAGAGCCCTGGGCACTGTCTGTCCTTTGTGGCAATGGGATGGGGGTTCTGGCAGGTAAGACACTCAGCTCCCCAAGAAGGTTCAGGTGGGAGATCTTGCCAGGAGCCCCCCAAAGCTTCCTGGCTAACACTGGAAGGCGGTGTGGGAGGATGGAGGAATTGTGTGGGGGATATGTCACACCAGACTGGGTGTGGACCAGTCACCCCCCCAACAACCCTCACATGTGGAGGGCCCAGCCTTGCCCAGGAGCCTTGGCTTGTCTCTAGATACCACTGTGGGGAGGCCCCTGTGTAACCTAATAATGGCTAGCTCTTCAATGTCATTAATTATCCAACTATGGAACCCAAATATATCTTACCTGGTGCTTCGATTAATTGCTTGTAAACACTCAGGAAAGCTGCCTCGGCCTCCTGACTTCTCTTACTAAGGGCCACCACCTTTGGAAACAAGAGAGAGAGTCATGTGTAACCATGGCATCTGAGTCTACAAGGAATATGATGCAAACATGGGGGAGGAGAAGAGGAAATGAAGGTCAAAAGTATGGAGTTAGAAAGTCCAGGTTCAAATCCTGGCCCCACCGCATTTTAGCTGTGTGACCTTGGGCACATGATTGGCTCTCTCTGATCTGACTAAGGTTTCCTCATTTGGAAAATGGGGGAAAAATAGAACCCACCCCCTGGGCCTCTTCTGGGGACTGAATGAAATCGCACGTAAGTGCTTAGCACAGGGCCTGGCACACAGTAGGTTAATAGCTATTATTATTGCTGTTGTTATGAAAGGGTCATGCTGGAGATCCAGATATGTATGACACACGTTCTGGGGAAAGTGGCACACATCTGGGGAATATTTCTTGCCACTGAAAATTACAGAGAAACTGTTACAGCTCTCATGAGATGTCAAACAGCCCAACAAATGCTTCCTGACTGATGAAAACACAAATGGCTAGACAACCCCATTGTGAAAAGCTACCTTCATACAGTTGTTCTCTTGCTCACAGACTTTTTTGTTCTGCCGGTGACATTACTTAAGATGAGTTTGGGCAAGGCATTTCTGGGGCTCAGTACCATCTCGTCCTTCTCTGCCCTTGGCTAGGAATTCCAAGGTCTGGCCTCATAGCTGCCTTGGTTCTGGCTCTTGGTAGCCAGTTTCCCTGGCATCATCCTGGGCCTCCCCAGCACATGGCCGGTGTGAGCTTCTGGTACCCACAGGTTACTGTCCCTACATCCTAGAAACACTCTGGGTGGGGTATCTCCCTTTGCATTGGAACATCTTTATTCTCGATACTGATATACCTCTCCCTCTGGCGCCATCTTTTTCAACGGTGAATCTATGGGGAGTATCTTCTTGTCAATCTCCTTTCAGAGGCGGGCTTTTCTTACCAATCCCAGTGATGCCACTCGGGGGAGTGTCTGTTATCAAATCCCTTCCCTTGACGCGAGCTCTGTGAGTGCACTGTCTGGTGCACAAAAGGTGCCCAACACAATTTGTGGGATGAGCAAATCTAAGAGGGGTGCCCTGACTCTAGGTCTTGTCTGTGACACCATTTTGGAGAAATGACAAGGGCCAATTCTGAGATGGTCCATTCAGAGAAGGGCCAACGAAGGCACAAGCCTTGGAGCCAGGCCACCTGGGTTCAAATCCCAGCTCCATCACTTACTATCTTTGTGTCCTTGAGCTGACAGGTCATGGCAATCCCTGTGCCTCTACTTCCCCCTCTGTAGAATGGGAATAATAATAATACCACACCCTCCCTTGCTGGAGGATCAGATGATTTAACACATACAAAGCACATGAGTTTGTGAAACTCATGGGATACATTAAGCCCCATATTCCAGTCGGGTCGTGATCTCAGGGTCCTGGGATCGAGCCCCATGCTGGGCTCTCTGCTCAGCGGGGAGCCTGCTTCTCCCTCTCCCTCCGCCTGCCTCTCTGCTTACCTGTGATCTCTCTCTGTCAAATAAATAAAATCTTAAAAAAAAAAAAAAGAAAAGAAAAAGCCGCATATATGTCACCTCTCAGGATGACCAACCCCTTCCTTCTTGCCTGTTACGGGGACAGGTTCTATCCAGTGTTGGGTGATAACCCCCAGCTGTGCTTATCTGCTGTCCTACGGAGACCACCTGAGAAAGGTTCTGCCTCCACACCTCGCAGAGCACACTGGGAAGAAGAGTGTGAAAACCAGAGGGGTTCTTGTAAGGCCCCTAATATGTCAGCCGCAAATCACAGGTGGCTACTGAGCACTTGAAATGTGGCAAGCACAATGGCCTGTGGCAAGCACAATGGGCTGTGAGTGCAAAATACACACAAGGTTTCAAAGACTTAGTAAGAGGAAAAGAACGGACAACAGCTCCGTTGTCATGTTGAAGTGATAACATCTTGGATGTGCTGGGTCAAATAAAACCTTCTACCAAAATTCATTTTACCTCCTTCCTTTTATTTGTTTTTCAATGTAGATACTACAGCCTGTAAAAGTACATCCATGGGTCACATTATATTTCTATTGGACAGCACAGCCTGAAGGTTTCACGAGGTCCACAGAGAATTCGTTATTTAAGAGAGGTGGAGGGAAATGTATGGTGGACGTTGAGCAAATGATTTTAAAAAGGTCAGTTACAAAAAATTCCTTAAGCTCTCTTGTTATTCTGAGAACAGTCTCTGGTCTTTTAAATTCCAGAGAGAATGATAGTCTCTCATTCATTCAACAAACAGGAGCACCTGCTATGTGCTAAGCACTGTGGGCTGAGAGCTCATTGATGGATAATGCAGACTTGAGCCCCACCCTCATGGGACTCAGTCCAGCAGGGAGACTGACATCAAAGCGGATTCTCCAGGTAACTCATTAATTACGAATGCTAAATTCTTCGAAGGAAAAGTACAAGGGGGCCTTGAGAGTGTGTAAGTGGGGAGCAGCTGGCCCAGTTTGGTGGATAGAGCATTAGGCATTGTCCCCTGGAGAAGGGAAAGGCAATGGCAAACATAAAGAATGTTCCAGAATCTAGGAAAGGGAAAAATCACCAACTGCAGGTCGATTTTTGATCTTGCTGAGATGGACAAGACACAGTTCCTGTTCTGGAGACTCAGAGCTGAGTGGGAGACACAGCTACGTCCAAGAGGAGCCACAACATGGGAGAAGGTGATGCAAACACTAGGGAGCAATTGATTCAGGGTTTGGGGGGGGGCATCCTTGATGGGCCAACAATAATTATTATTATTGTAATATTCAGCATTTACCATGTCCCAGATTCTCCTACTATCCATGATCATCTCTCTCCACGGACACATCAATCAGTAAAGGTAGCTGCTGTCATTACCCCCATTACATAGATGAGAAAACCTCGATGACACTGGATAACTTGCCAAAGGTCACCCAGTAAGTAGATGGCAGAGTGAGATTCACACTAGGTCTGGGCGTTCAAATTCCTGCTCTGATCCCCATGCTGGCCCCTCTCTCCTGGATAGAAAAACCATCCCGGTCAGTGGGGATAGTCGCTTGGACCCCGTGTGTTGCCTTGTGACATCATCTATGGCTGTACCAGGTCACAGGCTGCTGTGCTGCTGATGTGGAGCCCAAGAAAAGCCATGAGAAATGAAAGCAATTCATCTCCTGAGCCCTGGATGGAAAATTATCGAAGATCAGCCAGCAAAGTCTGAACGTTTCATTTTATAGTCGTCTCTGCTGAGCACGTGAAGCGGATGGGGTTTGGGAAAAGGCATAAGAATGTTTCATTGACTTGGGGTGCCCGGGTGGTTCAGTTGGTTAAGCAGCCAACTCTTGGTTTCAGCTCGGGTCATGATCTCAATGCTGTGGGACTGAGCCCCGCATCCAGCTCTGCGCTCTGTGCAGAGCCCACTTCGGATTCCCTCTCCCGCCAGCTCATGTGTGCTCTCTCTCTCTAAAATAAATAAATAAAATCTTAAAAAAAAAAAAAAAAAAGAATGTTCCATTGACTGCTAAGAAGGAACTCTGGGCAGGGGTGAGGCAAATACCAGAAGATTCCTTCAGTGTTTCCCTGTCCCTGCCTACGGTGCCTTCTGCTTCCTTTTCACGGTGCTTATCAATTTGTGAGAGCATGTTGTTCACCTGTGTGACTGTCTCCTTATTATAATATTGGCCTGCCCATCAGAGCTACACTGTCCAATACAGTAGCCACTGGCACATGTGGCCACTGAGCACTTGAAATAAGACTATTCCAAATTCAGATGGGCTATAGGTGTAAAATATGGGATTTTAAAGTCTCAGGATGAAAAAAGAGTTGTAAAATACCTCAGTAATTTTTAAAAAAAGATTTTATTTGAGAGCGAGAGACCATGAGCAGGGGTGGGGGGAAGAGGGACAGGGGGAGAAGCAGGCTCCCCACTGAGCAGGGAGCCCAACACAGTGCTTGATCCTAGGACCCTGAGATCATGACCTCGGCCTAAGGCAGCTGCTTAACTGACTGAGCCACCCAGGGGGTAGTGATTACTTAATAAAATAAAATAAAATAAAATAAAATAAAATAAAATAAAATAAAACAGGGGCGCCTGGATGGCTCAGTCAGTGAAGCATCTGACTCTTGGTTTTGGGTTGGTCATGATCTCAGGGTCACGAGATGGGGCTCTATGTTAGGCTCCGTGCTCAGCGGGGAGTCTGCTTGGGGGTTCTCTCCCTCTGCCCCTCCCCCCTGCTCACACACACTCTCTCTCTCTAAAACAAACAAACAAACAAACAAACAAACAAACAAACAAACAAATATTCTTAAAAAATAAAATAAAATAGAAAATATTTAGTATCTGGTCCTTTACAGAAAAAGTTTGCCGATCCCTGCTTTCGAGACTCATCTAATGGCTGGACGATATTTTCAAAAGCAGATATCTAAAAACATCTTGGAACAGCTCTCAGTTTTAATCAGTTCAAGTTTAGTTGCTTCCCACAGTAAAGACGACTTGAAGACAGGGAGCCATGTGGATGCCCTGCCTTGTTCAATCTTGTTTTAGAACAATGACCCTGTCTGTTTCTAGAAGGTCAGATCAAAATTCCCAAAGGCACTAGAGCCTGATCTGGTACTGGGCCTGATGTCATTAAGCATTTCCTGGCCTTAGTTTGCTCACCCATCAAGTGGGAAGAACACTGTCCATCTGCCTAGGAAGCTGTTGGGGAGGGATGGGCGAACATGTGGCAAAGAGTCCCGAAGAAGTTGGCAAAAAGCTTTCTAATAAAGTAGTTAATTAGTTTTTCTTCCAACCACACAGGATGTCTTTTCCAAAGTCTGCAACTTTAGTGCATTTCACCCACGTGCCCAGACAGGTGAGCTTGGCACCAATAAAAGGCCATGTGTCTCTGCCTCATGGCTGGTCCCGACGACACAGAAGGGCGGGAGAAAGTGCCCAGAATGACAGATTTGGCTTGTGACAGGCAGATCTTTGAAGGCCATCTGGGGAAGGAGGAGGAGGAGGAGGTGGCGGCCAGCTACAGACACCAAGAAGGTCACCATCAGAAATAGCTCCGCGTCTGATGGAGCACGTGGCATTTACACCCCCTGCTGTATACGAGGGGTGAAAGCTTGTTTGGTTCCCCAAGTATGAAAATAACAGGTGCAGAACTAGTCCAGTCAGGGGAGAGGGAAACGCCTCTTCTAGTCACTTAGCTCTCATCTGTCAAGTGGTTGAAAGTGGCAAATTTGGGGGCCCTCTGAAGCTGAGCTTCCACGAGCTGTCCGAACTAGATGTGACAGCCGCCACTGGCCATCGAGAACTTCTCTGTCCAAGCTCTTTACAAAGAATGGTCAGAGCTTCTGGAAATTGAACCTTATTCTGCACTCAGTGCCTTATCTTTGGATTCTCCTCCAGTTCTCAGATGTGAGCACCGTTATGGCCCCCGGTTCTACAGAGGAAGAAACTGAGAGAACCAGTTGGTGGCAGAGGTGGCCCAGAGTCTTCTCATTCCAGGGCTCAGGCTTACAACCAGAAACCACTGCTTCCCAAAGCATGTTGCACAGTCCCCTCGGCACGGACAGGAGGGCCTGTGATCAAGTCTGCACACGCTTTCTGCGTGGATATGTACAGAATAAATCAACAAAATGGACGCTTTGACAAGAGCAGCAGGAAAAAGTACTTTTCAACTCAGCTTAGCCCAATGTTTTCACAGAGGCATTTAAGCCACAGAACTTTTTGTTTCCGAGAATAAACCTGGAAACTAGGGTTCTGTGGAGCACACTTTGAGAACAGCTTTCCTTTACCACTGGGTCCTGGGGTCTGGGGAGGGTGAGTGTGGTGGTTCTGGGAGATAGGGATGGGTGTGTCTGATGTGGCAGGATTCTGGAAGAAACTGAAGACTTATGGGCAATCCAGAGGAGGCGGGTGCTCTGAAGATCTCAGGATCAGGACCTCTGAGGAGGATGCAGAGGAAATAAGATCTGAGGAGAAAAGGAATCAGCTCAAGAAGGCAAGGGGTGTGTGGGGGTGTGCCCTTAAACATTCTCTGAGGCCTGGTTCTCCCTCTGGAGGCCTGGGGTGCAGATCTGAGGGGGTGCATGGGGCACGGAGAGCAGTGTTTGTGGTCACTGAGGGGAGCATGGAGAAGGGGGCATGGAGGGCTGCGGTGTCCGTGGGCACTGGGGGGAGCATGGAGAAGGTAGTGATAGTCAGGGAGGCACCAACATGGGAGGCAGCATGGAATAAGAGGGTCAGAATGAAGGGGGAGCATGGGGTGGGGGCGCAGACCCTGAGAGGAACAGTAAGAGTCAGGAAGTACATAGAGAGTGAGGGGGGCAGAGACATGTGGAGAATGAAGAGCAGGAAGAAACCCAGACGCTGTGAATGGGGGAACAAGTTGCTCACCGTGGGGACTGCTCAGGGCTGGGGAGGTTTGGTGCCCAGGTCCAGGGGGGTGCTGGAGAGGGGGACTAAAGAACAAATTTGAAAGATGATTAGGAGATAAATACCTGATTCAGGACAAGGTGGAGGCTAACGGTGGGGAGGGCGTTGGGGTACATTTAGCCAAGAGAGGGGAGCAGATTCAGGGGGACATACTCAGGAACAGTCCGTAATCAGCTAAAGATCTTTCTGGCCATTGTGTTGAGAGCTATAAATATTCCAGAGGTAGGGGTAGACCAGGGGTGAGATGGAAATTTCAAGGAGGCTCAGTCTTAGAAAGCTCTAAGTTCTCAAAGTAAGCTATCTTACCAGATACTGAGCTCCCCATGAGGAGAGGCATCAAAGTACATGACAGTCTATCTGTGAGGCTGTAAAGCTACACAGGGAGACCTGCATATGGAGGTTTGACTAGACTATCCAGAAGGCTCACATGTGATTCTAAGATGAGTCCGTGGGATAGATCCCTTTTCTTTATAGTAATAGTCTAATTTTCTACCACGTGTAAAACAGGAGAACCTTTCTCCTGTTGGGCTGGTATAAGGGCTGTTATCCTTAACGACAGCAGTGATTACCGAGCACTAGCTCTGTCCAGCACTGTGTTATGTGTTGGGCACGTATTATCTCATTTAATCCTCATAACTCTGGGGAGGTGGTGTTACTGCCCATTCAATGGATGAAGATAGTGAGGCACGGAATGGAGAAGGTCACACCCTGTGGGAGTTGGGACGACGCAGATTCAGCTTAGCTGGACTCCAAAGCCCATGCTTCTAATCCCTGCTTGGGACTGACTCTAGTGGGAGTTTTGTGGAAGAAGCTGGAATGTCTGAAAGAGCAGGAGGATCTAGGTGGTCAGAGGACTGAGAGGCCAGGAGGAGCCACGCACCCCGGTCTTCAGAAGGTGACTCCCCCTGCCTTACACAGTGTGCCTGCTGGGAGCTCCACTCCTGGGTTGAGTGCTAACGCTCTCTCTGCTATGTATCATTGATGTGGCTGAGCAAATGAAAATTACAATTTAATGTCGGGCTTAAATAAGAAATAAGAGTTTGACTCTTATTTTTGTGGGCTGTTGTTGATCTGGGCTCTGTCAGTTCCTACCTGGATGAGGCAGAGGGCTGAGACCCTCTCTGGGCTTCTGAGATCTTGGGGGCGTTCCCTGGAGGGCCATGGGGGCCCAGAGGGACCTCATCCTGGTAGCTCAGAAGCCAGCACCAGACAATTCCAGATCCCGACAGGAGGGAACAGAATTAGTGCATCTGGCCACCTGTTAGTATTTTGAATCCTACGGTGTAAATTGCTAATTCAAATTCCATGTTTGAGTTCTGAGACCCCCCTTTTCTAGGGCTGCAGGTCCAGCTTCTAGATTCTCCCCTCAATGCCTCAATCGGCAATGGTGATGGACATGGGCAGGAGCTCAGTAACTACAACAATAACAGGCGGTGTTTACTGAGCACCTACTATGTGGGCGCCCGAGGGGAATCCTCCCACCCCCTCCCCAAGTCCCTCAAGCATACTGAGTGCTGTACATGCGTTAACTCACTTGATTCTTGTAAAACTCCCATGAAGTGGTAGTGTTCTAGAATGAATTGTGCTCCCCTAAATCCATATGTTGAAGCCCAGCCTCCAATGTGACTATATTTAGTGATAGGGCCTTTAAAGAGGTATTTAAAAGTAAATGACGTCAAAATGGCAGGTCCCTAATCCTATAGGACTAATGATCTTTTTTAATTTTTAAAAAAGATTCTATTTATTTATTTATTCATCTATTTTTAAAGCTTTTATTTATCTATTTGACAGAGAGAGAACATAAGCAGGGGAGTGGGAGAGAGAGAAGCAGGATTCCTGCCGATCAGGGAGCCCAATGTGGGGCTCGATCCTAGGACCCTGGGATCACGACCTGAGCCAAAGACAGACGCTTCACCCACTGAGCCACCCAGGTGCCCCAAAGATTTTATTTTTTTAATGTAATCTTTACTCCCAACGTGGGGCTCGAACTCATGTCCCTGAGATCAATAGTCACATGGTCTATCAACTGAGCCAGTCAGGAGCCGCAAGACTAATGTCCTTATAAGAAGAGGAAGAGGCCCCAGGGATGTAGGAGCACAGAGGACCATCCTGAGAAGGCGGCTGTCTATAAGCCTAGGAGAGAACTCTCACCAGAAACCAACCATGCCAGCACCTTGATCTTGGACTTTCTGCTTCCAGAACTGCGAGAAAATAAAATCCTATTGTTTCAGACACCCAGTCTGTGTATTCTGTTAGCCTGAATTAAGACAGGTGGGCTCCATGGTTATTCCCACTTTAAAGATGAGAAAACTGAGGCACAAAGGGTTGAAAGAGCAACCAAGGATGCAGCAGCTCTTCAGGGAGGCATAGGGTTTGGGCAATCCGCCATCTTGGGGACTAAAATGTTATTTTGATAGCAGGCAGAAAGAAGCCAGCAGGCTGGGGCTCTTTTACCAACAGGATGGACAAATGGTTGTTAATGGGGACCAGGTAACACATGGCAAAAGAGGAAAGCAGCTGTTTGATAGCAAAGGTTTGAGATTTTAGAAACCAGTCCCCTTCTAGCAGGTTATACTTTCAGCCCTAGCTGGTTTCCACTGAATACACTGGTGGGGTGAGACATGCAGGCGCCCCTTCCCTGAGGAGTCATTCCCAGACTTGTCCAGCTCCAGAAACTACCTTCTCAACCCGGGGTTTGCCTACTTTCAGGTCTGAGCCCCACCATGGGAGAAGGGTCTGTCTGTTCATTGCTGTGTCCCCTTCACGCAACTCTGGGCTCAGCATTTACTCAATAAATGACTGCTGAATAATGAGCCTCAGGGTTTATATGTCATCCTTGGGGGGTGATTCTAGGGCTGGAGAGAAACTGGTAGAAGTGAGGGTCCCTCCTTATCGAGCATCTCTTAAAGATGGGCGCTGTTCTAGGGATTGGCCATTTGGCACCAACCAGGACTGAATTAAACCTGTACCCTTGTGGACCTGGCACTCTAAAGGCAGGGCTGGACAATAAAATAAATCATAGTATAGAATGTGTGAACATGACCAAGTGCAGGAGAGGAAAGTAAAGCAGGGAGAAGGATAGGAGTCTGGGGCAGGGTGTGTGCTGCCAGGGAAGGCCCTGGAACTAAGTTGTGCAGTGAACTGGGGGAAGAGTATTCCCCCAGAACAGCAGGTACAAAGGCCCTGAGGCAGAAGTGAGTTTGGGCTTGTTTGAGTAACAGCAAAGAGGCCATCGTAATGACAGAAGGTGAGTGGAGGAGAAGAGAAGGAGAAGGGCAGGGGTGGAACCTTGCAGGCCACCGTGAAGACTTGGGACTTTTTCCTCTAAGGCAGATGCGAAGTCATGCCTGGGTATGAGTCTAGAAAGAGACATGATCTGACATTCATTTCAACAGGAGTCTCTGGCTGTTGCATGGAAAACAGACTGAGGCTGGCTTGGGCGGAAGCGGAGAGACCGGGGAGGTGGCTGGGTAAGCAAGGACGGCAGCTCAGAGCAGGGTGCTGGCAGCGGGAGTGGGAGAAATGCTCGGGTCTGGATGGATGTGAATTCAAGCCACAGGCTTTGTTCCTCAGGAACATAGAGGCGATGGGGAGTGGCGGGGACGAGAGGTAGAGGGGAATCAGGAAGACTCCGCAGTTGGGGCCACGAACAACTGGATGATCTTAAATGGCCACCGCTATGATTTTTCTCCCTCCTCCGCAGCCCAGCACGGGGCAGGTCGGGGGTGGGCACTAAACCAACAGACTGAATGAACAAATGAATGAATGAGCTAAGGAGGGAATTTAAGAGGTTCTCTGAGCTAATCTTTACAAAATACAAACTTAAATAAAACCCCTCATCAGGAAGGACGATGGAGAGTCATGCCCTCCGAGCAGCCCACACCAGGCTGGTCTCCGAGGCTCTGCGGGGGTCTCGTGCAGGCTCTCTGACGGAGTAACTGAGAAGCCCAAGTGGGAGGGGTCAGAGGCCCAGGATGGGCCCCAGAGGACCCTGGCACTTGTCTTAGGGAAGGCAACAGCTGGGTAGGTAACAGGAGAAGCTAGACCTAGCAGCGAGCAGATGTGTCTGGTTTTGGCTGGGGCTTTGAGTCCCTGCTCATCTTTGAGAAAGGCACACCCCTTTCTGTGCCTCAGTTTCCCCATCTGTAAAGTGAAGGTGCTGGCCTTAAGTTTCCTTCAGACTTTGTTGTGCGATGGTTCTGAGTCACCTAGGCAGACAGAAAGACAGGCACTCTCCTCCCTACACACTGATCCCCACCCCCATGGTATTTTAATCAAAGGCAGTGCAAGGTCTAGGAGCCCACCCAGGCTGACTGAGGGGTGGGTCTGCTGGGAGAGAATGAGGCAGGGGAGAAAAACACTGTGCAATTTTATTCTAATATTTGTAATTATTCCCAGGCTAAAAATAAGGCACAGAGAAAAGTGTTTTCAAATGTCGGCATTAATGAACACTTTTTATCCAACATAATACAGGCCCCCAAATATATTTGATGTCAGGCTCCCTGAGATCTCGTGAGCAGTGCCCCACGCCGGGCTGGCTTTCATGGCTTGGAAGCGGTGCAAAAATGAAATGTCCCACAAGTGCCGGCTGGCAGGCTTGCTATTAGCAAGACTATAATCATCAATTACGTCCAATCACAAACTACTGGTTTTATAATTATCAAATGAAGTTCTAACTTCTCACCTCTGCTCAGTGGCAACTAATATAATCTCTTAGTTCAAAAAGGAAGCTTTTTTCTTTTTCCTTTTCCTCTCATGCTCTCTCTCTCTTCTGGGGAAAAGAATTTCCAGGCCTCCACGTAAGACTGCATTTAAATTGCTTGTCACTCAAAACAAAGGCAAACCACTCATTTGTAATTCACCAGCCACCTGAACAGACTGCCTGTTTTCCTTTAAGCATCCATGCACTGAAGCACAAAGATCATTTTTCTATTGTTAAAATTGTATAAGCCAGGGCTTTTTTTAGCAGCGAATACACAATTTCACTTCTCTTCTGAGGGCTCCTGGCATAAAAGGGACAGGAGGCTTTCTTTAGTGCCTTACAAATAAATTTCGCTTTGGGGTATTAAAAAATAAACTATATGCTCATATAATAAGCCACAAAGCTTATTTTATATATTTTATATATATATATGTCCCCATATATATATATATATATATGTCCCCATATATATGGATGGGCAGGACAGAAGTTATGTTTCTTGTCCTGCCCGGGGTGTGGCCAGTGGATGAAGCTGGGTGATTGAGATTCATTCTCATGGGTGCTGGAAGCATCTGTGTCCAATTTCCTCTTTTTGGGAGCTGCCGATACCGCAAACGTGGCTCCGTGCTGATTGGCATTTGGCCGGCAGGCTATGAAAGCAGAAACAACCCAGGGGTGGGTGCCCCCAGCTCAGCCTTGCTGTTCTAGCCAAAGGCAGGCTCCAGCTGTTTGTCTGACTTCCCGGCTACCTCACCCCAGAGGGAAGAGCCATGGATGGCTGTCACGCAGCCCCTGCATGCAACTGACTTCTTGGGGCTCAGCCTTTGAGGGCCAGACTTGCTTTGCTAACAGCTCAGTTTTTCTGCCTAACTGATTATAATCATAATACTTCCAATTTTAATCTAGAGCTTTTTATAATGTACAAAGACCTTTCACAGAAATTAGTGCATCTGAGCCTCTACACACTGCCAGGGGTGGCCCAGGACAGGGAGAGGATGGTTGTTTGAGAGGCCCAGAGAGGCTGATACAGTGGCTCCAAGTCACACAGGAAGGGTTAAACTAGGGTGTGAATGGGGTCTTTGGACTCAGAGCCAGCTGTGTGGCAGGGAATTTGGGGCTAGAATTTATGCAACTTCCAACCTTAAGTGGGAAAGTAGCTTGCATTTGGGGGAAATTAGAACAGACTCGAGTTCACCTCTAAAATGTCCCCTTTTTGTGCCTGAATGTGTGACAGTTCCTGAGTGGGAGAGTAAAAAATGGGGTTCCTGCCAGCCCACCAGAAGTTATTCATAAGCTACAGCCGGACTTTCTCTGAAGTAGCCATGGGGACGAACAAAGATTCTTGATTTAAAAAAAACAGTGAAACTATTCTGTATGATGGTGGATACATGTTATGTCATTTGTCAAAACCCACAAAACTTACAACACCAAGAGTGACTCCTAATGTAAATGATAGACTTCGGTTAATAACAATGTATCAATATTGGTTCAGCAATTTTAACAAATGCACCTCACTAATGGAAGATGTTAGGGGAAACGGGGAGGAGGAGGGAAGAGGGATTGTATGAGAGCTCTATACTTTCTGTTCAAATTCTCTCTAAACCTAACTAAAACTGCTCTAAAACAGTCTACTAACTTAAAAAAAAAAAAAAGACAGTAGTGAACATGTATAAAGCAGTTACTATGTGCCAGGTACTGCTGAGTGTTTCCCATATTAACTAATTTAATCCACACAATAGCTCTATGAGATCAGCTCTATGAGATCATTATTTTTAGGATTTTATCAGTGGGGAAAACAAGCATCAGAGAGGTGAAGTAATTTGCCCAAAGTCCCACAGCAAGTGGAAAAGCTAGGATTCACTCTGGGCTCCAGAGCCTACATCTTAGCTGTGAGAGTAATGGGGTTATCACTGAGTTCTCACCCAAAGCCTGTTCCCTTCCCCATGGGATACGGTTGTGTGTGAGCATCCCACCATGCTCATGGGGGTCACAAAGTGCATTAGACTAGGAGTCATGAACAGTGGGGTCCAGGGCCAGATGCACCCCAAGGACATATTTTCTTGGACCCTCCAGTGTTTTAAAAATATTTGAGGCATCAAAATTCATCAAGTTACACACTTAAGATTTGCGCATTTTACCGTATGTAAATTACACCTCCATAAAGTACTGTGAGCATGAAAATGTGTGCATATATATTGAGCCAGCATTTAAAAACCAGAAGAGATCCAAATTGCTGGCTTCTCTTGGAAAATCAGAGGATCTGGCTACCCTGGGCCCACGTTTCCACTGACAACCCTTGCCTGGAGCCAACTAGCTGTCTCCTATTGAGACAGGCTCGAGGTCTGTAATTCACCCCAGCATCCCGTGCTCCTGCGGTACAGGTGTGGGCCTATCTGGACCCAAAAAGGCATCAGTGTTTTCTTTCTGTCCTAGACAGACACTCCTTTACCCCCTTGCTTTGTCTTCACCACATTCTTCTTGAGTTCTGTCCCCTTCCTACCTTCTCCCCGCCCTGTTCAAATAGTGATTTTGCGATCCCGATGAAAATCAGGAGTGAGGAGCAGTGTCCCATACTGGTCCTACTTCTTGCTTCCAGGCAGCCCCTTGTGGCTGGCAAACTGCCTTTCCCAACTGCAACAAGATCTTTGTGTGAGCCCTCCATGGGATAAATACAGAATGGTTAGGTCCTCTCATTCGAGCCCACCCGGGCTCAGAGAAAAGAGGCCATTTAGAACATCTGGATGATTCTGCTTTCCTGGTGGCGAGGTACTCATAGGCAAAGTTGAGTAAGAGCTAGCAAGGCTTGGCATTCTGTACGTTCTGGTGGGAGTGGTGAAGCCAAGTCGGGCCTGGAGAGGGAGGGGTGAGTTCACGAGTGAGGGGGAGAGAAGAGCAAGGGGGTGCGTGCAGCAGGGCCTTAATAAAGGCCCAGGGCTTCAAGGAAGCGCCAGAGAGCACAAGGCTGAGTGACCGGGTTCGGGAGCCTGCATCCCTGGCTGTGTGACTGAGCCAGTCCCAGCACTCTCAGAGTCTCAACCTTCATAACTGGAAAATAGGTTCAATGATATGAAGAGCTACTGGGGCATCCAATCAGCCAAGGCAGTAAAAGAGCTGGCAGTAAAGAGCTAGCTCACCTAGCTAGCACCTCATGAATGTGCAGGGGATGGTTATGAACATCCTTTCTTGACCTCTCTGTGCCTCCTTTCTCCGCTTAGAGACCAGCTTGGGTGTGGAGACACCAGCAGCTAAAAGATATGCTTTGTTCACTCTTAATACAGAACGAAGGTGGCCAAGTCATAGATGGTTCTGGGGATTTCCGGGCAAAGGGTTCCAATGGTGTTAGAAGTTGATGCTTTCCACAGGGAATGTGGGAGGTGGAAGCTGCTGGAACAAGAGGGGCAGAGCCAAACTGCCAGTGTGGGCAGAAGGTCAGGGATGCCAAGAACCACCCCGGCCTGCCCCTCTGGAATGCAGAGCAGTCCAGGGGCCAGCGCGCCCCGCTCCAACGACAGCGGCTGCCTCCCGAGCGGGTTCGATCACCCTGAGCTGGGCCCTGAACTCCCGCTGCCCCATGCTCCATCAACCATGTGCCATGGAGGGAGGACTGTAGGGGTCCCAGGTGGCCACGAGAGGGGAGACTGTGGAAATTCTCCAAAATGCCAGCTCCGAAGAGCAGAGTTAAAAGAGCATGCATGCCCTTTATGGAGAGGCGGCCACCCAAATGTCACGAAGCGCCACCCTGCCTGGGCTTTTAAATATAGCAGTGTCCTTTCTGGGTGTCTCTGAGGAGTGTGACTCGAGACAGGCCCATGAGGGCCTCAGCTGGACACTCAGGGCACCACTCAGCCGGGGCCGTCCTGCCTGTAACTTCTGGCCGTGGTTCTTAGGGGCTGCTCAGCTTCCTCAAGGAGGCTGATGCCATTCCCGGTCCCTCTCACTTCTTTGTGGCCCTGGGCAGCTGCCGGCCTTCTCTGAGCCTTTGTTTCCATATCTTAGCGTTATGGTAAGGATTAGAGGTGTTATGCATTAAAACTGCTTAGCTCACAGATTGGCGAATAGACAATGCTTAATAGAAGTTGATTCTTCTGTTATTTAATATGATCTTCAATGTGCCAAGCACTCTGTGGGGACGATGAGCCCCAGACCCAGCCGACAAGTCCCAGCGTAAGAGAGATAGACCACGGAAAAGGGCAGAAAGCAGCAGCACTTCGAAGAGAGAGTTAAGGAGGGAGTGGTTTATCCTCCTTATCCTGCAGGGGCACTGCCTAGAGGAGGGCTTCAAGGAGGAGGCACTGGCTCACTAAGGATGAGCCGGTAGGTGATGAGCAGAGGAAGAAGGCGGTGTGTGTCAAGGTGGGAGGTGAGAAACAGCCTGGAGTGACCAGGCAGTACCCGCTGCCCCGCCCTCCAACTCTGAAGTTGCAAACAGGGGGTCTGTGGTCCAAATCCCCTCATGCGCTTGGTTTTGTTCAGGTTTAAAAAATGTTCATTTTTAGCCAACTTTTAAAAATCAAGAGATTTTTACATAAAAATTGAGATCTCCAGCTTATCTGGAAAAATTAGAAAACACGGCCGCAGCAGGCTCACGTTCCTGCACAAGACCGTGTACGACCCCCCAGAAAGAATAGCGAACACTGCCGGGCACTGTTCCTCGTGGTTCACACACACACTAAGTCTAAAAATGCTCATAAAAGCCCTATAGGGCAGGTGCAGTGACGCGCAGTGCTAGTAAAGGTTTAACAACTGCTTATCTGGTGGCGGGATTAAAGGCTCTGCTTTGTAGCGTTTGCCGATTTCTGTGGCATAAATATTCCGACTACGGCAGATTTCAAGCTACCTCACTGACCAAAGGAAGGCACTGTAAGAGCCTCTCCAGCACATCAGTGGTAGGTCAAGTTGTTGTTTCTAGTCCTCAGATGGGGAAACAGAGGCACAGAGAGGTCAGGAGACTTGCTCAAGGTCACACAGCTAGGCAAGTGAGCAGAGCAGGGATTTGGAGACAGGCAGCGTGGCTTCCAAGTTTGTGCTCACAGCCTCCAGACTTCTACAGTCAGCTTGAGCTGGGCAGAGGCCGCGCCTTAGCCCTGGCTTGCCTCTCTCCACTCCTGTCATCTTAGCTGTGTCTGCATTGCTCATTCTGCTTACCTGCAGGGCCCTGCGTCCCTGCTTTGGGGTATGAAATGATGCCCTGTCCCCAGCTTTTCCCCCTACTCTACTGGGAACCTCATCAGGTACGCGGACACAAATAGAAGGCACCCAGGGTGGGGGACGACCAGATTCCTTTCCTTTGTCCCAACCTCGTCCCCTAGCACCTGGCACAAAATGCCAGTGCAAACCTTTAGTTCAAATGCTCTCTTCACTCTTTCTTTCATTCTCTCTTTGCCAGGAGCACTAACACAATCAATTTAATGGAAGCAATTTTTCTCTTCCCCTCTTCGCCTCCCACCATCCACCCCATATGACAAAACTTGGAAAAAACATGATTTATAAGGGGAAAATATAAAAAAAACAGTTCACCTTAGGTTAGACATGCAAAAGTTGCCGCATCCTCTGTACTGTTGGGGGAAGGCGCTTCCATTTATCAGGGGAAGGGGGTTCAGATGGGGAGCCCCATCTTTTTTGCTGTTTTCTCAAAGACAGGCAACCCTTGCAAAGCCCACGATAACTCTCATCCTCCCAGCTGAGAGCCCAGGATGGCAGCAAATGAAGGAAAGGCATATGTTTGGTGGGAAACGTGGAAATAATCAAGTGAGAGTAGATTCATGTAAATAATTTAATTACCTTGCACAGCTATGAAATCTCTTGGTTTCCGCTTCCATTATTAATGATGAATGTTACTATCAGAGGACATTGGCTAAGGTTTCCTGACATACTGGGGGAAGGGGCTTAGGTGTCCCTAGGCAGCCATACCTGGCTTGTCACTGATCAAACTGGTCCCTGCCTCCAGCTGACCCCCACCCCCCTCCTGGGACTGACTGGGAGGTGCATGTATACCTCGCATGATGGAAGCACCCCACAAAGACTATGAACAGACTTATCGAAAACACAGAACCTGAATGTGATCAAGTCTCCAGTCCAAACACGGGACATGTTTGGGGACATGTCTACACCATGGGGACTACACCATGGGGACACAGTCAGAAAAATCTCAGCTAGAGCTGAGGGGACTTTCAAGGTCTCACAGCTAGTGGTGGAGCTGGGATCTGAACCCAAGCCCATGAGCACAGCATTCTCCTGAGTCCGCACAAGGGGCTAGAAAAAGCACAGCTGGGCTTCCCAGAGGGTGGAACAGGGAACCAGATGGGCTCAGAAGCGAGGAAGGTGCTTTTGCTACAAGGAGCAAGGCCTGTCACCCTGTTCTCTCTCTAGGCCAGTCTCAAATTCAGACTCCTGGGATAATGAGTATCGTCGGCCTTGCTTGAGACCAGGGATGGATAAAGGTGCAATCAGCTGTGGTCAGGGGAAAGTCTTCAGGAAAAATGGTCCAGTTACTGCCACATATAAACTGCCAAAAAAAAAAAAAAAAAAAAAAGCTGGGGGATGGAAAGGGAGTTTACAGATGAGAGGAAGTAGTGTGGCCAGCCTGTCCCAGTTTGCCAGGGGCTTCGCCAGCTTTAGGCCAAAGACTTTTGTACCTCAAGACCTTCCCAGCTTTACAACTGGAAGTTCTGCAGCCCAGTCCGACCAGTCCAGCTGGCTTGCCATACTTAGGAGGCCCATCAACCAATCCCAATGTGTGGGCCCTGTAGGAGTCCTGATATGGACCCAAAAACAAGATTTAAAAAAACAGAGGAGCCAATCAGGGACACTGAAACATCGCCTGGCTATCAGGGGATAGGGAGAAACTCCGGTTAGGAAACAAACAAGTAACCATGTGTGGTAGGCATGTTAACTAGACTTAACTGTGGTGCTCACTTAGCAAGAGAGACACATAGCACACCTGAAACTAATATAATGCTATATGTCAATTACATCTCAATTAAAAAAAAAAACAAAAGAAAACGGTTAACAAATTTTAAGTATCTGCAGGAACCGAGTAGCGACTCTAGTACGGTGAAGGGGTGAGATGAGAGGAAGAGGTGGGCAGTGGGGAACATAAATGGACCAAACTGATAAGAGGTCAGAGGTCAGAAGAGGCCCGACAGCCAGCCTGCCAGTCTATGCTCTTTCCCCTTCCCCCGAGATGGGCCACAACGTTTGTACTGAGGCGTCTTCCCATCCACAGCTGACTGCACCAGGGGCCCACACTGGTCTCAAGCGAGGCTAACGATCCTCATTATCCCAGAAGTTTGAATTTGAGACACAGTGACTGGGGCGTGAACCCAGAGGCTGAGATGGCCGTTATGGGGGCCACCTTCCATCTATCACGTGTGAGAAAGCCGGCCTAGGGGGGCAGAGCGAGGGCCCTTGCCCCTTGTAGCAGAAGCGCCCTCCTCATTTCGGGGCCCTTCTGGATCCTCATCCACATTCTGGGCAGCCCAGCTTCACTTTCTCTGGCCCCTTATGTGGTCTCAGGAGAGTGCTGTGCTCATGGGCTTGGGTTCAAGTCCCAGCTCCACCACTGACTAGCTGAGGCCCTTTGGGCAGGTCCCCTCAACTTGATGAGGTTTAGTTTCTTCTGTAAAATGGGGAGAATACCAGTTCTTCCCTCACAGGACTGCTAGGAGGATTCAGTGGCAGAAATGTGTGCCTGGCGTACAACAGATGCCCTGTAAATATCATCACCGCTAACGTAGTAATAAATTCTCTTCGTGAAGGCTAGCTTCAGTGGATGTTTGTTTTTTGCAATCCAAAGCTTTCTCTTAAAACAGGCCTCCCAGCTGCCTCGACACGGACACCTCCCACTCCAAAGTTTGGGTGGAGCTGGGGTTCTCCTCTCCTCTGCTCAGGCCTGGGACAGAAACTAGACTGAGACAGAACACAGACGGAGGTACTGGGTTGGTCCTGATGGTCCAGGATCCCCGGTGTTGCTGTTCCCCCACCCTACTCATTACAAAAAGCAACAGGCAAGGCAAACAGATGGCTGAGAGATGGCTTTTTTCCTCTCCTCCTAAATAACAAGGTGAAAAAAAAAGGGAAAGGAGATGAACAGATTTCTACCATCTAGGAGATCAAAGAGAAATGGCCATTTTTGCTGATAAACTTCACTTAGATGCTGTCCCTGCGCCCAGGCATGTGATCTCCTGGGGCGGGACTGGGAAGGCTCTGACTTGCTATTGCCTATCGATGTATCATTAATTTCTTTTTGTTTCCTGCTACGGCGTACACCCGACTCAAGGTGAGAGAACGCAACTGGGCTGCGACTTCTCAGATTGATAGATTGCGTTTCTGTGCTGGGTCCGTTTCATGCTTGGTGACTTTGCAGCAAAGCAATTATCACTGTGGAATGCATAATGGCCTAATTAATAACTAATGTCAGGTTGGCCTCTGAGCCATGATTATACCTTGGCAAGCCAACTTTTTTTTTTGTTTAAACATTCCAAGAGAAAAATATTATTATAATTGACTGGTTAAATTGTCAAAGTGTCCCTACCCCGTGAATGCGGGGTGTAGTAAGAAGCACGTAAAACTTGGAATAAAGAGAAGTATTCTGCTGCCAACTGGCTGTGTGACCTTGCTCAGCATCTCAGCAACTCTGCGCTTGTGTGTCTGCTCCTGTAAACAGAGCCACCTTTCTGGAACTGAGTGGGAAACCTGTGTGTATGTGGGCTATGCACCTCTTATTTACTGCTGTATCCCCATGGCACGACACACAGTAGATGCTTAATAAATAATAGTTAAGGTAAAGGACTCTGGAGCCAGACTGCCTGGGTGCAAATCTTGTTTCTGTCCCTTATAAGCTGTGTGACCTTGGGCAAGTTACCTAACCTCTCTGTGCTTCATTCACCTCATTTGTAAAATTTTGATAATAACAGGGTGGTCATAAGGAATGACGAACTGGTATCTGTAAAGTGCTTAGAATGCTGCCTGGAACATGGAAACCGCCACAGTCATGTTTGCCAATCTCACTATATGTCAACATTCATGTAATAAATATTCATGCAGCACCCATTGTGTGTCAGGCTCTGTGTGGGACCTGGGAACATAATAGTCTACAAAGCACTCCCTCTTTCCTTTGGTTAAGTGGGAGGGACAAGCATTATTTGAATAATTAGATGAAACAAACATATAATTATAAACCATCCTAAATATTGTGAAGGAGGCCATGAGTGTAAGTAACAGGGAAGCATGATTAAATTTGGGAGATCACAGAGCCCCTCCCGAGAAAGTGACATTTGAACCGCAATATGGAAGACGCGTAGGCATTAGGTTAGTGGTTCTCAGCAATTGTGCCCCTCACAGACATTTTTGGCTGTCCAACGGAGGAGAGAGGTTCCTCTGGTATCCAGTGGTGCAGGCCAGGGATGCTAGTCCGCATCCTACAATGCACAGGACGGCCCTCACAACACTGAATTACCTGCGCCAAAATGTCAAATATGTTGAGGCTGAGCACCTCTGCATGAAGTGGACAAAACTGATGGAGAGAGAGCATCAAGCAGAGGGAGGAGCAGATGCAAAGTCTCTGAGGTGGGGAGAGCAAGTGTTCAAAAAAGTGCATAAAGGATACAAAGAGGGAAGGGGAACAGGATGAGAGATAAGGCAGAGGCTGGGGGGCCGAGGGCCTCGTTGGTCAGAGGTCTGGACTTCATTTCAGGCTCCAGTGGAAGTTACTGGAGGGTTGTAAGCAGAGAAGCATGCCATGTGTAGTCTGCCTTCTTAAGACCTCACCTGGGCTGCTGGCAGAGAGCAGTGGATAAATTAATTTGGAAAACAATGGGGCTGGATTCTGTGATACCTAATTTTCAGAAGAGGCAGAGATATCAAAATCCCGTCCCTGCCCATTGAAAGAGCCTTATCTAGAGGGGATGGCAGAAAGGCCCAGGGGGCACAGGTGAAGATAGGGACCTGGAGGACCAGGACATCTCAGTCAAGGTCACATTTGAGTGGAGCCTTGAAGGACAAGCAAGGATTTGCTGGGAGCTTATGGAGGAAAAGCATTCTGGGAGAAGGGAACAGAATATGCAAAGGCTCAGAAGCCCTGCACAACAGCTCTCTGTCCAGGATAACTTGGAGTCACGCTATCTATAGATGGGGATGAATACAATGACCTTCCTTTGTCTTGGATGCTGGAAAGGTTTTGCTGCTTTTAGAAGGCAATGCGTTTTTGGCAATTATTTGTTATTTATCTTTGTAATTATTATAGGAAAGAAAATTAAAGCAGAGAGAATTAAAACATCTTTTTATGACTCAAAGATGCTAGGCAAGTGGCAGATCAGAATTTGAACCCAGGTCTCACACAATTAAGTAAAACATAAAATAAATAAAATGTTCTGGGCATTTCTCTTGAACTAATGTCTGGTTCAAGACATTGGTTGACAGGCTGTAGCTGCCACTAATCCTTCGGCTTCTTTGAGACTCTCTCCTTGTCTGGGGCATGGGGCTAAGAGCTGGCACTCCTTGGGGCCCAGAGCAGGCCCCACAGTAGACTTAAATGTCTACTCCTAGGCAGATCTGATCTCCAAAACAAAAGCTCCTGGGCTATTCACCCAATCTCCTAGCTGTTTGGCCTTCATGCCTCAGTTTGTTTGTCTCTACAAGAGGCACAATAACAATCTCTAGCCCAGAGGGTTGCAGCAATTATGTTAAAGGCCAGTACTTATATAGGTTCTGGAAGAATTCCTGGCATGTACGGAGCACACAGGAGGGTTTGGCTGTTACTGTGGTTATTGATATTGTTATTAGTAATAGTAGCCTGACAGCCTGCAGAGTGTCAGAGGAACCCTCTGGCTCAGCATCTGCCCTTTCTTAACCCAGTTTTTGGTCTGACTCAATAGGAAAAATGATGGTGATAACAAGGACCGTTTCTTGAGCACCTACTATGTGCTAGGCATAATCTTATGGAATCCTCCAACAACAACCCTATTAGGGAGGGACAATATTACCCTTGTTTTCCAGATGGAGGAGATGAGGCTCAGGGAGGGCAGATGACTTGCTCAAGGTCACAGAGCTGGTGAGCGGCAGAGCCGGGTTGAGTCCGCGAGTCCCTGGCTCATAGAGTCTGGGTGTTCAAACTACCTGGGACTGTTTTCCCGAAACCAGCCCTGCTGATGCTGTCATGCCCTGTTGCCGTGTGGAGCCTGAGACCCACGCCCTGGATCTCCATCTGTAATGTCAAAGCTGGGCCCCACTTCCAAGCTCTTCCATACTGGCCTTGTCTCTGCTACTCTTCTGCCCCTGCCTCAGGCCAGGACACCACTATTGCTGTAGGTCTCAAATGCTCCAGATTTTGCCTCTTGAGTCAACCCTCTCCACCCCACATACCTCCAGAGGGGTCTTTCTAGAAAAGGCTTCTGGCGCTGCTGTCCTCAGACACCCAGAGGAACTCTGTGACCCCTCCTGTGCCCAGGAGACAAAGCACACACTGAGCCTGGCACTCAGAGCCCCTCTGTCGTACCCGAATGTCTTTCCGAGCCTTGTCTTCTTCCCCGATCCCCACGGATCAGAGCTCCAGAGATGTCTAGTGGCACTGTCACTAAATGACCATCTCATTTCATCCTAATGACAAACCTGTACAGTGGGCACCAATTTACGGATGAGGAAACTAACGCCTGCAATGAGGGGAAGTGACTTGCCTAAGATCACCTCTCCAGTGATCCAACTGGGGCTCAAACCCAGGTCTGCTGACGCCAAGGCCTGTGCTCTTTACCAGCACACCTCATTCTCCTCTCCACGCTCCTGTCTCCTCACCGGAGCACAAGTTCACCTCCTCCCGGAAGTCCTCCCTATAATCACTTTCTCCACGGCACACGTAGGACGTTTTCCCCTACTTCGCTTCTGCTTCCTCTCCTAGTGGACTGTGAATGCGGGCTCCTCCGGGGTGGCCTGGCCTTCTTGTTGGACAGAGCTCATTTCTTCCCTTAGCCAGTCCAGCACAGAGCGGGACACACAGTAGGGGCTTTATAACACCTGCCAAATTGTTAAAATCCTTCCTGCTCTTGCTTTTCTGCCCCCCCTGGATTTGGCAGATCCTTGAATTCTATTTCCTAATCACCTGTCTAAAACGTACTGATCCTACTGTGAACAAAACTCTGCATTCTGGAGCAAAACCCTCCGACAGCTAAGGAGGGAGGTGGTTCCTCAAGCAGAGTCCGTAGGGTAACAGACAGGGTTATGCACTCACATAACCCTGAGTTTTTTCTCTCCTTCCTGGGCACACAGTGTTAGACTATCGTTTCAGTCTCCCTTGAAATTGGGACACGGCCTTGTAATTGAGATCTGGACAAAGGAATATGGGCAAAAATGATGTGGCCACTTCCAGGTCTGGACCTTGAGAACCTCCCCAGATACCTTTTCCCACCTTATCAACCAGATGAAGGGGACTCTGGGACTCAGTGGAGGACAGAGCCAGAAGATAGGACATGCCTGGGTCCCTGGATGACTGCAGTGAACAGTCACCTTCGCCCCATCAACCAGGACTCAATTGTGATGTGAGAAATAAACTCCAGCTGTGTTTGAGGTTACTCTAGGAATGAACCCACTAGGACTCATGCTGACCCACATGGGTTCAAATCTCAGCTCTTCTCCTCGATGGCGAGGTGATCTTGATATCTCAACCTCTCTGAGTCTCAGTTTCCTCCTTATAAAAGAAACGCAATCATTTCTACTTTAGAATTCCCTAGACTATCCCACAACATCCCAGATGTCAGACAACCAGCATTGAATGTGGCACCCAGAAGGCACTGAAGAAATGGAAATGGCCCTACCTCCGAGTCTCAGGGCAGGGTCTCTGTTTGGTTCTAGGACATAGGATTTGGCTAATCTTAACTTTGGTTGGTTCCCACTAATATCTGGTTTTATGTATTTTAATTGTTATTATTTTGTGCTTGTGCTGGGAATACTTTTATTATAGGGCAGGAGTTTATAAACCTCAGGGAGGAAATAAAGATGAGACCTTTGTCTGCTGCAATGTGGGCTCCAGGGCCGGGAGGGAGGAGAGTGGAGGAACTTTAGGAAAAGGCCTTTGGGGGTGGCGAGGTAATGGGTACGAACATGCCAGGGTAGATCTGGGAGTGGACAGAGGTCAGGGCATAAGTGAGGGCCTGGGGACTCAGGATATCTCTCCCTGGCTTTTTAGCCCCTGCAAGTCTCACTTCCCTCCCACCTCAGGGCATTTGCATATATTATTCCTTTTACCCGGAATGCCATTCTGCCCTTCCTAGTTTTAGGCACACTCTAATGTTCCTACTTGTGCTGTAGTTCATAGTTCATTTCCTCCTGGAAGCCCTCCCTGACAACCCAGAAGGCTCTCACAGCCCCATGAAGCTCCCTGTCACAGTCCCTGCTGCAGTTGGTAATTATACTATATTTACTTGCTGTGTGAGTGTCTGAATGATGTCTGTCGTCCTCCAGAAGGTCACCTCTGGGAGGGAATGGACTTTGTCTTATTTGAGCCTGTGCCTAGAACAGTGCCCGGCACACAGAAGCATTCTGCAAATATTTGCTGAGTAAACAAATGAGTGACTAAGTCGATTCAATCTCTTCCACTCCCCATACACCTAAAAGCAGGGGTCAGCAAACTTCTCCAGTAAAGGGTCGGATAATAAATATCTTTGGCTTTGCAGGCCATAAAGGTTTTGTTGCAGCTCCTGAACTCTGTTGTTGTGATACAAAAGCAGCTATAGATGACACATAAATGATTATAAGCAGGCTGTATTCCTATAAAACTTCATTTATACAAATAGGCTTTGGCCAAAGGGCCATCGTTTGCTGACCTCCGTCCTAAAGCCTGCCCTGTTCTTACTTAGTACAAGGATTACTTCTGGTTGTGTGCTGGGGGCTGGCCTGTAGCAGCGTGCAAAAGCCGAGTGTTAAATTTTTAGGAATTTTGCAAGCTGGTTGTTAAACACAGCCATTATTAAAAATTAAATCAAATGAACCTATAATTATAATAAATAATTTATATGAAAAATAATGATACTACAAATGGATGAATCTTGAGGACATTATGCTGAATCAAATTAGCCAGTCACATAAAGACAATAACTGTATGATTCCACTTATATGAATTACTTAAAAATCGTCAAAGTGAGATCCAGAAACGAGAATGATGGTTGCCAAACTGGGGAATCGGGAATTAATGGGTATAGAGTTTTAGTTTGGGAAGATGAAGAAAGTTCTGGAAATGGATGGTGATTACGGTGGCACAACACTGTGAATGTACTTAATGTCACTAAACTGTACACCTAAAAGCAGATAAGATGGTCAATTGTAAGTTATGTGTATTTTGCCACAAAAATAAAAAAAAAAGGAAATACATATTCAGTATTCATTACTTCCTCATTATTTGATTGCATTTCACTCGTCTCTGTGCTTTGAGGTTACCCACATCTATTATATCTGCATGGTGAGCTGTGCATCTCTTCCCAACTCCATGCTGGAAGGCTTTACACCATGGAAAGTGGCAAAGAACAGAAATCGTTCCCCCCCACCACCATTGTTCAGCATTGACAAGCATGTTGCTGGTTATTTTCCCTGACTATCTCCTCCACTAGATGGTGAGCCTCTAGGGCAGAGCTCCCCAAACATTAGAATCACAAGCCGAAGCCTTTAAAATCCTGATGTTCATAGCAGCAATGTCCACAATAACCCAACTGTGGAAGGAGCCAAGATGCCTTTCAACAGACAAATGGATAAAGATGATGTGGTCCATATACACAATGGAATATATTACTCAGTCATCAGAAAGGGTGAATACCCACCATTTGCATCAACATAGATGGAACTGGAGGAGATTATGCTAAGTGAAATAAGTCAAGCAGAGAAAGTCAATTTTCCTATGGTTTCACTTATTTGTGGAACATAAAGAATAGCATGGAGGACATTAGGAAAAGGAAGGGAAAAATGAAGGGGGGGAATTGGAGGGGGAGATGAACCATGAGAGACTGTGGACTCTGAGAAACAAAGTGATGGTTTTAGAGGGGAGGGCGGTGGGGGATGGGTTAGCCCGGTGATGGTATTAAGGAGGACACGGATTGAATGGAGTACTGGGTGTTATATGCAAACAACGAATCAGGGAACGTTACATTAAAAACAGATGATGTGACTAACTGTATGGTGACTAACATAATAAAAAAAAAATCCTGATGCCCAAGCCTCATACCAGACCAAGAATGCCAGCCACTATGGAGTGAGACCCAGATCTTGGTGTTTTTTTTTTTTTTTTAAAGCCCTCAGGAGATTCCTTTGGGTAGCCAGGGTTGAAAGCCAGAGGGCTGGTCTAAGGCTGAGCATCTCAAACTTCAACGTGCCTATGAATCACACCAGAGGACTTTGTTCAACTGTAGATTCTGAGTCAGGAGATCTGCGGGAGGGTGGGAGGCTGAGATGGCCTTTCTACTGAACTCCCAGGGGACGCGGATACTGCTGGCCCACGGACTACACTTTGAGTGGCAAAGCCTTAGAAGGTCAGTCAGAGGGAAAGGTTTCCTTTCTGCCTGGTGACCACGTGGCAATCTGCCTGTCTCTTCCTCCCAACCCCTGCTAAATGCAGTGGGAGTTACAATCCCATTTTACAGAGCAGGAGACTGAGGCTGGTGAAGTAACTTGCCGAAGATCACACAGCCAAGAAGCAGTGGTAGAACTCGGCCTTGGTTTTCTGAGACCCCAAATCCAGTACCTTTGCCTTTATCAGCTGCCTAATTGAGGCTACTCAGGGTATGGGGATTAAATGGACTTGAAGCTGCATCCAGGCCTTTCCTTTCCTTGGCTGTGTAACCCTACGTGGGTTTCTTAACCTCTCTGGGCCTCATTCCTGATGCCCAGGGCACAGGAAGGGGCAGACTGTGGTACTGGATGCTTGAGGGCCTCTTGCAGGGCTCACCTCATGGAGGACACCCACATTCAGGAAGGTCCCTTCTCCAGTACCTAAACCTGGGGCTGACACTTCAGGGGCCCCATCCTGGCAACAACCCTGGGGTGTCATGCAGTCTGACCCTCTGCCTCTCAGCTAGATCAAAGGGAAGGCAGGAGTGGAGCCATTCTGGGTGCAACTGCATTGGCCTTGGCAGCATCAGCTCGCCCGTCATTAGTCAATACACTGCTGGAGGATTTCAGAATCAGAACATTGCCATAGCCATGGTCAGAGCTTAGCCCCTGACACGGCTCTCAGCTTTCTTTGCACCAGTCATTGCTTTAAGACTTTCTGTCTATAACCTCCTCTGATCCTCAACCTCACTTTATAAGGTATGTATGAGTCCCATTTACAGATGAAGAAATCAAGACACACGGAGAGAAGAAAAACTTGCCCCAGGCCACACAATTAGCAAGTAGCACGGCAGGGATTTGAACCCAGGCTGTCTGGCTCCAGAGCTGCTCCTAACCACTGCACGCGCCTTTCCAATAATTTATGTGCGAGATGTAAAAGTGCCATGCCCCCTGACGTATTCGGAGCACCCGAGGGCCAGAGACCTTGTCTCTCTTGTTCCATGCCCAACAGTAGGGGCCCTGAATAGGGTCTGCACACATTAGAGGCTCAAGAAATAGTTTCGGAACGAGGAAATGAGTGGGCTGGTTCAATCTCTCCCATCCCACATCCTGGCCACGTGAAACTCCATCATAGCCATGATCTGCAGTGACACCGAAGGGTGTGTGTCCATCTGTCTCTCCCACTATGCTCTGAGTGCCAGGAAGATAGGAATGGGATCTGGGGTGCTCACTGCCATATCCCTAGAGCTTGGTACTCACCCTGGTATATAGCAGGGGCCAAATAAATATTGCTGTAGAGTGAAGGTCTCTGTGGAA
The DNA here is from genome assembly GCA_028533885.1 of Nasua narica. NCBI lineage: Eukaryota > Metazoa > Chordata > Mammalia > Carnivora > Procyonidae > Nasua > Nasua narica. The sequence goes on along the minus strand of CM052808.1, from coordinate 7,081,472 downwards.
CTGAAGAGAGAGTCAGGGGTGTGCCTATGTGTTCCAGGGGAGCTGACTGGAGAGCAGTAATACTAAATAATCATGATTCCCAGGTCCTGCCTCTGGGAGGTTCACACCACGTCAAGCTTTTTATCTGCATGGATCCCTGGGAGGATCCCTGTTTTATATTTATATTTATTCCCATCCCTATTTTATAGCCAGGGAAACTGAAGGTCACTGAAAATCCTGCCAAATGACAGAGACTTGAACCTAGGTCTGGGCAACTCTTGGCTTACATCCAAGGGTGCCTGATGACCAAGTAATTTGTGTTCGCCCTCTCCCTGTCAGCACTTGGCATGGTTCCTGGCACACAGCAGGTGCTCAACCATCTCTTGAACATGAGTGAATACTAAAGCTTGCCACCTCCCGCTGGGGCGCATAGTAGGTGCCTGGCACATAGTAGGTGCTCAACAAACATCTACTGGATGGACGCATGAGTGACCGTGGGAATGGCCCCATGTCCCATGGCGGCATTGTGTGCCCTCTGTTGCAGTAGCTTCCGCTTTGCTCCCTGCCACCTCCCCCGCCCCCGGCAGACCTGAGTGCTAAGAGACCCTTGGCTGACAGTGCCGCAAGATGGATGCGCGCCCGGCGGCCTCATCTCCCCACCGACGGGCCCCACATGGCCTTCCATAATGCAGTCCATTAAAAGGCTTGTAAATTTTCATACACGAAAGCCTACCATGGCGTCAGCATAGACTAATTGTTGTTAAATGTGCGGGAATGTTACCGCCACGCCGCTGGAGCGATCACTCTTCCCGGCCTGGCCCAGACGCCGACCCATTCCTCTGCAGGCGGAAAGCTTACAACGTTTGCACAAGGCCAAAAAGCAATTCGTGTCAAAAAGATCAATAATATAAAAATAAAGCATGAGAATTCTAGTTAAAGGGAATGTCATATAAATATGTGGTTCACGTCCATGATTCCAAGATTAAAAAAAATCAATCAATATCGTTCTTTAGATGATGTTATTTCTAATGAGAAATACCCGGAACAACTGCAAATAACTGCTTAACTGGGGGGAAAAAAGCATTAATAATTTACTTTATAAGGCACATGATACCGAGTGAAAGAGGATCGCTGCTGGTTCTTAATTTGGTTGTAATGCAGCGTGACAGGTTCAATGACGCTTTGGTGGGTTCTTAATATTAAATTCGGAAAGATGTTCAGCTCATTCTAAGTTTTATCCCAAGCTGGGCAGGGTAAAGCCAAAGGGGCAAGACTCGTTATGGGAGCCAGGGAGACTTGCACCATCAAGGTTATTAAGTCACCAAAGAGGAGACGGTAGGGAATGTGCGTGCACGTGTGCAAGCCAGGGGCAGTGGGAGGGACAGAAGTCCTCATTGCATCTTGCAAGCAAACCCCTGTTTACTAAGCGATTACTATATGCCAAGCTCTGGGCTGGGTGTGCAGACCTGGGTTTGAATCCCAGATCCCGTTATGGGTCGGGCTTCCCTAGTGGATTCTATCTGAAAAATCTCAGCGAAGTCACATCTGAAAGGCATGCGTCTGGCTGAGCAATGAGGTCCTCCCCAGCCCTAACCACCTGCAAGTGTCCAATTTTAGCCCTCAATCTGGAATTCATATCCTCAGTGCCTCCTGCATCCCCAGACCTCTGTTCAGCCCTTACTGAGGTTTGCACCTTCCATCCTCTGCCCTGCTGGTGAAGAGCTGAGCGAGCTTTAGGCAAGCAGCCCATCTCTCCGAGTCCCAATGTCTCCCCTGTAAGAGGGGATGATACCAGCAGCACTGCTCTCACCGTGCTGTTGAATAGCAGTGATGCATGAGAGGCTTTGCCAAAGACTCAATAAATTTGCTGGCTGCTGAGCCTCATTGACCTCACCTGAGAAATGGGTGAGACCAGAAGCCGACTCATGGGGCTTGAGGGAAGAATAAACATGATGACACAAGTCTCAGCTCATCCATGTGGAATGCTGACTTCTGTTCAAAGAGCACACACTATGTGCTGGGCTTTGTTCTGGGGCTTTTCAAGTATCAACTCAACCCTCACATCAATCCTATTAGGCGGCTACTATTATTATTTCCATTTAAAAGCAAGAAAACTGAGGTCCAGAGAGATTAAGTGACTTGCCCAGGGTCACACAGCCAGGAAGTAGAGAGCTAGGAAGCAAGTCAGTGCCAACCTGGCTCCAGAGTCCATGCATGCCCCCCAGTCCTTGTCTTTCCCAGTGGGTTCTGCTGATCAGCGAGGCCATTTCTTCCTTATCTTGCTGGCTGGTGAGGACTACATGCATCTAATGTCAGCTGTGGCCCTAATAAACCTTACTGACAAACGATGGTCATGCCAATGCTAGGAGCCTCTGAGAAGGGTAGTTTAGGGAGCAAGGTAATTATGACAGCAAAGATAGCTGGAAGAGCAAACAATGTAAAAAGGCAAAAAAAAAAGGGGGGGGGCCTGTAATTATATTTCAGCTCAAAGAGAAGGGCAGGAGTCCTGCAGAGAGGCGCACAGGGACCACATTACAACCCAGCATGCAGGGCTGGCTGGGGGATTGCGGCCCGATCTGTCTCAGGTGATCTGAGCCGTGAGGAACCCCTCCATGCCTTTCTCAGGCAGCTTGGCTGCAGGAACACGGATTGTCCTCCTTGGGATCTTGTCCTGGGTGAGGACCTCCTTCCCTGCCCATGACTGTCTGGGAGGGAAAAAGGATACTCAGTGTTTGGGGCTGGAACAGATGGTGTTCCTTCAAGCCAATGATGATTTCAGGCTTTGGGCACTGGATGGAGGTGGTGAGCTGGGGTTCAGGTAGAGGGTACCAGGGGTACAGTCTCCACCTCTCAGTCATCTCTGAAAGGCCAAGCACACCCTACCCCATGCCATCTGATTAGCAGTTGGGAAGGACACTACTGAAACCTGAGTCTGACCTGGTCTGCTCTAAAGTCTCCTATGGCTCCCACAGCCAAATTCTGAGTCACAGCCAAAGCCCTGGAATCGGCCCCAAGGCCTGAATGATCTGACGCCTGCAAGTGTCATGCTGGGTAAGTGAAGGGCTGGGCTGTGAAAGGTGGCGGGGCTGGGGAATTGGTTAGGGAAGGCTTCCTTATTCCCCGAGGATCTGACACTTGAAAGGAGTGAATGGCAAAGAGGACAGCAAATACAAACACTCCGAGGCAGGAACAAGTCGGGTTCTCTGCTGGCTGAGGGGAGAGGCAGGCAGGAGGCAGTGGTGGGGCCCAGTGGCCTGGGGTTTCTGCCCTAAGGACTTTCATCATCCTACACCACCCTCCTGGGCCTGAATCCGTGCCCCCTCGCTTCCCTCCTGCCGCAGGTATAGACCTAGGCACCGGATGGGTGCTGGCCACCTCCTCTGTGAGCCCTGCTTTCCTCACACGTAAAAGGGGGTAATCACAGAACCTCTCCCTGACAGAGATATTATGGAAAACACATGCCATAACCATTAGAAAGTGTGCAGCATATAGTGGATGTGCAAGGAAAGTCACTTGGGGAGACTTCTCTAACAAAGGCAAGGCCCACCGTTAGTGCCAAGGCTGGCTGCTTGCTAACTGATGACAGTGGACAATGAGGCCTTGGTGTCACCCAGATCAGGAGGCAGCACCATGGGCATCGTGGCCCAGGTCTGATCAACCACAAGATCCTGGCAGGCAGATGTGGGCGAAAGAAGGAATTTCCAGCTGTCTGCCCATCTGAAAGTGAGAGGGACTCCGGGTAGACAGTGTTGGCACTTTTGGCTGGGTGAGGCCTGCAGGGAAGGTTCTGGAAGGCTCTGAAACTAGCAGGTCATAATATCTTACATCTCTGACCACTGAGGCACCCCGAAACCCATGTGAATCAGGGGGAACAAGTGTCCCCATCCCACTCGAGAGAGGGCACGGCAGAGGACATCCGACCGGACTAGAGTTAAACATATCTATTTGTTGCTTGACTGACTGACGGAATCATCAACTCACCCGAGAAACATCCACAGAGGCGGAGCTGTCAAGCTGGAGGGCACGGTGCCCTGCTCTGCCACCTAGATGACCCGCAGGGGAGGCGGGGAGACTTCACCTCTCGACTTCGCGCAAATCTCTACTTCCACACTATCTCTCTGCTCCTGCAGACACAGACCTTCCACTCCGCCTGCGCTGGGCTCCTTTAGCCTCTGGGGTCTGTCTCAGTTGTGCCTCAATCCCCTCAGAAGAAACACAGACAAGGGACGAAACCTTCCAAACTGCTGACACTCCCCACCTGGGCGTCTGCAGGGCGACACCAGGCTTTTCGCTCCAGGAGCACCCGGCACTCTCCCTCTGGGAATTGGGGGGTGGGGGGGCTGCACTCCCCAGAGACGGACGCTGAAGAACTCGGTGCCGGGGGGAAATGCTTTGAGAAGGCTGAAATCTGCTAAAAGGCTGAGCGAGGGGAGCCGGGCGTGGAGGAGAGAAGGGAGGAGAAGGTGGAAGAGAAGGGGGAGAGGAGAGAGGCAGAAGAGAGCTAAGCATTGGGGGAAAGAGGGGAAAGAATTCGGCACTCTGCGAACCCTAGCTATTCCGGTGATCTACGGCTGTGTGACCAGCCGCCCCAAAAGGGAGTGGCCCAGAGCAATGACTTCTTATTATCATGCTTTTGTGGTCGGTGGGGCTCAGCTGGACAGTTCTCTTGTCATCTCTCAGATGATCACAGCCAGGTGGCAGCTACAGCTGCAGTCACCTGATGGCTCGACTGGGGTGGATGGCCAACACGGCTCCTTGATGCGTGCTGGGGCCTTGGTGCTCCCAGCTCCTGTCCTGCATATGGAGTCTCACCCCCAAGGCCCCGTCCGTACAGGTGGGGCTGGAAGAGGCAGGAGGCAGCACTGCCAGGCCACTGAAGGCCTGCCCCTAGTACCTGCAGAGGGTCACCTCCATCAGGCCCAGATTCACAGAATGGACACACAAACTCCATTTCTCGGGGAATGCCAGACACAGTGCAGTTACGCGGGGGCTGGGACGCAGTGTGTGAAGCTCAGCAAAGAAGCTCTGGGAGGAAATCAAGAGGCCTCCCTTGAGCTCCTGACATGACTGGACATTATTTAGATCACAGGGACAGAACCCCTAGGGATATTCCTCAAGGGCAGTGATGGTGTCTCACTATCCTTGAACCTTCCACAGCTTCCACCTGGAGCCTGGCACATAGTAGGTGCTCCAGGAGTATCTGTTAAGTGGATCTGTCAGGTGCCCAGTAGAAAGGCGGCCCTTCTGGGAGTGACACAAATACTTGCCCTCCCCCACGTCAAGAGGCATCGAGCTGACGGCCAGGTCGTGACCTTCACTGTGTCCAGCATCTAGAACGCCACCTGGTATGCAGGAGGGCTTATGCAAAGGTTTGTTGAGTGAATAAATGATTGCAGGGATTCAACAGATGATGAATAGTCTCTCCTAAGTGGTTCCTCGGTCTCATCTCTAAGCTCCGAGAGGGTGGCCATGCTGCACAGACTCCCTTGGATCCCGAGAGGACAGACAGAGAATATCTTGGCTCCGTGCCACCAAACACAGCCACCAAGATGAGAAGAAACGACTTGCCAGCCACTTGACAGAGGATCTCACTGAACCTCACGCAATCCTAGGAGCTGTCATGAGGAAACAGGGGCTCAGAGACATGAAGCACCTGCCAAAGTCACATAAGCTTGTCAGTGTTTGCATGGGACTCAGACCCTGGGGGGTCACAGGGGCCAGCAGCCCCCGTGGTTCCCAAACGGCAGTGTTTCCATCAGGCCCTGGTTAATGTGTCTGCTCTGACTCAGCCAAAGGGCTTTCAACCTCACAGGCCACGTCCCCTGCCTGGTGGAAGAAGGAAGCAGAGAGAAAAAAAATCTTGCGGCGGCCCTGCCATCTTCCTGGCTGGGCCAGTACACTCACTCCTCAGAAAAGTTTCACCTCTGGTTTAGCATAACAAAACTTTTAATTTAGATGTTTTCATCTCGCTCTCCAAGTAAAAATAAGTTTAAAATAATGACTGTAATAAATGAAGGTAATTAATTGTAGTTTGTTCCTTTACTGTCTAGTCAGCTTAATTTTACCTTTTCAACTAATAATGAGAAAATAATTTTTGTGCTCGGAGGGTTAATGATATGTAACTGCGAGAGCCGCTAATTGCATGTTGCAATCCATCCATCAACAACCCCATCTGTGCGACTTGATTATGTTTGCTAAATTATTGCTTTGAATTATCTTTCATAAAGCAACTTTTGTAATTAGCGGGGCTTTCGTCTTGCTCTTTTCTCTGCGCGCAAGGATATTCAAACTTTGGCCATTGCAAGCTGTCTCCATTAAGCCACCTTCTCTGGCTGTCTTTGTTTCCCTGAGCAGGGGGAATCAAGACTGTCCTTTAAGCAATCAAGGCAGAGAGAAAAACCTTCCTTGATTCACAGGAGGGCAAATTCACTTCCTCTCCGCACCCCTCCCACCAGCATGAGCGTGCGCACGCGCACACACACACACACACACATATGCACACACACACGCACATGCACACATACACATGAAAAAGAAAAAGAAGGCCTACACATATACAGAATGAAAAGATAAAGAGGATGCCCAGATTCTTTATACACCAGGGCTGGTAGTGAAATTAAGGAATGAACTTGAACACGTTATATTTTAACAAGAGGCCCACACTGGGGAAGAAGGAATGACGGGTACGATATTCAGCCCTGGCGTTTTATGGGCTACTTTATGTGACTTGAGACGGTGTCTGCCTCAGGGAATAGTCCTGGGAGGTGATTAATGCCCACTTGGGAATCCTCAGCTCTGAGCCCGGAGCCTGGTGGATCGCGAGAGGGAAGCGGCATAAAGGATGAACCCTCATTAAAAAAATTAAAATGAAAATCAAATTTGGATTATAAACGGCTTGTGCGTGAGCAGTTTGTTCTGGACGAAGAAGATGCTTTTTATTAACACCTTTCTTTGGCGGCGTTTCTCCCCGGAGGCGCAGGGAGGGACCTGGTGGCTGCGACGGATTAGTCAATAGATCATGAGGAAAGCAGGGGTCTCAGGAATAAAACTCCAGACAAATGTAGTCTTTTTGGTACATTAAAGGGACGATGGAAAACCCTCTTAAGAAAATTAACGAAGTTCTTTGGAGATCCTCAGCTATTAAAACAGTGTGCATTCAACATGCCACATAGATTTGGAAATAAGAACTCAGCGTTGTCTTCCCTTTTGGACCCACTAGAACTTTCTCTCCCTCAGTGAGTTACTGAGTACCAACTGTGTGCCAGACACTGCATCAACTGCCTCCACCCTTCGTTCTTTGAATCCTTACTGTTAACTTCATTTGTCAGAGGAGGAAGGCTGCCGCTCAGAGAGGTTAAGGAACCTCTCCCCAGCCACACAGCTAGGGAAGCAGCGGGGCTGAGATTCAGGCTGGGCCTGTCTCAGTCTGACTGGCACGTGCTTCCTGCCACGCTGCACTAGGGTATTCTCTGGATCATCACCCAAACGTAACGTTGAACTCTTTCTCCTATTGAAAAGATGACGTAAGTCACGCCTGTTTCCTTCAGGGATAGAAAGCCCCCTTCTTTTGGAGAAAAGCCTTGAACACCTGCTTAGGAAAGAGGCAGATTCCAGCCCAAGTATAGCAGAGGCCCTGGAGGTGACGGATAACAGGAATAATAAAATAACCAAGACGACTAATATAAAGCAATGTTCGAAGCACTCCATGGGTATTAGCTTTGTTCTTTCTCAGCCATGACCCTACGAAGGAGACAGAATTGTCACCCAGTTTTACAAATAAGGAGACAAAGGCACAGAGAGGCTAAGGAACTTGCCTAAGGTCAAACAAGAGAGGAACTGGCAGAGGCAGGGTTCAAACCCAGGTTGGCTCCGGAGTCTGCTCTTTATTGCCCAGCAGCTGTGTGCCAGGCATTACATTATTTCTCAGTCCTTAAAACAACACAAAAAGATTGGGAGTATCTTTATTCCCATGAACAGATAGGGAAACTGAGGCTTTAAGTGGCTAAGAGAAGCTCCGTCCATACCAGCCTCAGCAAGGGCACAGCTGAGAAAGTGATACTCGGTGCCTGTCTCTGGGCTGGGCGGAGGGATCAGCTGCCTGAGAGGGCCTGTGCACTGAGAACCCCTCATGGGACCAGGGCCTGGCAGATGGGAACCTCTTTTTTGAAAACACAAAGCCATAATAACAAATTCCCAACGTTATTGGTCTTTCTGGTATGTTCCCCCAGCCCCCGCCCCACCCCACTGCCGTCCCCTTTCAGCTCAGGCACCTCACGACCAAATGAATCAATACCGGATGGCCCTATAAGTAAATAAGCACATCAGTCAACTCAGTAATAAAATGAAGGGATGAAAAATATGGAAATCAGAGACATTTGTGTAAATCCAGTTATTGTTTACTTTAATATTGCCTTATGCGCTTACGCGGTTCCAAAGAGGCAGATTGAAAGTAATGCGGCGCTTGGCGCACGACAGACTTAAAATGCATCTCCACGGAGAGCTCGGAGAAGGGCCAATCCTTCCAAGGTCCTGCCTGAATCCAGGGGAGACTGAGAAGAGTCCCCCTGAAGATGGAACATTTGACAAATGGCTTCCCCGCCCACTACCCTGCGTCAGCGTAACTCCATTCTCTTCCTCGCCTGCCTCCTCTGCCAGCAAGACAAGCGGACATTCTCAGAATCCTGGTCACAGAGTCAAGCCAGGGGAAGTGAGGGAGGTTCGGCCCCATGACAGAGCTCCAGGAAGGCCAGAGAAACAACCGGCTGAAGACAGCCCAACTGCCGCCGAAGGAAATACAGACCCATGCGTTGTTAGGAGAGAACGTCAACAGTGTTGGCTTTATACTCAGATGGTGGGTCAGTAGAGAGGATTTCAGGGTGGGCTGGTGACTATTTGGACTTCTCTGCAAGACCGCCTTAGAGAATCAAAGCCGAGCAGAATGCCAGGGGACAGCAAAGGTCACTGAGTTCAAGCCTCTTGATTTTAAAATTGGGAAACCAAGCGTGGAAGGTGAGGTGGTTTGTTCGAGGTCACAGATACTGTATCTGAGAGCTGGCGTAAGGCTGGACAACATCTAGGGAGAGGGAGAGTTCTTGGGGCAGACCCTGGAATCCCATCCAGCAGAACAGAGGACCCATTCCCATCATGGCACTGCTGGCTCATCTGGAAAGAACGGGGTAGAGTCTGCAGTGGGGATGGGCAGGTTTCTCCCAAGCTTCCAGAGGCTGCTAGCCTCCTCTGGCAACTCCAGGGGGAACAGGAGAGGGAAGCAGGGAATGTTTCTGTGACATGCCATGGGCCTTGGGTCTTACCTCAGCTTGGAAGCTTTTTAATACAGGAGCCACCATCTCTCTGATTTCCTGAAAAAGAGATCAGCGAAGAGTTCACCACAGTGCCAGGTGGGATACCCCCGTGGCCCCTGCTTGCAATGCACCATCGTCCCCCAGGCCAGCATTTCCCAAATGTGTCCCGTGGGACGTGCGCTCCATGGGATTTCCTCAGGGTTTTTCATATATACACCTACACAGAGACACACGCACGTGCACACACACATAGGGTGCCAAGCCAAATCAGCCCAGGAAATAAAGCCCAACATCAAGTTTCTTCCCTGCAGGACTTTTTGGAGCCTTCAATATAATGCACATTGGGAATTTCTGGAAGACGGAGGAAGGAAGGAGCGCTTCCCAAATAGATCTGATCATGGGATGTTTTTTTATGCAAAGTGCTCATGGGCCTCATGGTACATTGTGCGACGGACTCTTGCTGAAGAGGTGGCCTCGACTCTCCATACACAGCACCGTGCCACCAAAGTCCCTGTCCTTCAAGCACTTGCTCTGGGCTGTCCCCTTCAGGTGGCCATCTCTGTCTGCTTCCCCACACAACTGCCCTTCTCTGGCAAACACTCCATTTTGCATTTTAGCAACATCACTTCTATACTTGTCTCTCCTTCCTCTCCAGAATGTGCGGTTTCTGGCACCCCCACGGTGCCCAGCTCAGAGGAGGGGCTCTGTAAATGTTTGATGAACTCTATGGGAGTGGGCTGTCTTTGGAAAGGAGCCTCCTATTTCTGGACCCTAATCTCCTGCCTTTCACAAGTGACCTTGAGGTTTTCAGTCCCAAGGGCTCCGCTGGTTGGCTCCTGTGAGTTCTTCCCAGCATGCAAGAGGGAGGCCTTTTAGAACCTAGTGTCACCAAGATTCCAGCCCTAAATGCTTCAGTTTCCTGAGACCCACGGGTGACTCGACTGCTGTCAGTCAGGGTCTCACAAGAAACTCCTGCGGAAGGAGGAGTTGAGGGGGGCTCGAGAGTGTGGGGAGAGATGGGACAGTAGAGAGAAGCAGGGAAGGAAGACGTGGGCACAAGAAAACATATGTTCAGGTAAAGAATAAATCCCTTAATTATGAGATAAGGTTGTGCGTCTGTCCCTGAAAATTATCCTGCTTCTGGGTCCTGGGTACCCCTCCTCACTGACTGGTGCCCCCCCCCCTCCCCGGACTCCTTGGAGCTGGTGATAGACTGATTGTGTGTTTGGGAGCTTTAGGAGAGACATAGGGAGAGCATGCGAATCTAGTGGATTTGATCACAAGGAACTACGGGTGCATGGGCTGAGCCATGGAAAAGGAAATGCATGAAAACCCAGGTCCCAGGTTATAAACTCAAATGCCCACAGAGGCCGGGGCAGGGGGGTGGACATGCGGGAGGCAGGCTGGGAGGAGAGAATCCAAGCACTGTGTAATGGAGGAGGCAGCTGCTCAGCTCCAGCTGGTGACCGCCATTGGGCATGGAGCCTCTGTGTGACCAGATCCACCAGAGTCTCAAGCGATACTGGAAATCTGGGGTTTGGGGTGAAATCTTCTGAGATGCCAAATGTTAGTAACTCATTGTAAAACTTGAACGACTTTACAGATCAAATAAAACATATCAGCAGGTTAAACCTCTGGTCCAAGTTCAGGAAATGTTACAGCTGGAAGGGGCCTCAGAAATCAGCTCTCTGGTCCCCTGATTTTTCTGGAAGGGGAGACCAAGGTCCTGAGAGGGGCTGGCTTGCTCAAGTCCAGCAATGAGGGAGTGGCTCAGCTGGAATTTGGGTGCAGGTCACAGACAACCCAAATAGGCTAGTTGCATAACGCCACACTCAAGGGGATTCAAATCTGAGGGCCTGGGGTGGGGGTGAGGGGTTTGGGCCAATGCTGACCATTTCTAGAAGCCCCCTGTCCTGTATGCTTCACCCCTGGGCGAGAAGCTGAGCATAGGCACCAGCGGGAGGTGAGTTGGGCACCAGCCAGATGATGTTCTTAAATAAAGCCTTGGCATGACTCTCCCAATCAGGAGAGACTAGTTCCAAAAATGAGAATTTTCAGAGGCGCGACTATAATAGGAATGGAAACTTATTCCTCCTAATTACATAATTGCATAATTATGCAGTATTAAAATTATGTAAGCTGAACTCAGAGGCTTAAAACCTGGCCTGGATTTCCCATATCACCTGGGGGCTCCCTTGTGGCCTGGGGGAGGAGGATGAGATGGAGGGTCTGTGCTGACCACAGAGAGGGCACATAGGTCTGGGAAGATCTAGGGCTGCTTCATCTTGCTTCCCACAGAATGGAGAGTCGAGAGGCCAAGCTTCTGGCACCCTCTTTCTGGGCAGAAAATCAGCTTAAATACCAAGTTGCTCTCTATTCTAAGAAGGAAGCAAAGGGTCCTCAGCATCATCTATGCCTTCTCAGCTCAGGGAGTCAAGCCCAGGACTTGATTTGGCCTTTTTGAAGGCAAGACATGGGAGACACTTGGACCTGAGATTCTCGCTCCTTCTCCAGGTACACCCTCTCTCATTCTCAAACCTAAGATTCCTTCCATACTTGCTCCATGGGCAAGTTCTAGCTATAGTCCACTTCCCTCTCTTGCCTTGAAGAACTGAAGATACTTATGACTTGTGAGGAAGATTTCACAGCTAGAAGACTTGACCCCTCTGTGCTCATGCAGCCCAATTCCTGGGTTGGCCTTCCTCTTCTCCATCTTTCCATGGCCTCCTCCTCTACCAGCAAGATGGCAGCAGGACCCTGGGTGATTCTAACAGGCAGAGTGGAATCAACATCTGATACTTCCAGAATGCCAGATGCTGCCCCACTCTCCTCTAAGATCCAGGCCTCCTGAGTAGGTTAGGACAGAGAGGTCAACTATTAACCTCTGCTGACTACAGAGAAGCACAGCTGATTTGGGGAGCAATCAGGGTGTCTGTTTCCCAGTGGCTCTGATGTGTCACATCCTTGATAACATTACATGGAATCAGAAGGCTTTATTTTTCCTCTTTGTGTTTATTTCATCTTTTTTTTTTTTAAATCTGAGCAGCAACTGGAAGCCTGATAGAGAAAGTAAAGGAATTAACATATTTGCCCCTCTAAAGAACAAATACATGTCCATTCTAGTCTCTTCCCCTGGGGGGGCCCTTATGTTGTGGGGGTGGGGGGACGGGACTAGTCATTACCTGGACCACCCTCATAGCAGATGGGAAAGACAGAGTTGGTGGATGGAGCTACAAGGCAAGAGGTGAAGGGGAAGAATGAGGCCTATTTATGGCAGCGGGAGGCAGTTTCAGAGGAGATTGAGGGACGGCTCAGAGAGGGTGGGGGAGCCTAGAGCTGTCCTCCCCCGAAACCAATGGAAAAGCCAAATAAAATCAAGAACCCTAGACAGACTATCTTTGCTGTCAAGGCCAAGCATTTGACTAGAGATGAATATGGGGGAGGGGGAAGTGGACAGTTTAGGAAGCCCGCAGAAACAATGACTTCAACGGAGAAGCATCCTGCCCTCACTCTAGATAGCACCGCTGAGCGCCACTATAGCAAGAAACACCCAAAGGATGGGGGCTCTAATTTCTCTTTGTGGCTAATTGGCTTCTTTTCTTTTTAGTCACTTAAGTCTACAGTTTCCAAAATATAGTTTGAACAGAGAAAAATCTGCATTCCTACTGAGTTAATTCTATAACAGCAAATATACTGTACCTCAGGTACATTTTTCTTAAATTCCCGGCGGAGTTCAATTAAATGTTTATGAGAATGTTCACTCTCCTCCTGCCGTGCAGACAGCTCGGAAGCGACGGAATTAAGCTCCTTCTGAAACAATAAAAAAAAGAGAGAGAGAGAGGGAGAGAGAGAGAGAGAGAGAGAGAGAAAAGAAAAAGATTTTTTCCCCTCCTTTTCCTTTTTAATCATCGTACAAAACAGCATTCTGAACGAGTTTTCTTAACTTACAAAGCTGAGAAAAGACAGGATATTGACTCCTGGCACAAATGAATAATTTACAAAACGGGATGCAACCGAAAAAAATCCAGGACAGCTTTTTTTGCTCGTCGGAAGATCAATAATCTCCCATAAAGTTGGGTGGAGTTTTTGTTTTTTTTTTTTTTTTTACTCTCTCCCCCATCCCTCTGCCCCACCTCTTAAATTTCCAAAGGAGTGATGGCATAAGCTTGTCAGTAACTGTAGAAAACATCTCCAAACCGTGTCAAAATAGTAAAGTGCGGCATATTGTATGGGCATATTATAGTGTAAGAAAGTGCTGTCGACAGCTTTCATATATCAGAGGTGGGAACTGTTCCAACTATGACTTACTTACACTTAAGGGTTCATAAATACGCCTTTTAAGATATAGATGGCTTTTTAATTTCAGTAGATTTTGGAAAAATGAAGGTGCCAATAAGAAGCAAGCTGACCTTTTGTGTATCCTGCAGTAAATCTTTTAAGGTTCACTTCAAGTATAAGAAATATTTCACTGAAGACTCCTGGATTCAGAAGAAATGGATTGGAAGGTGCTTTGCCTGCTTATGTGCAATGAAGGCACCAGACCAGGTTTTTACAGGATGTACCGTCGAGGGGAAAAAAGAGAGTAAGGGATGGAAGGGGGGGGCTGCTCCAGCTTACACACATCACAGTGTCTTCTGGTCGTACATGTATATTTGATCACCCCTCTCTCGGCTTTCTTCGCTTTAATGGTGGCAGTCTCACAAGGGGAGTACAATTCACCATGAGTTGTCATGGGTTTCATTTGCATAATTCAAGAAATGCTCTGTTTATGTGGTCTGCTGCTTTCTTGCACCATCCCGAGATGGGTTTTTTTTCTGGACCATAACTCGAGGAGCATTTCTGTATATATCACCCGATTATATTTGCAGCAATCAAGCCCCATAATTTCCTAAATCCGGTGATGCAATAAATTTCTGCAATCAGATTTATTAAAAACACACATGCAGATGCAAGAGTGTATTTCTAGGGTGAACTCTTTAATCTAACATATGTATGATGAGGCCCGGCACCGTGCTGAAAGACCCCATTTGTCATTGCTAATACGCATTCATCTTGCACACACAATGAAACACTTTTACCATTAGATAATGAAATAAAAGTACTATTAACCCGCTGCAAATCCTTTTCCCTGTAAGAGACGAAATGCATGGTAATTGTCTTATATCATGTCTGAGTCGGTAAATCTGCTCTATAGCAGTTCACCATAGCACCATAAACCTCATACCCATCAGAGGTTGGAGAGCCTACCCCAAGCCCAGCAGAAGTGTCTCTGCCTAGGGTGCCTTAGGAATAAACTGGCAAGGGAATTTCTATTTCTGGAGAAATGTCTAACCTCTTGGAGAACCATGGAATGAGAAGAGAGAAGGGCAAGGCATAAAAGTAGCAATTAAAATAGAGGGGGCAAGGGAATCAGAAATGTGGTGCTCTCCAAGGTGCTGAAGTCAATTCTATGCCACAGCACTAGACACACCAGCTTGAAGGCGCAGGCGCGGCCAGTACAAATGCTCCATGGAATTTTAAGTCAGGGGAAGAAGAAGGTATCATTAGAGAGGAGAGACAGAAACAGTTTCTGACTGTCCACCAAAGTGACAGAAGAAAAAAGGGACACTTCTGATTTATCATTTAAAAATAATCAGAGTTTCCCATAAGGAAGCTACAATCGACCACAACCAAAATATTGAGTGACTAGGGAGAGGTCTGCGGCAAAAGGTCTAATCAAAGATAGATAAAATTCAACCAGGTGGTATAGCCAAGTGGACAGAACCTCACTTGGTAGGAGAGAAGGAACTGAAGTGTCATGGTCAATGTGAGTCATGATAAAATGCTCACAGGTTTCCTTAGTTTTTCTTGTCTGTCTTGGAGACAAAGATGTGATTTTTACATTGCTGTAGAACAAGCAGAACTGGGACTTGGGTGGACATTACTTGGTTTTGGATTATCATGTTTCTGATATTATGTTCTAATCTCCGGGACACTGTCCCTCCCCACACCACAGCAACCGACGTACCTGGTTGGTGTTGGACTTGAACTCTTCAGTTAAAACATCAAACCCATGCCCTGAGAGGAAATTACACAGCAGGATAAGTCCAATGACTTGAAGTGTTGTCCCAGACAAATATGCTGTGTGACTACACTGAGACCCTTCACCAGAACCTCCTAGGCTGCTGGTGGTTATAAATCTGTCTGCTGCATCCACACTGAAGCCACAGCAAAGGCAACACCAGGCCAGGGAACGTTGGCAGATCCCCAGTCCCAAGCCTACTTAAGCCCAGCTCATGGTATCTTTCCTGTTGAGCCATAGAAGAGCAAACAACGTCCATGTTCTCAACTTTGCCTACTTCTAATGCTCATCCTTCAACCCTGAATTCTTGCCACATTTCTAAGGTCAGCTCACTAAAAACAACATCATCAATAATAGGAATAGTAAGTAATAATCATAATTACCATTCTTTGGGTGCTTACATGTATCAGGCACCATGCTAAGCTCCTTACATACCTCATCTCATCTAATAAGCACATTACTGTGTCTGTTAGGGATTCACCAAGGGACTAAGAAATAAGTTACAGTCAATTCTAATAAATCAGGTGTGGATTATCCCCTTGGTGGATAAAGAAAGGCAAAATTGTAATGCCTAGCTCTTCATAGGACTTCTGCTACACTTTCCCACTAGCTGGGGGATGTTCAGGGAGCTTGTTTTAAATGCCATAATTGTATAAACCATCAAGCACAGTACCAAGTGTTCAATAAATGTTGGCTGATATTATTCTGTTATTTGGATAAACTGAGAGCTCAGAAAACATCTCAGGTCTCATCACTAGATCAGTGATTCTAAGAGTTCTGGGTTTCACAGGTGCATACAAATATCGCCAAAGAAAGAAAAAGGAAGACCAACAGAGTATGGCCAAGTTTTACTGCTCAAAGAAAAATACTGAAAACCATTCCCACTCACCCTAAAAGATAGGGTATTTGAACACTAACAAAGCAAGAGGGCCAACAACAGAATTAATGAGAGTCTTTTAAAATAAATATGCTTGGGGTGCCTGGGTGGCTCAGTCAGCCAAGTGTCTGAATCTTGATCTCAGCTCAGGTCTTGATCTCAGGTTGTGGAATTGAATGCTGGGTGAGAAACTTACTTAAGAAAATAAAAAATAGGGTGCCTGGGTGGCTCAATCTTTAAGCATCTGCCTTTGGCTCAGGTCATTTCCCCAGGCTCCTGGGATCGAGCCCTGTATCAGGTTCCTTGCTTACTGGGAGGACTGCTTCTCCTTCTCCCACTCCCCCTGATTGTGTTCTCTCTCTCACTCTCTCTCTCTCTGTCAAATAAATAAATACAATCTTAAAAAAAAGAAAATAAAAAATAAAAAAACACCTGACATAAAAAAGCTCCCAGCACTATCTTTATTTTGAAGGAATGGAAAAAACTCTCATAAACATAAACCAGTACTGGTCTGAAGCTGAGTTTTAGAAGCGGAGTTTTCGAAATGAATGTCTGAGCCACTACACACATACACAGCTAGCAGGGCCTTCTTTTGATGATCAAGCAGAACTCGGTTCCTCTCCCACCCTGGCCCTCAGCCCCCAGCCCTAGGGGAGCCATGATTAACACAGCCCCAGACTTTGGACCAGGCCCAGGCCGGGAGGAGACTCATCTGATTAACCTGCCATCAGCAGCAGACAGACAGCCCGGAGCCCGGCGCAGACCATTCAAATAATGATCATCATAAACAGCCCATTTGCAACTAAAAAGAAATAATTTTAATGAGCTTGAAGCAGATGATGGATGCAGCTGAGGCTCGGGCCAATGCACAGAGAAAAAGGAAGCTGGGATTGAGCTGCACCCAGGACCAGGAGCAGCAGGAAGAAGCTGGGGTGGGATGGAAGGGCTCTTCTGGGGAAGATGGGCTCTAAAGTCCTGCTGCTTACCCACCGTAAGTGCCCAGTGCCCAGCAAGTGCCCCGAGCTCTGAGAAGATCTGCCATCAGTGTGCTGGGCTACCTTGAGACTTAGACCTCCAAAGCACTCAGAGTCTCGGAATGTATGAACCAGAAGGAAACTTTGGGGTCGTCCAGTCCATCACTGTTCAAACTTCAACCACACAACCCTTGCGCCTCCTTGTGAATACATCCTAAAGGTAGCCGTTATTCTGACCCTAGCATCATAGATTAAGTTTGCCTGTTCTTGACCTTCGTAATAAACCTCCCCCCTTCTTTTTGACCTAAGTAAGCACATTCGAAATTGACACTTTTTTTTTTTTGTATCAGTAGAGAATCCTAGGTCATAAACGGATGGCAGCCATTGAAATAAATTATGATGAAAACAAAGCACTGTTATGTGTCTTTGTTATAAAAGAGGGTTAGTTACCAAATGCTAGAGAGATGTTAAAGGTAGTGTAGCACCAGACAGACTTTCTTCTTGTTGGGAGAAGGAATGGAAGAGCACTGGGAAGGAGTAAGTATTCCTGCTGACATGAGTCGATCCCTCTAAAGCCAGGTCCACTGACTGCTTACAGTCATCTCATGTCCAGCAGTCAGTGTATGTTGCACACTTCAAAATTAACTGAATCTGATTCTGCCATTTTAAAGATGAGGTACCTGAAAATACAGACAGCCTAGAGTACCTGCTCAAGTCACACAGCCGTTTAACAGATTGGATTTGCTCAGAAGGGTGAGTGGGAGAAGAGTGGGTCTTAGGTGGGGAAGGAACACTGTTCGTTATCTCCAGGGACGGAGGTTGAACGTTCTCAGCTAAACTAGTCTCCCAAGCAGGAGGGAAGGGGAATCTTACAAGAATAGTTGCTTTTGAAATTTAACATGTGATCCTAAAGTGTCAAATATGTACAAAACTTTGGGCTAGATGCTATGTTCTCATAGGAGAAACACATTAAATCCAAATGCACCAGGGTTTCCCAACTGTATGACTCCACAGACTTCATTGCCTCAGCCTGGATGATTTCATTCTTTGTGACTGATCTTTTTCATCCTTTTGTCTCAGCTTAAATGTCCCCTCTTCCAGGAAGGCTGCAAAAACTCTCCCTTCCAAGTCCAGGCATTTCTTTTGTGCTCCTGCTAATCCTTTCAAATATTTGTTTGCCCTATCAGGAAATATATGATAAAACATTATCAGATTTTATTTTTTAAAGCCCTAGAACCTTGTCTTCAAATGAAATCTTACACAGAAAGAAGTTCCCTATAGAAAATAAGAGCTCATAGCTAACATTTCTGAGTTCCTATTAGTATATTTATGCTAATAATTATGGAGTGTACTAAGTACTGTATGTACATTACCTCTTATAAGGCTATGTGGCCAAAGTGATGGTTGAGATTCCGGGCCAGAGCTGGAAAACCAGGATGAGCAGTCACCAACTCCCCCAAACACACACATGGAACTCTGCTTTCTCTTTACTGAGGGGAGATCCAACCAGAGATGTTGGACCCTCATCCATCCATTCACCTGTCTGTCCATCTATCCGTGATCTCCAGTGTGCTAGGCATTAGATAAGGGGGAGGGCAATAATGAATCAGATACAGCCTTTATTCTCTTAGAGCTCAGAAACCAAGGTAGACAGGCTAGGACATGAAATAATTCTGGTAGAAGGGGACAAAGGCCAAATGTTGAGACATCATTGCCAGAGTATGCTTGGAAGAGTGAAACACTAATGTATCTCCTGTCTTGCCTCTGCGGGGTTATGGAAACTGATGGGGTAAGGGAAAGGTAGAGTTTTACCTACCTCTTCTAATGAAATCACTGTGGTGCCCAACTTGGGCAGGGGCTGCCAGTACTCAGTAAGGTGTTACCTAGGATGGGAGCCCTTTATCCCATATCTGTCCAATCACCCATCCATTTATCCACTCATCCATCCATATTCCAACGAATTAATCATCCATCCATCCATCCATCCATCCCCATCCAATCATCCCTCCAACTAATTACTGAGCCACAATTCTGTGCCAGGTACAAGTATACAGAAACCAGCCAACATAGTCCCTGTCCTTGAAGAGTTCACAGTGCAGTGGAGAAGACAGGTAGATTCCAACACTGTGTGCCTAAATACAGTATGAGAAGTATGAAGAAAGTACAACGGGAACACAGAGAGCAAGGTGACTTCCTGTGGACTGGGAGGAAAGGGTCACCAAATGGGAGTATTTGACCTGGGTCCAGAAGGATGTGTGTGTCAGACAGAAGGTAGGCATCCCAGGCAGAGGGGATGGGATTATTGCAATAACCCTTAACTGGTTTCCCTGTTCCCGTCTTTGGTTTTATTCTCCTTAACATGTATCCCTATCAAATACACTGTGTATTTCACTTATCTTATTTGAGACAATGAAAACTCCACAAGAACAAGACAGATTTTGGTCCTTTCTTCCTTATTATATATTCACTGCCTAGAACAGTTGCTGATACATAGTATGTGCTCTAGAAATGATTGTTGGTCAAGTGAATGAATGAATGAATGAATGCTATGTGTCAGAAGCGCTGAAAGAGCCTCGTCTGTCTGGGAAACAATGATATAATTTAGAGTCAACAGACCTGCATCTAAATTTTGGCTTTGACACTTCACTAGCAGTGTGACCTTGGACAAATGACTCAACCTTAGGTTCTGTGTCTGTAAAATGGGGTAAAAATTTGTGCCCATAAGTTTATTATAAAGATCCCTTGAGAATAAGATTGCAAGTAGGTAAAGTGATGGGCACAATGTCTAGGATCTTCAATGTTTACACTCTCCAACGGAATGTCAGTCCCTCAGGGTGGGGACTGTACCTCCTTCATTCATAGCTGTAGCCAGGGGTCCTAGCTCAGTGCCAAGTGCCAGTACCAGCACTCGATAAACATTTGTGAATGAATGACTGTTAGCAGATATAAGCATGAGAAGTCCTCTGTGGCAGAAGCAAGGTGAGACCCTCTCTGTGCACACCAAATGTCTCATTCTGCATCTCTGGTCCATAGAGCCATTCAGGGCTTGACCATCAGAGTCTCAGGCAAACACCAAGTAGAAGGGTTTCAGGGGATGCTGTGGGGCATGGTGGGAGTGATGCCTGCAGAAGAGCCTCAGAGGCCAGCGCCGGGAGGAGGCTGCAGGATGACCCGGGATGGAGGGCACATGCCGGACTGCCATGAACAAGGAGATAAGACGGATGGCTCTGCAGCCTGCCGAGATGGATAACTGAGCCGTAGCTGAGAGACAGCCCAGTTACCAGAGCCATCCATCACTCCCTACACCGTATGTAAATTTCAGATGCCAAGATGTATCGGGCCAATTATCCGAGGCTGGGACAAGGGGTGGTGCCTAAGAGAGAGTTCCCTGCCAAGCTAGCTTTACTGCATTCCATCAGTGGGGCTAGGGGTGATAGACAGTTCACATTTGGGTCAAAGAGCCCATTAAGGGGGAATGTGGCCAAACCTCAAAGCCTGGGTGTGTGGGTGAGGCTGCCAACACTTCTTAGCAAACTCCCAGTGCAGTGATAACAATAATATAATAACTGCCCCATAGACGGCTTACTATACATATACTAGGTCCATGCTAACTGGCACACAAAGTTCATTTAATTCCCCCAACAGTGCTTGGCACACAGTGGATTCTCTAGAAACATCTGTTGGGGGAGCAAACAAATGATCTGTGATGTAGGAGCCATTTTACACATAGTACCTGCAGAGAGAAAAAGCCATTCATCCAAGGTCACATGGCTGGGAAGTGGCATCATGGGGACTTGAACTTAGGTCTTTCTGGATTCTTTCCTCCAGATACTGACAGGGCAAACTTTCCCTGACCTCTGTCATCCACAAGGATCCTGGCCTAAAGACCAGGAGCATGGCTGGGCCTCTGTCTATCTGATAGTTTGTCCACTTGTCCATCCATCCATCCATCCATCCATCCATCCATCCACTTATATTCATTTACTCAACTTTTAAGCACCTACAAAATTGCCTGGAACAAGCCAGACCCAGATCCTGCCCTCATGGAGTGATGGGTCACAAAGAGAACACAGACAATTACAACTGTAGTCCATCAGGTCCTCCTAGCAGCCCTCACAGCTCTGGCTTCCAGAAAATCCGGTGGCAATTTGCTTCTCATTGGAGGCAGCCCAAGAACTGACATTTGGCAGACCGAGTGGGTTCAAGTTCAGACATTCTTTCTTACTGGCTTTGTGAGCTTGGGCAGATCCCTGGCCCCTCTGCCTCTAGGGTTCACCACTGTTAAATGGACTCATGGCATCCACTCCCTCTTGGTGACACAGGCAGGATGAGAGGCTTGTAGCTGGCAGGGGGTCCAGGTTGCAGGAAGTGCCCGGAAGGGCTGGATCCTCAGGGGCCTCAGGTGTTACTTGGGCTGGAGCCAATGCCAACCCTAAGGACCCAAGAGAGTGGCAACTTCCTACACCCTGGTATCAGGCTGAGGCCCAGGGCTGCGGTGGGGACACTGTTCTCATCAGCAAATGCCATCAGTTTGATCTAACCATTTCTCATCCTGTCTACTGCTGTCACCCTGGGCCAGGCCACTGTCATCGCCTGCCTGGGTGACCACAGGAGCCTCCGCACTGGGCTCTCTGCTGCCACCCTCAGTCCCTTCCCCATCCAGCAGCCACAAGGATGCTGTTAACCCTAAGTCACATCCTGTCCCTCCTCTGCTCAAAACTCTTTCACGGCTCCCACTGACTGGGAGCCAAGACCAAAGTATTCACCAAACCATCATGGCTCCGTATGATTCAACGCTAGCCCCATTTCTTGCTACTTCTGCTTTGCTCACACTCCTCCAGCCACATGGGGTCCTTCCTGGCTCTTGAACTCATCAAGCACATTCCCACCACAGGGTCTTTGCACTGGCTGTTACTTCCGCCCCAAATGCTGTTTTTTCAGAATTCCATATGGATCTTTCCTTTGCCTCCTCCGGTCTGGGCTCTTATATCACCTTCTCACAGAGACCTGTCTCACCATCCTATTCAAAATAGCAAGCACCTCCTTCCTACTTTACCTGTCCCTCTCTCTGCTTACTTTTCTTCATGGCACTTGCTACAGAAACATTTACATAGTTACTTCTCTTGTTTGTTTACTGTTTATTTCCACTGCCCATGCCCGTCCAATGTCAGCTCCAGAAGGACAAGAAGTTTGTCTGTTTGGATCACTGAGGTGTCCCCAATGCTTGGCTCGTAGTTGGTGCTCAATACTTATTGAATAAATGAATGTATATGAATGTATAAATAAATGAATGAAAGACAGGCTGGCCAACTCTGGGCCCCACCCCCCTTCCCCCTGTAGTTGCCCCTCATTCAGTGCCTTGCCCCACCTTCAAGGCCCTACCACATCCCTAAACATCAGGCAGGAAAACAAGCCAGCTCTTGCAGCAGGCAGGACCTGGAGGTGGCTGTCCTTAAGAGAGGATGCCAATCAAACACCTAATTATCTCGCCACGAACCGGGAGCCACATCCGATCACTTCCTCCTGCCCTTGATTGCTGCTTTATATTCCGGAGTTCTCAGAATGTAAAACCTCACAGTGCCAGGAAAATAAAGTAGTCCTCACTCTGGCGGGTATCAGGTGAGGAGTCAGGGACCCCTAGTGCCCCTCTCTGAAGACTGACACATCTGGTCCAGCTGGGCAAGTTGGTTGGGCAGTTGCTACACTAAGAAGGGGGAAATCCCATCAAATAATCATTCATTCATTCACACATTTGTTTAATCAAGCATTTATTGAGCACCTACTATGTACCATGCACTTGCTAGGGGCCAGAGTGGTGGTGACTCATCACATCGCAGGAACTAAGCACTTACATGTGGTGTCACTTTTCTTGTCTTGGTTCATCTCATCTCCTACAGCTGGGGAAAACAATTCTTAAAGAGATGATGACAGGCATCATCTGACACAGTCAGGCAAAAGCAATGCTTGGCCTTGAACCTGAAACTCTCTCAAACCAGGGCACTACCTTTCAAGTTCGTGTCGTTTTCAACGCCTTTTCTCAAATTCAATTTTCTGAGCAGCCTCTTTCGAGGTAGGGGTGTACTGGGTGTAAGAAGGTCTGTGGGAACCTCAGAAAGCTCCAGAAAAAGTTCACTGATGTACAGGGCTAAGATTATGACAGGTGTGCAATCCAGGGGGAGACATTTATGGAGAGCCTACTGTGTGCTGGGTGGGGTTTTTGGAGCCTCGAGTAGTTCAGTGGTGGAAGACGACAGGCACACAAGAGCACAGCTGTCCTAAGGGACATGCGCAAGGAGAAAGCTGTAGCTAAGAGCTACATGGGCGCTGGCATCTGGGGGAAGGCACCTGAGGAGGAAGACGCATGGGCCAGCACATGGAGGGTGGAAAACCAAGGCTGTGCTAGGGAGCAGCTGACCTCCTGGAAGCATGTTAGAGACTCATGGGGGTTGGGGTCAGAAAGCCATGAGATTAAGGCGAAAGCAACTGGGAGCCAAAGAAAACTGCTCAAGCAGAGGAGGGCACTTGCTTCAGGTAACTCTGGAAGCCACACTGGCAGGAGAGGGTGAGTGGGGGCGGCAGGTAGGAGAAAGAGGGGATGAGTTGTCAGGACTTACTGGAAAGGAATTGATGCCACTCAGCAACGGGGTGGGGGGTTTGCTGAAGACAGGGTAGAGGGAGAGGGCCCTCAAATGGGGCAGCTGGGCACGGTCATACGCGATTCACATCAGAAATCCTCGGGCCCTACACTGGCTCGTCCCTTAATTTGCTGTTGACTTTGGCAAGTGTCAGACCTCCCACTGCCCCACTGTTTCGTTGGTTAAATAAAGGCAACATATCTCTACGGCTTACTGGGAGGATCTGAAGAAATTTATAGAAGCAATTTCTTTCTAAACAAATGGGAGGAATTCATGTTAATAAATGTCCAGGGGAGTCTAGTTTTGAAAGTGTGAAGATGGAAACATTTTTGAAGAAAAATATTTTGTAGGGGTGTTCAGGGGAAAGAGGGAGCCAGAGTTCAAAGTAAATGCCGCCCCCCTCCATTCTGCGGGTATAACTGACTCCCAGGGACATCCCTGAAGGCCAGCCCTAATTTGGCTACATTCCATATCCCATGGCTATTCTTTTTACGATTGTGAGGTATTTATTTACTTGAGATGTCACCTCCAGGAAGGAGGTCCTGATTGAAGGGGGGCTGCCTAGGCAAGGTCACCTGACGGTCTCTGCAAGTCTTCTACTATTCAGATGACCCCACAACTACATCTTCTGTATAAGACTGCCCTGACATCTCAATAAACAATCCAACTGGCTGCTTCTTGTTCAGGGTTCTGGTCTTATGTCAACACCAAGCCCTGTTGGGTACTAAGATACAATTCTTCCACTTCCAAAATGGAAAGAACAAAAGGGGGTGGAAGAGGGGCGCCTGGGTGGCTCAGCTGGTTGGGCGACTGCCTTCGGCTCGGGTCATGATCCAGGGGTCCCGGGATCGAGTCCCGCATCAGGCTCCCGGCTCCACGGGGAGTCTGCTTCTCCCTCTGACCTTCTCTCCTCTTGTGCTCTCTCTCTCTCTCAAATAAATACATAAAATCTAAAAAAAAAAAGGGGGGTGGAAGAGGAAAAACAACATTTTTGGGGAATCAACATCTCTTTTTATCTACTTGTATTTTATGAAAATGTTTATTATCAACATTAATGTGAAATTCCCATCAAGCTGACTTTAATTACCTGAAACTGACAGGGGGCCCCCGACTGCCTTCTTAGTGATCTAAGTAAAGTGATGGACAAGGGTGCCCACACGAGGCAGGCACTGATCTGATGGGGAAAGTTCCAAGATGAAACTCATACCCTCACTGCAAGATGGGGTGTCTGCTCTCTCCCTAAATCACAAAAGCCATTTTCCAAAATGACGATGCTGATAAGACCCTTCTCTCCAGTGTTCCCTCCCCATACCAGGGAAGACTTTTATCTCCATACTTTGAGGCATAACAGAATTTCCCTCTACCAGCAGACACACAGTCTGTACAGAATTGGGTTTTTACTGTATTCACTGACAAAGAGGAAACTTGAGAATGACAGAATGGCCTGACCTAGACTAGGGACTATGGACATCCTTTCCTTTCTTCCTGCTCATCTTTATCTGCTTTCTTTTTCTAGAGCCTAGAGAGGCCCAGGAAACAGGACACACATTTTCTGAGCATTGGGCCTAGATGAAGACTTAGGAGTGGGCTGGGTTTGAATCCTGATTCTGCTGTCTCTAGCTGGGAAAGCCCAATGCCTGAGCCTCAACTTCCTGATCTGTAAAATGCGGCTGCTGCTGCTTTATGAGCATCATTTGAGCTGAAGGGATGGGGGATGGACATCAAGCCGAGCTACCTACGAGTAAGTACCAAGGAATAGGGTAGAGCACTGGGCTCGAGGCAGCCATGCAGCCCTGGGTTTGAATCTTGCCTGCTCCACTTGCTAACTCTGACCTGGGCAAGTCACTGCCCCTCTCTGAACCTCAGTTTCCCCACCTGTAGCATGAGGACAATAAAAATAGTGAATGAATCCCAGCCAAGTATCTTAAATATCTCTAACTTGTCCAGAAATAATAACCGCCCCCGACTGCCGCCTTCGTCCAAGCTGCCACCATCCCTCGCCTGGACTATTTCTGGGGCCTCCTTCCTTCTCTGCCTGCTCTCACCCTTACCTGCTACAGTCCCATTTTCATATAGCAGCTGCACTGAGCTGTTCAAAACGTGAATCAGTTCTTGTCTCTCCCGGGCTTGAAACTCTTCCATAATTTATTTGCGATGGGCTTAGATTAGAATCCAGACTCTCCTCATTGGGGCCAACAGGATCCAGCCAAAGCTCAAGGCTCTGGCTTTATGTGTGTGTGGGGGGGGGCATCTCTCCCCAACTCTAGGCACTTTGAGTTTTCCAATGCACCAGCCTCTCCCTCACCTCAAGTATTTGCAAAAGCCTGTTCCCTTTATCTGCAATCCCGTCCCCTCCCCCCAACTCCTGTGCCTTGTCAGTGGGAACCTCCCTGCCCCTACTCCCCACAAATTTTAAAGTAGATCCACCCCTTCCTTGCTCCTTTTTCACACAGTGTTCATCATCTTTTGCAAGGACAAGCTTATTTGCATATTTCATTGTCAGCTTTCTCTCCAAGACTAAAAGCTCCAGGAGGGCAGGGACTTGGTCTGATTTGTTTTCTGTATTCCTGGCACCTAGGTCTGTGCCCGGCATACAATAAAGCTTAAATGACATTTCTTTCTTTTTTTAAAAAGATTTTATTTTTAAGTAATCTCTACACCCAATGTGGTGCTCAAACCCACAACCCCAAGGCCAAGAGTTGCATGCATGCTCCACTGACTGAGCCAGCCAGGTGCCCTTAGGCCGGCCGAACGATCTTCCTTCCTTCCTTCTTTCTTTCCTTCCTTCCTTCCTTCCCTTCCTTCCTCCCTTTCTCCCTTCCTCCCTCCCTCCCTTTCTTTCTTTTTAAAAAAGATTTTATTTTACTTGAGAGAGAGAGAGAGAGAGAAAGCGCACACCAGCATGAGTGGGGGAGAGGCAGGGGGGGGAGGGAGAGGAAGAAGGAAAAAAATCCCAAACTCCAATCTGAGCGCAGAGCCCAATGCCAGGCCTGATCTTACCACCCCGAGACCGTGACCTGAGCTGAAACCAGGATGCTAGTTTGGATGCTTAACCAACTGAACCATCCAGGTGCCCTTCCCCTAGACATTTCTTGAATGAGCATTTGCCTCTCTGAGTTTCCCTGTGCTTCAGATGATTATAACACAGATGAAAGGATTCTGATAACTACAAAATGTTTCACACAAATAAAACAAAAACAACAATTCCATAAGAAACTAACTTTGGGGCCTAGAGGCAGGAAAGGAAGAGCAAGAAGAATTAGAAGGAAGAGGCAAAGAAAAGCAAGGGTGGGAGAAAATTCAGGATTAATGAGATGGAACTAGATGGAACTAGTCCCCCAGACAAACCTGCGGGACTGATGGTAGGAGGGAGTCTGGCCTGGCTGACCGGCAAGCTCTCTGGGGGCATTCTAGACCAGCCTGCACTGCAGTGCGTTCCTGCTGAGTTGAAGCTCTTGTTCCAGAATGGGAAAGCCATCTCTGCCCCCACACAAAACAGGCCACTGCTGGCACTGAACCTGGTACTGTTGTCAAGCCAAACTTTCTGAAGGGGAGCGCTCTTCTTTCAGGTTCAGGGGGGCAGATTTTACCACCCCAAGATATGCCTCTTTGGCTTACTGATTATTTTAGGTTGATTTTTTTTTAAGAAACTGAAGACACAAGAGAAGCTCTGAAAACCAAGTAGAAGTTACTCTGTTGTAAGAGACATTTACACTTTTAAGGGAAATCTCCATTTGTAAGGGTTTCTCCCTTTCAGTACCAGGAAGAAGGGAAGACTCTCAATCTCCAGAAACTATCATCAGTGGAAAAGGCAGGAACTTAAATCTGTATAACAAGCTCATTCTTGGGAAGCTTGGGTGGCTCAGTGGGTTGGACATCTTTCTTTGGCTCAGGTCATGATCCCAGGGTCCTGGGATAGAGTCCCGCATCGGGCTAAAAACAAGCTCACTCTCCGTTACTGAGTCACCTCCCATAACTGACCCCCCCACCTCCCCAAATATCTTTTGCCTTTAGCTAAAGATGGTTTTTAAGGTGACGCCTTTGGCCATTCAGGGAGTTCCTCAGTATTCCAGGGTCTTTCCCAAGTATACAGAACATGTAGAAGTTATTAAACTTTTGCTTTTTTCCCTATTAATCTGTCTCATGCCAATTGGATTCTTATAACAGCCAGAAGAATCTTGAAGCGTAGAGAAAAATTTTTTTCTCCTCAACACAAGGAACCCTCATATTGTTTCCATTCTGGTCATTTACAAGACAATGGCATGCTTTCATTCATTCATTCATTCATCAAACATGCATTTGAGCACCTACTCTGTGCCAGGTACAAGGCCACTCATTGCCTGTGGTACTAACAGTCTAGCACCTTAGCTTTCATGGATGAGGATGTGAAGTCAGGATTTACACGACATTTATATAGACCTGGGGACCAGGTTGAGTAACAAAACAATAAAGACAACAATAATAGAAACTGATATTTTTCTGCATGTACTCAGTGACAAACACTGTGCTAGGGGATTTATATTAATTTTTCTTTGAGTCATAATAGTTCTTCAAAAGAGATGTTAACACTCACTTTTTCAGATAAGGGAACTGAAGTTCAGAGAGGATATCACCTCTCTGTGTGTCCCAGGTCACAGGCTGGTTTAAAGTGACAGGGCTGGGATTTGGACCTGGGTTCTTTGGGCTCCAGAGACTGTCCATGCTCTTTTCCTGACCCCACAGTATACCTTGACCTAAATTCCCAGAGCAACTTCTGGTACTTTCCTCTTTATCCTGAGGCACCGTGTACTATCTAGACATGATATTCCAGGATACAGGCAGACCTACAACCCCTGAGCCCCATCCTTATCCCAGCTATCTGTGATTAAAAGAGCTGAATTCTGACATTTCTCAGAAAGATTCATCAAGGACCTACAGCCTACTGATCCTACTGAGGAATGATCTTGAACTTCCAGAATTGCACATGGTAGTCATTTGCTTCTTGTGATAATTTAAATTCAGTACATCTAAAGTAATTTAGATGAAATACAATTACAAGTTCAATTCCTCAGTTCCACAAACCATATTTCAAGTGCTCAACAACCACCAGTGCTAGCGGCTACCATATTGGACAGTTTAGATATACATCATTTACATTATCATAGAAAGTTCTGTTGTACAGTGCTGTTTTAGAACATCGAAGATGTGTGGTTTTTATCTCATGTATCCCATGTGCCCTGCCTGCCAGTTATCTCTTCAAATCCCAACAGCTCCCAGAATTTCGAGATCAAAACCTGACTAAAACCAAGGACCAAAAATACATACTCAAATCTCAAGAAGACACAACTAAGTGCTGGTGAGGATGTGGGGCAACTGGAATGCCCAAATTCGGCTGGTGGGAGAGCATGGTCCAGCCACTTTGGAAGACAATCTGGCAGTTTCTTAAAGAGTTAAACGCAAATTTGTCTTACGACCCAGTAATTCCACTCCTCTACCCAAGAGAATTGAAAATATACGTTCATACAAAGATTAGTATGTCCAAATTCATAGCACCGCTACTCGCAAGAGCTAAAAAGTGGAAACAACACAGCTGTGCATCACCTGATGATGAATGGATAAACAAAATGCAGTCTATCTATACGATGGAGTATTATTTACAAATAAAAAAGAACAAGATGCTCATACCTGTAATAACACGGATAAACACTAGAAACATAATATTAAGTGAAAAAAGCTGACACAAAAGATCTCATATTGTGTGAACCTATTTATATGAAATGGCCACAGAAGGCAAACCTATAGACACAGAAGGTAGATTCATGATGTCCTAGGGCCAGGAGTAGAATCAAGAAGTAACTGCAAGGGCAAAAAAGACCTTTTGGGGGCAATGGAAATGTTCTAACACTGGACTGTGGTGATGGTTGCACGACTCTATAAATATTAAAACCACTGAAATGTACACACATGTGAATTTTATTGTATGTATATCATACCTCAATAAAGGTGTCTTTAAAAACTCAAAAGAAATCAGAAATAGGTAGGGAAAGCTATGTTCAGCTGCCACTTATAATCATAAAGCTCATGGAGCTTCCTTTTCGTAGTCTTCTTTATCTTCGTACTGAACCAGCATGACACTTAATAGATCATAACAGCCATCATGGACAAGTCACTGGGTGTGAGGCTCCATGGTCAGCATTTTACCTGAAGTGGTTACTAGTATTCCCATCTCACAGACAGCAAAACTGAGGGCTCAGAGAAGGTACTACCCTGGCTTAAGGACACAGAGTGTTAAGAACCAGGGTTCAGAATCGTGTCTGTCCTGCCTCTCACAGTCCACAGGATGCAGCATCCAGTTCTTCCAGCAATGCTGGTGGGAGCACAGAAGAACAAATTCCATTCTGTGCCCTTGAAACCTTGAGCAGGTGGCTGGTTTCCCTCCCCTGTGTCACTTGACACCTTGCCAGCCGGGACCCATGGGGTCAGTTTCAGATGATTTCCATTCTAAAGCAATGTTTTGTGCATTTCTTTTTCTCTTTTTTTCCCCCCGTAGGGGTTTATAAACTCTGTCTTTTCTGTATCAGGTTGAAACTTAGAATACAGGTTGTCAGCCAACATGCCAGGCATTTTTCTAAAAATAACCCAAATTGGTTAAGCCATTTTTAAGCGATGGAACAGGCAGGGGGGGCGGGGGGGAGTTGTTGGGCAGGAGGAAGAGGGAGGAATTTTAAAGGTGATTTCAGAGGCTTTTTTGGAATAGCTTCAAACTAAATATAAAAAAAGCTCTTGTCTGAATGAGACGAACATGGACCAGTGGCTGCAGATGCCCGCCACAGGATGGTATGTGGCCTTCTCTGGTGTCCCGGGCATCAGCCTGGTCCCTCAGGGTGGGCATTTCAAGACCCCTGTTTATGGGTCTCCAGAACATCCCATGCAGAAGGGTGGGGAGGAGAGGCGGAAGTGGGGAGGGGAAAGGGGCAGAGGACTTTCTTCAGGAGCTGGCAGGACATGGGAAGGGGGGTATCCCAAAGGGCAAACATAATCAAGACTGGAGTTTGCTGATCTTTCTCAGGCAAGGCCACCTAGGGGCCGAGGATGTTGCCCACTAAGTCAAATTCTCATCTGAATGCACATTCATCCAAATGTGCTGAGCAATTCCCAGCAGAACTCATGGAAGGCAGGGGCCTGGCAGGTGGTATTAAGGAGTGAAGGGTTGGGGAGGACATGGCAAACGGGACAAGTGTCCCTATGAATGTGGGCAGCGATACTCGGCTCTGACGGGTGCCACATGGGATTGTGGGCCCAGTAGGGTGAGAGAGTCTGATTCGACAGAGGGGCCCAAATCCAGATTTTTAATTTGTAAATCTCCCGATTTTTAATTGTTGGCAACAAATTCAGAAAAAATTTTAACAATGCAGTCTGTGCCAAACAAAACAGATTTACTGGGGGATTTGGACCTTGGCCTGCCAGTTTGCAAACTCTGGTCTAGCCTGTTAATTATATGGGATGGAGAGAATAACAATGATGACTTACGTTTGTAGTGCGCTTGGGATACTCCTGGCCCTGTGCTAAAACAACCCTGTGAGATATAGGCTTTGTTATTTCCCTTTTAAAGAGGAGCACATGGAGGCACAGAAAGGTTAAGTCATTCACTCAAGGTTACTCAAATGAGATGTCAGGGCTGGATTTAAGCCAGGAGTCTGGCTGAAGAGCCTTGCTTTAACCACAAGGCGACTGCAAGCTTTGTGGTCATTGGTGTGACATGGGAGTCCTTAACACTGTCCAGATTATCACTCTGTTTTTATCAGCCCAAGAAGGTTGGGGAGGAGCCGCAGGCTGAGAACAGCATACAGAATGTAGGTTTATTTCACTGACCACTCCATCCTGGCTGACCCAGGCCCAGCTGACCCTAGCAGGTCTTTGGGAGGACCTATGCAGCTTTTCAAATGGGTGTCCCCAGTTTGTGCACGCTGCCTGTGGCAGCCAGCTTCCCTCCCATCCCAACATTCTACGGGGGTGAGGGGCAGAGGCTAAGCCACACAGTTAGCCTCTGCCCTCCAGCCAGCGTGAGGTCCCCAGGCCCAGCTGGCTCACCACCCCCACACCTCCAGTTCCTTCCTCCCAGGATCCCAAACAAGGAGTGAGTTCACAGCAACACGCTCATTACCATTTCCATCCCGCCTTTTTCTAGCAGATGTGCAGCCATTACAATAGCAGGGAGAAAATAGAAAGAAATTTCAGAATTTGTTCTCCAAAGATATTCAAATTAGTTAATCAAGGGGCTTATTATTGCTTCTCCTCTCCCCCCACCCAGCTATCCATGAGGATAATTGATCAGCTGCTAATAACTGATTATACTTCACAAGTGTTTTCTTATACCCGTTACTAGCGTGTTTTGTAAAGTTCTAATTATTTCAAATTGTCCCACTGTAGAAAACACCTTTGCAGCAGTCAGTTGTTGGCCATGCCAGGGATGCCTGTACGGGGTCAAAGCAATGATGCGCAGCCTGGAGAATCCCATACCCTCCCTCCTCTCTTGGACTTCTGCGTCCCTCCTCCCTCCCTACAATCCATTCTCCATGGGGCCACCGGGATGCTGGCTCCCAACCACCGTCCCTAAAAGACAGGCGGGCTCCAAACTCCTTCACACACACTTTATTCATTCATTCACTCACTCCCTGATTCATTCACGCACTCATTCACTTTTTCATTTAACACAGTAGTTCTCAAACTTGTCTCAGGAACTGCCCCTGAGGGCTGGGTGCCCCAAAGGAAGAGGTGGTGCTGGCCCTGGAGTGTGAAGGAGGGGCCCAGATGGAGAACAGGGAAAGGAGATTAAAGGCAGAAGGAATAGCAAGTCCAAAGGCCCAGGGGTGAGGACGGGCACAGCAGATTTCAGCAGTTGAGAAGACAGAGATGGCAGCGAGCGTGCCTGAGCATTGTAACCATAGAGTAATAACAACAGCACTAAGAACAGCAGGTAGCTACATCTGTCCACTGTGGACCGGACACCTTCTTAGCGTCCATGTAGCCTCCCCAGTAGCCCCACCAGTGACGCCCCACCGTTACCCCTGCTCCGTGGCTGGGGAAACCAGAGCTCAGGCAAGTCAGCACTTGCCCTGCGCTTCAAACCTGCGCAGGCCGGCTTCGGAGGCTGCAGGCCCAGCTCCTCTGCTGTTTGTTCGCTAGGGGTGCTATAGAGCAGGAGGCCCGTGATTCCTAGAAGCGGGGTTCCTTATGGATCTGTGACACCAGACTCTCCATCGTCGCAGCACTGCAGGGGCAGGGAGTGAAGGCAGTGAGAAGTCTGCAAGAGGAGGTGGTAGGGGTGAGCGTAAGGAGTGCTGCAGTAGCAGCGTGGGGAGAGACCCCGGAGAGCGTCGGGTCCAACCACAGGATTCGCACACATGCCAGACTAAAAGCCAGGCACCAGGTTGGGAGGGGCAGAGCAAGGGTGAAGGCTCTCATATGGATTGGGAGTCAAATCAGGCTCACGAGGACATGCACATGGAGACACACACAGCCTACCTGCCTCTCTTTTGCTTTGATTCCTCCAGGCTGTGAGGCTGGGATCTACCACCTTCAGAGATGCATCTTTGTGAAGACAAAGGGTCAGAAGACTGGTTTACAATGCCAGGTAACTCTCTGGATGTTAAAAAAGAAACATTGAACTAATCTAGTCGCCAAAAAACATTAGAGGCAGAAAGACATCAGATGCCAAAGGAGTATGAGGTTTAAGTGGACCTTGGTTTCAGCAGCTTTGGTGGGGGGTAGGGGTAGCAGAGGAACGTCTACCATGAACGTGGGAAGAGGCCCTCCCTTTGGAAGGTCAGTGACAGGACTGTGGGTGTGTAAATGAGCGAGAAGCTGAAAGGATGATCCTTTGGGGAGCAGACTCTAACTTGGTTATGTTGGACAAAGTGGGAATCTGTCCCCATTCGCTGCAAGTTCTGAGTGATAATTATTGAATTAAAAAGAACAAGGGGAAATAAGACTGCAAAGGAAAGGCCACGAGCGGGAGAAGGTATGTGCAATTTACCTAATAAAGGACTGTGTCCAGAATTAAAACCTCCTGAAACCTCATCAAGAAAAAAAGAGATGATGTAATAGAAAAATGGGCAAGACACTTGAACTAGCATCTCCCAAAAGAGAAGATTCTAACAGCAATGAGCACACGAGAAGAGGCTCAGCTTCGTTAGTCATCAGGGAAGTGCAAATTTAAACCACAACGAACTACCTCTACATATACACCGGAACGGCTAACATGAAAGACAGATAATACCAAGAGTCGATGAGAATGTGGGGCAACTAGAACTCTCAAACATGGTGGAGATATCAACTGATATCTGGGAAAACAGCTCAGCAGTGTTTACTGAAGCTAAATATGCTGCCCTATGACCCAGCAGTTCCCCTCCTGGGTTCATACTTCAGAGAAATATGTTCACCAAAATGGAGCCTTGCTATTTGAAGTACGGTCATGGGCCCACAACATGGCTTTAATGAGAACTTGTGACATATGCAAAAACTCAGGACCCACTCCAGACACTGGGGTCTTTATTTCTGCAAGATCACTAGTTGATTCATGAGTACATTAAAGTTTGAGAAGTGCTGGTCTGGAACATCCATAGAAGCACTATTCATAATAGCCCTAAACTGGAAACAATCCAAATGCCTATTAACAATAGAATGGATAAATAAATTTGAAATATATATTTACCCAGTGGAATACTACAGCCATAAGCATCAATGAACTACAAAGACAAACAACAGTATTGATAAATCTTACAAATGTAAAGTGAAAGAAGCCAGATGCAGAAGATCACATACAGATTCTATTCATATAAGGTATGAAAACAGGCACAGTGAATTTGTGTAGTTAGAAGTCAGGAGAGTAGTTATATCTGTGGGGGGTGTACAATGCCTGGAAGGGGTACAAGGGATGCTTTTTGGTGGCTGGGAATGTTCTGTTTCTTGATCTTGGTGCTGGTGCCATGGATGTATTCAGTTGTGGCAATTTGTCCACCTGTATGCTTATGATTTGTACATTTCTCTGTATGATTGTTCTGGGGAATGGGGGAGGAGTAAGGGGAGAGTCAAGGGGTGAGAGGACCGGCTCTTTTTTTTTTTTTTTCCTGTCCAAAATACCCTAGAATCTACCCACTCTTGACATCTCCGCTGCCACCAAGCCCTAATCATCCCTTGCCTAGACTGGTGCAGTAGCTAGTCAGGGACTTCCTGGTGCCTTTCCCTCTCAACAATCAGTTCTGCTACAGTACCCAAGGGTGCTGTCACAAACACAAATCAGATTCCATCACTCCATGGCTGAAAATCTGCAGTGATTTCCCACTGCTTCTGAGGCGGATGTCCCAGATTCTGCTCAGGGTCAGCAACCATAGTGTGGTTGGGCCCTGCCACCTCTCTGTCTTCATGCTTCCTGCTCTCTATGATCCAGCCACTTCCTTGGCCAAATATTGGACTATCTCAGGGCCTTTGCACTGCTCTTCCCCTTGCGTGGACCTCTCTTTCCTTAGATTTTTCTACAACTGCTCTTTCAGGCCTTCCCTGACCATCAGGACTAAATGAGACTCTGTTCTTATTCTTTCTTGGCCCCTGGTGGCTTCCTTCACAGCACTCACGCTATGCCTCTGTTTCCCTTTCTCAACGTTGATACCAAGGTCCATGACTGTCTGATTCAATGTTGTGTCTTGGCCTGTAATTGGAGCTGGCACACACAATGCTTGCCTCCTTGGGCAGAAGACGAAGAGCTGGCCCTCTCCCTGGTTCAGCCCTCATACTCCATACTCCTCCTCCTTCTCCATCATTTCTCACCTGTTCTTTATTTCTGATGTGGTGGATACTTCGTGTTAGTAACTTATTTACAGAGGCAGAATATCCCTTCAGAAAAGTGCATGCAGCAGGTGCTTAATAAATACCTGCCAAAGGAACAAGGCAAGAGAGGCTCAAGCGCCAAAAGACATATTTACAAAGCACTCCCAAGCACCTCCTGACATGCAGTTGTCATTGATTTTAGTGGCTGTGCCATAGTTTAGTTGGCCTACTGTTAAGGTTTTGAAAATATGTCCTTGAGGGACATAAGAAAATGAGACAGAAAGGCCAAGTTTAAAAACAGAGTGACTCAGTGAAAATATCTGATCGATGGTTTTAGGTTGTGGGGTGACTGGCAGCTATGCCTGCCCAGGGCTCTGTGGGACCTGGCGCCCTTAGCTGACCTGAGCCAGGAGCAATTCTGCTGTGGGAGGAGGGGGAGATATGGCCAAGAGGGGTTCTCAGTGAAGGTCCTTGGGGGTCACCTGGGCCTCCAGAGAAGGACTAGAAATGCTTTCTGGGGCCCTAGCCCCCTGAGGTCTCAGCCCTGGTTGTGATTAGCTGTCTTAGAGAGTACGACAATAAACTTCTATAAATAATTTGTTCTCTTTCTCTGGTTTACAAGTTTCATTAGGAAGTATGACTTGGGTAAGATCTTTTAATATGTCCTTTGAGAAATCATGCCCCAACACGGAGGGTGAGGAGGTCCCTTGAAACCCTTCATCAAAACCAGAAAGGAATACTTCTTTTCTGAGCTCTCCCAGCAAACAAGGGACTGTGCAAAGTTTTCCCAGTTTGTTTTATATATATTGACCACATACTGTGTGCAAAGTCCTGTGGTAAAGGCTTAATATACACGATGCCATTCGCTGTTATTAACCCCATTTCATAGATGCATAAACTGAGGCTTAGAAAGGCTTGCTGTAGTGCCAGAAATGGGCAGAATCAGAGGTTGAACCCAGACCCGAGTATGCCCAACTCCACATTGCCAACGCCTGTCCTGTCTACCTGCCTTATGGGATACCGTGAAAATGGGCTGTGATGTCCTAATGGCAGGCCACTGTCGAGACCAGTAGGACTAACCTGAAGGGGCTCCAATGGGCAAGAGGTAGGATGATTTCAGCATTAAGAAGGAAAGTAATTGGGCCCCTGGGTGGCGCAGTTGGTTGAGCGACTGCCTTCGGCTCAGGTCATGATCCTGGAGTCCCGGGATCGAGTCCCACATCGGGCTCCCAGCTCCATGGGGAGTCCGCTTCTCACTCTGACCTGCTCTCTCTCACTCTCTCTCTTTCCTAATAGATAAATAAAATCTTAAAAAAAAAAGAAGGAAAGTAATTACAATGGCTTGAATCTATCAAAGAGGTTTAAATCTAGGAGTTCATAATGATACAAAATAAAAACCTTCCCTGGTCACTTTGGAGGATGCTGGGGAACCAACTCGTTGCTTTGAGTCTTGTAAATAAAAGGAAAGACTCAAGCTTATATCTTGCCTCTACTGTGCAAACTGCACCCTGGAGTGACCAAACAGCAGAGGAAGAGAAGTTTCTCTCATTAGATACATTCCAGCTAAATAACAGTGAGGAATAAAGAATTAGAACATCGCCATCCGGTAGCTCCTGAGGAGCCCTGAGTTACCCCATCGGATCCTGACAACACTCGCTCTTCCACCGAACACAGAGCTACTCGGTACCAGACACTGTGCCAGGGGCTTTCCATATTAGCTCATTTCATCCTCACAGCTCTGTAAGGTGTCATTATTCTCCCTGTTTCACACACAAGGAAGCTAAAGCAAGGGAGGTCAACTTACTTGCCCAAGAGCACTCAGCAAGGAAGGGCCAGTCCCGGGATTTGAAACCCAGGCATTTAGCAATCACCCTCTAACCCCTTTGAACAGACACAAAGATCAGCAGCATTGTAATTGGAAGCCTGGGCACCAGGGAAGTATGGGGCCAAAGCCCTCGCCAGGCCTGTGGTGGTAGCTAGCAGGAAGGCTTCCAGAAGGCAGGGCCCCTGAACACCTGCTAGGGGGGTGTGACTCTATCCAGTGGCAGCCAAAGAAGGCCCAGTGAGGGGTGTGACTTACATAAGGGCTTATCACTCTTGCCACTGTTACCCCCAGCTCCAGGATGTATGTCTGCAGCTGAGCCCAGTGGTCAAGAAGCAGTCCAGTCCTCAGTCACTTGAAGAGGGGGCTATGGAAGACATTTCCAGCCAGAGCCCAGCATTGACAGACATTGTGTAGAATGACTGATGCCTTAGATGACACACCCAGCCGGTCTCACACAGAGCCAACTCTGGGTATCACTGACCTCGGGGGTGGTTTCCTCTAAGGGCTGGGTGGGGGGCGCCCAAGGCACCCCAATCCCTACCTAGATTTCTACCCTTAAGAGCAATGGGAGCCATTGACATACCTTTTTTTTTTTTTTTAAGATTTATTTATTTGTGGGCGCCTGGGTGGCTCAGTTGGTTGAGCAACTGCCTTCGGCTCAGGTCATGATCCCGGAGTTCCGGGATCGAGTCCCATGTCGGACTCCCGGCTCTGCGGGAAGTCTGCTTCTCCCTCTGACCTTCTCCCCTCTCATTCTTAGTCTCTCGCTCTCTAATAAATAAATAAAAAATCTTAAAAAAAAGATTTATTTATTTGTTTGAGAGAGAGAGAGAGAGAGCGCAAGTGGAAGGGGCAGAGGGAGAAGAGAGAATCTCAAGCAGACTCCATGCTAAGCATGCAGGGCTCAACCTCATGATGCTGGGATCACAACCTGAGCTGAAACCAGGAGTTGGATGCTTAACTGACTTTGCCCACCCACTGAAATGGTTTTTAAGTGTGGAGAGCAGAGAGAGAAAATAAAGCAGGGAAGGGGGCGAAGAAGGGGTAAAGTGTGATTTCACAAAGAACAGCCAGTGGCTCAATAAAAAGAACAGCCAGTGGAAGCCTCATGGAAAAGGTGACTTTTTGGGCAAAGACTTAAAGAGGGTGGAGAATCCAACCATATGGCTGTCTGGGGGAAGAGCCTTTCACCAAGAGGGAACAGCACGTGCAAAGGCTCTGGTCCTGACGCTGGTTTCAGAGAATGCCGCTGGCTGTTGCATAATATAGATTTCTGGCCATGGGCACCATGGAGGGGGAAGCACAGATAATGTTACCAAAAGTATGACCGGCATGAATACCCGGATAGCCCGGGCTCTGTGCCTGGTGTGTTTCTAGCATCTGTGCACGTTCATGCACATACAATTCTCAGGACCCTCTCAAGTATACGCGAGCACCATCTCCACATTACACAGGCCCAGAGAGGGCAAGGTTGCCCAGGATCACATAGCTGGCAGAAGCTGGAGCTGGGAAACAAATCCAGGGACTTTGGTCAAAATTCCATTCTCCCACCGCTACTCTGCACAGCTGTGGGGCCCACTCCATGGAGTCGCCCTCCTCTCTCTGAGCGACGATGTGTGGGTGTGGTTAGAATACGCTCAGTTCACTTTGCACAGGCCCTTCCCTCTGCCTGGAATGCTTCCTTCCCCACTCTCTGCCTCACTAACTCACGCTTGGGGTCTCAGCCCAAGTGCCACTGCTTCTAGGAAGCGCTGCCCCTGCTCGGGTTTGCTGAAGACTCTCTGAGATGACAGCATCTTGTCCTCCCCCTCAGGGCTGTGATGACACTTTTGTTGCATCTGGGTCCCCAACCGGAATGTTCACCTGATGAAGGCAGGGCCTGGGTCTCTCACCTTCCCTCCTTTTATCCCCAGCACCCAGCCCAGGGCACATAGTTGGTGCCCAAAATGGTTCACCTCCTCGGCCCTTCGTGGTGATAACCACAGCAAGCCTCAGATAGCTGATGTAGCAAGGGAAAGAGAAAAAGAGAGGACGAGAGAGAAAGGACAGAGAGAGACTGAGAAAGGAAAGGAGAAGAGGGGAAACATCCCCACTGGGCAGCGGGAGGGAAAAAAATTCAGAGAGGAAGAGAGAAGGAGAGCACAAGAGAAACAAGGGGGAGGGGAGGGAGACAGGAAAGAGATGGAGAAAGAGAGGGAGAGAAAGAGATACAGGGAGAGCACGAGAGGGTAAGAGGGCAACGGTGGGAGAGAGAGACAGACACAGAGGGAGGGAGGGGGAGAGAGAACCCGTGGCCTAACTGCCCCTTCTTGGCAGGCAGCAGCCAGGCGGGCAGAAACCGCTCAAGCCCCCGCCCTGTCCCTCCTGTCTGGGCAGAGCTGGTGACTGGGCCTCATTACAGAGCTGTGAGCATCAGGGGCTGGGCCTCTGGAGAGGGATCCAAGACCAAGCCTTCCCGACGC
Source organism: Nasua narica (assembly GCA_028533885.1). NCBI lineage: Eukaryota > Metazoa > Chordata > Mammalia > Carnivora > Procyonidae > Nasua > Nasua narica. Next base: position 7,041,552 of record CM052808.1, on the reverse strand, counting down.
ATGGGTTCAGGGGCTTTGCTCAGTATCGTGGGTGGGGGTGGGGTCGGGTGTCCCCGGAGGGGCTCAGGGAGGCGCCTCCAGCCTCAGCACCCTGCCCATGAGGCCAGGGCTGGTTCTGCCACAGAGGGCTCTGGGCCCAGCACGGCCATCAACAGTGTCAAGACTGGTAACAGTACCCACTAATAACGGTAGATGGCACAGACCAGGTTATCGGTTCACATGCACCATGTCACTTACACCTGTCACCACCCTCATCACGTCACCATTTTCCAGATGAGAAAACGGAGGCATAGAAAGTCACTACCGCCTACCTCAGGCCAGCAGCCTGTAAGTAACGGGGACAATATTTCCTCAGCCTGATTCTAACAATCCAGGTTCTTCCATTATACTAATTTCTTTAAATAGTAAGATTTTTACCCTGCTAAAGTAATACACGCATATGATAGAAATTGCAACAGCACGGCAAGGCTTAACACTCAACAGTCTTCTGTCTCCAGAGGGGCCCACCATTATTCTGTGTCCTTTCGAAGATATTCCATTCGTTTTTTGTTTGTTTGTTTGTTTTTGAAGATATTCCATTCGTTTTCAAGCACGTGAGTAATCAACGCCTTTCTCTTCTTTTGTTTGACTCCCATACAAACATGCTTGCGCCATGTTCTGCAGCTTGCCATTTTCACGGAACTTACCTTGCCTGCTCCCTTCATCAGCACATGGGGCGCGTCTGCCTTCACTTTCACAACCACAGAGTACTCTTCCGTGTGGAGAGCAGCCGGGCCCTCACTCGTGGACACTTAGGTTACTTCTGGGCTCTGCCATTGCTAACAGGTGTCGGACCGCAACAATGTAGTGAGACAGTCATCTCGGTGCTGCTGTGTGGATGTGTCAAAGGCTAAGTTCTCAGACAGACAAGGGCCGCGTCACATTTGTAAATGTGATCGAGGCTGCCAGTTTGCCCTCCAAAGGGACTGCATTGATTGTCGCTCCCACCAGCCGCATGAGGGACTGCCTCTCCCCACAGCTACGCCGAGGTGGCCGGCCACACTTTCATCAGAAGGTCAGGACAGCCAGGGTGTGACAAGGAAAAGGAGGAGGGGCATGCACAATGGGAGTCCATCCGGAGCTTGTTGCTCACATCCATCCACGGCGGGTGCTGGGGGATCCTGGATGCCCTAGAGCAGCAGTCGTCGCCACCAACGGCATGTACCAGGCACGGTGTCAGGGCTGACACGGGTCGCCTCACTTCATCCTGATAGTCACCCACACATATGCAGGGGGGTCATATTATCAGCCCGATTTGCATATTGGGAAAGTGAGGCCCAGAGAAGTTCAACTGCTTGCCTAAGGTCACACAGAGCTGAGAGTGTGATGACCCTGGGCTTTGGACCAAGATATACCTGACTTCAGGGTTCGAGCTCGTAACCACTGTTGTCCTCATCAGGGGCTGTCAGGCTCCCCGCCAGGTGACCACTGAGCTCTCCCTGCCTCCTGACATCCCACTGGTGTTCCTTCCCCTGGACCTCAACCCTGAGATTTCTTTGCATGGAAGCTTCCTGGTGACCTCATACTTGTTCTTCTAACTGAAGGGACTGGAGCTTGGGCACAGTTCTGTGCCAATGAGGAGGAAGCAGAAGCTGTTCCCAGCAGTCCAGGAAGTCCAAATACCAGGCCTGCCCATGGAGGTCACTGAAATTTCTATGTTTCTGGTTTCTTCTTTTCCCCCCTGGAAAGATGGCCTGGCACCCTCGGCTATCCAGGAGCCCAACTGAGTCCCTACTGGAGGTATATGCACCATTCATTCATTCAACAGATATTCATTGAGTATTCTCCATTGGGGTTGAGAGCCCAGACTCCAGAAACCAACCTGAACTTGACTTTCAGCCTCATTTCTTAGATGTGTAATCTTGGGCAAGCCACTCAATGCCTGTGAGCAGTAGTTTCGGCATCCATCAACAAGTATAATTATTACCAACTTCCTAAGGGAACTGGGCAGTTTGAAGAAGAAGGTGCATCTGGAAGTCCTTGGCACAGGATCTGGGGCAGTTGGTGGTGAACAAAGGGCAGGTGTTATTCTGGTTATTACTGAATAAGATTAACCTCTTCCCTGCCCTCGGGGAGCTTAGAGTCACCTTCACCAGCTCCCCTGAGCATTCTCAAAGGGGCATTTGAACGTCTGCCTCTGGGCAGGCTCAGGACCTCTCCTTTGCTCACTCTTGCCATGCAGATCAATGCCAGTCTTCCAATTCCCACAGGAACTCCTTGGCTGACCCTAGAGCCCAAACTGCCACCTCCTCCTCCTCCATCCTCCACCATGAACTTTCTCAAATTAGCTGGCACTTGCCAATTCCAAGCAGAGCTGGCTTCTGGGAACTGGGAGGTCTTGGCACTGTCACCTGAGCCTTTTCCCCCCATCCCATCACGTAATGAATCGTCAGTCTTGGCCACCCCATGACGGTCTCAAGTTTACAGCTGTTCCACCATCAAGGACGCTGGGGCTAATGGCTCTGAGACGAGAGATCAACTGGAGTGCGCCAAGATGATGGATGCACAAGCCCAACGCCAGGCCGCTGGCCGCCAGGCCGCATGTAAAAGGGAATGCCTAATTTGTTCATTCCCACAATTACCTGGAGCCTGCTCTTCAGGTATGATTGAGTGCAGAAGGGATCCCAAGTGCGGTCTCTGTTTGGAGGAATTAATTATTTCAAGTGGCGCCAACCTTTGAGCTCCGCTGCTTGGATAACCTGCCTCCCTCCCCGCTCATCAATGGGGAGGCATCTCTGCTTGGGTCCTGCCTGATGCGGATGGAAACAAGGAGAACTAAAAACAGGCATTCTAGAGGGCTTTGGAGATTGCTTTTTATACCTCACCCTGCCCTGAAACATTTTCTTTTTTTGCACCAAGACTTCACCCTGCACACTTTTAAACAGATGTAAAGCCCCCCACCAGTTATCTCCCCTCCCCCCGAGATTATGTGCGCCCCATCAGAGATAATCCAATGAGCCGGCGGGCCGTTGCACCCCCGCTGAATTACAAGGATTTCTCCTGCCAACCAAATATTTCATCCAGCTGTAGATATCATGAGGAAACGGCAAACAAAGAGAGAGATTTAATAACTGGAAATAAGACTAAGGATACAGATAGTTTAATTTTTTTTTGTATTGCATCTAATTGCAATCAACAGTAGACATCTGACACAGTGACAGCCTCAGCAAAATTGCTGCTGAGAGAACAGAATCTTTGTCTAAAAATAATCAGACATTCTGTGCACCACTGTTTGTTATAACGGTAATCGATGCTGGAGGCTTTGAATTCCATCAATTTATAGATCTGCGCCAGCCTGCCTGGCGATGGGGCGCGGTGCACTGGGGCCCTCGCTGGCGCGGGCAGTGCTGGGGCCCGGTGTGTGATTAAGATAAGCCCCGATTCCTTTCATACATTCCTTATCAGGGTCTAATTCTCCAGCAGGTAGAGATGTTCACAACAGTTAAAGATTAGTGCAGCTTCTCAGACGCCAAATTTGAGGGTATTGATCAATAAATCAAATCAGGCCAATCAATGGCCCAATCAGGAGAGTCTAGCCAGTGCATTATTACCGGCGCCTCCAAGCCAAGGCTTTTCATGGGTTTCATCAAAACAGCCTCACCTTGGCTTCCCGCCAGCTGCTGGCTTGCCTAATAGACTCCACAGCCGAGAGGGGCTTCTGCCCAGCGGAAGAGCAATAAATTTCTCATCAAACAGCCGATGGAGAAACAAGATGAACATCTGTTTTGCTGCAATGAAACTCCTGTGTTCTTCAGAATGCGCAAACCGCCTCTGACAGACCACCCCAAAGGCGGCTTCCCTGGCACGCGGCGGCCCCACGGAATATTCCGCCGGTTATTTCAATCAGGTAATTTAAGGAGACTTTTGCAGTCTTCTCTCTGCAGCTACCGGAGCTCTGCAAAGGCTGTTCCGGCACAGTCGATAATAAATGCCATCCTGGGACCCTGCAGTATGAAGGCAATTTTATGATGCCCATTATGTGGCAATGTAACTTCATTAAAAGCTGTTTATTCCCCCTAAGCATTTTAAGCACTTTGCCTCACCCATAAAGGAGGAGCCGGGAGGTTACTTTTACAGAAAGGGTTCTAGACCGTATTTCTTCCCTCAATAACATGGAGGAGCCTCGCCCACTGGCCTTCTCCTTCAAGGAGAAGAGGCGGCCCCAGGGCCTAGGAAGTCTGGGTGAAGACTCAGTTTTCCCCGAGACCCAGGTCTGCAGGGGCTGCGATGTTCAGGAGAGGAGAGGCACAGGAGGCCTCAACCCTCAGATCTTTGTTCTGGGTCCTGCAAGAGAGGGATGAAGAAAGTTCTGGCATATTCCAGCCAAGGGCAGCATTTTCCCACTGAGTGTCCCCTGGACCATTCCTTTCGCTCTTTCATGTTGACACAAATCCAAAGAAATTATTACTTGGCCTGTTGTGACCACCCAAATTCTCTTTTGTGGAGATAGCTGGCAGCTGAAAGATCACTTCATGGCCCAAGATTTGAATGTCACATGTCAAGGCTTCTTAGGCGGAGGTCTGCAGACTCCAGGGATGAGAGAATCAATTCTCAAGGGTCTGCAAGATTTGTTTCTCTCCCTTTAAGGAGATCTGTTCTTGTCACGAGCCGGAGAAGCAATGTAGCGGAAGACTGTATTTTGGCCTCCGTGAAAGCAGACGAGGGGAGAGGAGGAGAGTGTGTGTTTCTGCAATGGTGAGCAGCTTGCGATTACCAGAGAGATCGAGGGCACAGCGGTGCCAGTCTGTGCCTCAGTTTCCCCATCTGCCAAGTGGGGCTGATGATACCCACCTCTGGGGTCTGCTGTGGTGCAGAAAAGGCCCCAGCTCAGTGAGTGATCACGAGGCTCCCTTAGGATCCCTCTCATTTGGATGAGCTCAATGTCCAAGGGGAGGGAGAACAATGACCCAGAAGGTCATGGCCAGTGGGTGGCAGGCTGTGGGGCGGGGAGTCTGCGCGGGAGGCAGTGGAGCACACATGGTGGAGGTGAACAGCAGGGGAGGCATGTCTCACACGGTGGATTCTGAACCAGGATGAACACCATGAGCCCCTTAAGATCAACCACATGATAGTGGAGCTACAAGAAACAGAGGAGTAACAACAACAATAACAGTAACAGTGGTAACAGCCAATGCTATGAGCCCAAGCTCTGCGCCAGCTCCTGCTCTAACCCATTTATTCCAGGAGTATAATTATCATCCTCATTTTGCAGATTAGGAAACTGAGGCCCAACGAGATAAATTTAGTCTTCCCAGGTCACAAGGCTGGTAAGCAGAATTAGTCATTAACATTTCTCGGGCACTTACTGAGTGCCAAAAACCGCTCCCTGGTCTGTGCACCTGACATGCATTCTCTTGATTTATCTTTGTAACACCTCTCCTGGGGAGGGGGGGGGAGGTTATTGCTATTACCACCATTTTATAGGTGAGGAAACCGAGCTTGAGAGAGATTTAAGCAGGTCAGTAGGGGTGGAGCTAGAACTGGAACACATTCCACAGGACTTGAAGCCTTTGGGGGGCTGTTTCCTGGCCTCTCAGAGGCCTTGTGAGGCAGGGAGGGGAGGAGGGGAGTTCACAGGCCTGCATGAGACTCCCGGGTTCCACAGAGAACCGTCCTGCACATCTCAGTCTCCCCGGGCCCTCGGCTGTCCACTGACCTCCTTGTGTCCGTCCCCGCACCAGAGCCTGGGCTCTTCCCTGAGCTTGGTAAATGCCCACCATTTTCCAGTGAGCTCCAAGATGCCACTTCTTCAGGAATGTTCCCCTGGGGGCTCCAAAGCCCCTGCATTTTCCAATCAGAACGCTCAGCACAGACATAAATAATTCAACTTCGCTACAAGCGACCATATCATAAATGCCTGTCTCTCCCACTGCACTTGACGCTGTTCACCTCTGTATACCCTGTCACATAGCAGGTGCTTAAGAAATATTTGTTGAATAATCAAAGAATGGCTCCCTGCCCTTTCAGGGTCTCCCAAGGCAATGTGGTCCACATGTGCAGAATCATAAGGCGCCTCAACTCCTCATGAAAAGAACCCAGGCACACATTGAGTTTCCAGTGGCCTTTCCCCTTCCCAGACGGGTGCTATTCAAATCCAGACCTGGTTCTAAGCCATGTTCCCTGTTTCAAATGTGGCGAGGGGGGTGGCTAAATTTGCGGTTTTGGAGAAAAGAAAGAGAGAGAGAGAGAGAGAGAAGAAAAAGGAAGGGAGGGAAGGAGGGAAGAAGGAAAAGAAAAGAAAAGGTTAAGGACAGGGGACAGGGTCCTGGGTCCATCCTGGAGCCAGGGAAGTCGTGAAACAACGATGACCCAGTCAGAGGACTGGACTTGTCGAACCAAGAGCAAATTATAATCCTGCCAGACTGTGGGGCTGTCCGCCAAAAATACAGATCTGTGAAGGGGTATCTCATACAGAGAGGCCACAGTATATTAGATTTATCATACACTCCAGCCAAGATGTGCTGCTGAGATTTCGGGGCAAGATTTATTACAATGGCTGGTTTTTAAAATGAAAGTGAAAAGAGGATATTCTGGCAAAACCGCGGGCTGTTAATGGGGTGAGAATCACATAAAATGGATCATCTTCAAATGTCCTCGTATGCACAGACAGAACTTTGCAAAAAACCCTGGAGTTTTTGGAAAAAATATGCTCAAACCAATGTTTTCATACTGACTTCCTGGTTGACCTTAAGTGAATTATTCTCTTGGACGTGTGTTTCTTATTTGCAAACAACAGTATAATAACCAAATAGAAGCTCTAATTTATTGCCTGATTACTATATGCAGGACACTTTACGTAGGTCACTTCTTTGAACTGGCAGCAGTACTTCGAGATAGTGCTATTTGTATCCCCATTACACAGATGAGAAACTGAGGTTCAGAGGGATGTAGTCAATCAGTCAGTGGCAAAGCCAGAAAGCTAACCCAGATCTGGAGCCAGCTGTACTCAGAATCCATCACTGACCTCCTGCTCTGAAACGTTAGCTTTCATCTGAATGAAAGCTATGGGATAAACTCAGACCTCAGCATTCCTGTTCTCAAAATGGAGATTACAACCAAGAAGGCCCAGACACCTTCCAGTCCTGGTGGTGTGTGCCTTTTGCAGAGAAAGCTGCAGGGAAAAAAAAAATGGGTGATTTTATTTTGGTTTCTCCTGATCTTTGGTTTCTCCTGAGCTCTCTGAACCTTAACAGGTTCAGCTTGTGCCAGGTAAAAGTGGGCTCTGCTCCCAGGAGGCACCAAAAACGTTTCAGAGCCATAAGCCACAGGAATGCTCACATGCCAGAGGGGACAGAAACGTAAGGATGTAAAAGTCTCCCAGGTGAGGTGTCATGTCTGGTTAAAGGGGTCCAGGATGGGGAGAACCAGAAACTCTAGAACAATGGTTCTCAACCTGGGAGGGGCAATTTTGCCCTCCAGGCACAACTGGCAAGGTCTGGAGATACCTTCCATTGTCACAACTGTGGGGTACTGCTGGGCATTTAGGGGGTAGAGACCAGAGATGTTGCTAACCATTGAAAATGCACAGAACACACCCATACCAAAGAATTATATGGTCCAAAATGTCAGTAGTGTGTGAGGTTGAGAAACCCAGATCTACAAAGAACTGGGGGGACATCTGCCCTGGAGTATAGAAGACTCAGAGAAGGGGGGCATCTTTACATATTTGATAAAAAGGAGAGGAGCTCAGATCTGTGTGGGCAGAGGAAGTTACACATAAACAGGTTTCAGGTCACCATAAGGAAGACAGCCTTGATAATGATTAAATGAGTTCCTGGACCTCAAAGTTTTCCCAGTATAAAGTGGTCAACTCCTGGGCCCTGTGGAAGGGAAATCAAGCCTGGAAGACGGAGCCGGATGAAATGACCTTTCTTTTTCCATCCAAACCTGACACCGGATAAAGTTCCCAGGAGAACAGTAATGAGGTTTGAGGATCCTTCTGGAACCTTCCATGGATGATCTCATTTAACCCTGACTAAGGCCCAAAGAGGTAAATCACCTGTCTGAGCTTTGTGAGCTCAGTAAAAGTGGGCGTTAGGGTTCAAAACCCGTGTCTGTCTGGTTTCAAACCTCATTAGGAAGATACTTCTCAAATGCAACAACTGTCCTTGCACTCTGAAAGCACAGCCCCCTACCCCAGGGCCATGCACCCACCCGACCTGTCACTGCCTTGATTTAGCATCAGTCAGAAAATCTGGACCCAACATTTGAGACCTAAGTTCAACAGTTCAGCCCTCTCCCATGTTAAGGACACAAAAACAAGTTCCCTAAATGGCCCAGCCCCCTGCTTATTTTTTTAAACAAAAACACTGCAACCGGCAGTGAAAAGACATTGTCCCAAACGCACACTTTAATTGATGTCCCCAACCATTCAGGAACATGGATGAAAGAAAACTCGCTTTATTAATAGGCCCTCATGCTAATTAGCACAATTTATTGTCAGGGAGGCTGCCCCTGCCTTCTGCAAACGTTACAAGTGTGGACAAAAAAACTTTTGTCGCGAACTCAACACGGTATTGCCACGTGACCAAGACTACCAAGCCGGCCGCAAAGAAAGGGGAAAAGCACGGGGCTTAAAGGGGCAGCTCCGAGGCACTGGATTTCGCCCTATACTTTTATGACATAACTTGATCATTTCCCACTGATAAGAAAGACCCGAATTTAAACGTCGGCCGCTTCTGTACGAAAATACACATTTCCTGCCACTCTGAGGAAGTCTCCCTAATGACTGGGAAGCTTTGTGGAAAAGTGGAAAAAGGTGTGGGTGAGGGGGTGGGGGAACAGGGGGAAAAAAACCTTAAATGTTTAATATTCAATAAATGTGTCAATTTTACATACAGAGGCAAATGGGTCTTTATTGAGGAATTGGTAAATTTCCTCCGAGAAAAGTAAGTGCATTTTAGCCTTCAAAGAGTCCCAGCTGAATAGAAATGGAATGTGATTTGTGATAAAACTCAGCTGCTCTATAAAAGACGTTAAATAAATGTTGCTGTTTCACCAGGGATATACAAAATTGATTGCATTATAGACTGATTCTAAGATGCTGCATCCCTGTACGGCCCCCTCATCAGCTTCCGTGTGTGTGGGAAGCTGCTTTCAGAGACAATTTAGACTACGTTGCAACTCCTATTCCTCATGCTGCGGCAGAATTTTCTAGAAATGCAACATTTCCCCTGCACGCTTTGTTTTAGGTTGAACCATAGGAAACTGCTGGTATTGGACCATTTTTTATTTTTAAAAAATGACAATTTCTTCTGTATCTATTTAATATTTCTGCTGGCCTGCCCCTGTCATCCTGGGTAAGACCCTTGATACTACTAAGGGAAATCTGGTCACCAGCTAAGGTTCTGGGTGGAGGCATCATAGCTTCTTCTGTCTGCTCACCAGAGGGCATTCTGGGGGCCTGGATGAGAATTTTGCCTTTCTTTCAGGTGGGTAAGCCTGGAAACATCTCCTGCCCTTTCTGAACCTTAATTTGCCCCATTTGCAAAATGGGTTCAAGTCCACATTTTGCTCAGGGTACCTGGAAAATCAAATGAGGTAAGAGATATGACTCTAGCTGGTAAACTGTCAAACATTCACAACCTGCTAATTATTTTAAAATATTTTAAGATTTATTTATTTATTTGAGAGAGAGTGTGTGAGTGCGGGTTGGGGGAGTAGAGGGAGGGGAGATAGAGAATCTCAAGCACTGAGTGCGGAGTCTGACATGGGCCTTGATCTCACGACCGTGAGATTGTGACCCAAGCCAAAATTAAGAGTTGGATGTTTAACTGACTGAGCCACCCAGATGCCCCCACAACCTGTTCAATATTATAAGGTATTTGTTGTATATCCAACCAATAGGCTGCAGGTGGCCTTATGAGGCAGCCATGACACACACAGTCCTGTCCTCAAGGAACTGATAAGGTCAGTGTCAACATATGACTCCTTCAGGTAAGAAATTAGGTTTCAGGGATTGATGAGTGGGTCCAAACTGATCAGGAAGACCTTCCAGAGAGGGGGTGCCTAGACTCAAACGCTCTCCGACATGTCCACGCTTTCCATGCTCACTGACAGGAGAGGGTCTAGCCACCTCCAATTCCTGGCTAAATGTCTGCATAGCTTCCTTGTCAGGTTCCCTGGCTTAATGCCAGCCACTCTTCCACCATCCCATTCCTGCCTTGGCAGCCAGGGAGAGTACTTCAAGATACAAACTGGATGCTGACACTTTTCCTGCTTAAAACCTCTCCAGGTTTCCCATCCAATTTCACATAAAATCCAGACTTTCCAGGTCAGCCTGTAGGGTCTCTGGGGGCCCAGGACACTGTGCTCCCCGTGCAGCGCCCCTCCCCCACAGTCCTCTTCACTTTGTTTCTACCATGCTCCCCCTCATTCTGTGACTGGAAACTGCCAAGCCAGCCAAAGGGCCTTGTAAGGAATTGTACCCACAATTCCCACTATCCGGCTGCCGTCTCTTTCCAGTCTTTTGCCCAGTTTGGTGGTTCCCAAAGTGTGGTCCCTAGACAGCAGCGGCAGTGTTACCTGGGAACGTATTCAAAATGTAGATTCTTAGACCAGCTCCAGACTTGATGATCAGAAGCTCTGGGGTTGATGCCCAGCCATCTTTTTAACCAGCCCTCCAGGTGATTCTGATGCCCACTCAAGTCTGAGCACCGCTGGCCTAGCTCAGTCCTACCCCGTGTCAAGTTTCAGCTTAGACATTACTTTGACAAGAACTGCACCCCAAGATAAGGTCAGGTTCTGATGGTCATGGGCCCTTACTCCCTGCTCCTCATTTCTATGAAGCACTATTGTAATTGTGATGTAATAGTCAATTGTTTTATGTCTGCGTCTCTTCTTAGCTAGACTAGGAGCTCCTATGAGGGCAGGTACCAATGTGCCCCAGCACCTAACTGTGCCTGGCACAGAGAAGGGGCCCAGTAACTGTGTGTTGGATGAGCAGTTAAATGAATGCACGAAGGAACAAATGAGGGAGTCCTGGAAGAATGACAGATATTCACAAGCCTAGGAATCCTAATGTCCATCCACCAAGCCATAGACCACCCCCATTCCCATCTGATTTTCTAAATATCACCCCAGTCAAATCAGGAGCCAATTATGGCAGTGCCTGGAAGTGACCGTCAGATTAAAAAGAAGAAAAAAAAGGCAAACCAGCAGAGGGGAGATTCCCATCCAGTAGATGAACAGCACAGTGGCTAAGCTGGCGCTCCCCCCTCCCCCGCCCCTGGGAACCACAAACCTCTCCCTCCTTCCCCAACAGTGACTGGCCATGCAGGAAGCCTCCAAATAAAAACCTGGAGACTGACAAAATTGCAAGCAGGATATCTGCCTGTTAGCTTAGAAGACCCCAGTCCCACAGTCGTCTGAACCTGCAGGCTGAGACGGAGTCTGTCCTGAGCCCTGAGTTTACTGGAAGCTTCTTGATGCTCCATGCCAGTTGGTCCTGCTCTCTTGGAGCTAAAGCTAGAAGGGAAATCACTTCCTTTCCTATAATTCAGAGCAATTATATTCTCTTAACGTGGACATCTGGCTCGCTGCTGCTCTCCTTACTTAGGTTTTCCAAATGCTATCAGTTCTGGGAAGATCAATTATTACTGAAAAGTCGAGAAATGCTCACTGGTTATTTGCATTGATTTGGTTGACAAGACACAGGTCCCTTATGAACTACGGACGTCTGTGGAGGGGACAGGGAGGAGAAAAATGCAAGAATCTGGCCCGGGCTCGGGCTTCAGAAGCTCCACCAACTGCAGGCACCCGAGGAGGAAGAAAGCCTTGCCCAGGATGGGGACACCGAACCACGACCCCCCTGGACCCCTCAAACAAAGCCGTTTCCGTAAAGACAAATGGGTAGCCGGCGTCGGCCCGCGCTGCAAGCAGCCACGATGATATAATTGGCCTGTTACCGCATCATCTTTAATCAATAGGATCCGGAGTTTCCACAGCTTGTACAGCCCAAATCTCCCTGGCAGCCAAGAACCAGCGGGTTGTTAAAAGGCCCGATAGTTCTGCCTCGCTAATGGGTGGCTTGTTCCCTCAACCCTGCTGATTTTTTAAATAAACCTAAATTCCAATAATTGTTTAATGTTTATTTTTATTTAGTTCTGGTTCAGATGCTCTGCGTCTCTCTGACAGAAATTGATATCTAGCTCATGGTGAGCTTTATTAAAACACACACACAGACACAAACACACATACACTCACGCAGATGCCACACACCCACCGGGAAGTGGTTTACTTATTTGGTTATTTACCTAGCTGCGGTGTAGATCCATGCATCTAGAGAAGAAGATGGACAAGAGGACACATTTGCCAAGCTCTGCTCTCTCTCTGGCTCCCTCCCTGCTAATCTCTCACCTGGGAGCCCTGTTCTCTACTCGGGCAATCCACAGAGGTGATGTCTGGCCCCTAATTGTGGCCTGCATTGCTGGGGACCATCTGACTTCTTCTCAGTGTCACTGCGGCCACATGCCGGAATGACTCCCCTGAGAGGGCACCCTGTGCTGTTCCTCTATGTGTTCAAAATAAACAGGACCCACTACCCCACCCCATCCCTGCGCCCGGCTACCTGTGTACAACAGGGACACGGGGACGGAGGCTCCCCTGCACCCCAAGGAAACCAGGATGCAGAAGGTCTCAAACCGCCTGCACTGGGCTGGAGACAGCCCCTTCCCACCCTGTACAAGCCCCTCTCGTCTTTCCATCTGGTGCATCTCAGAAAAGCCCAGGCCAGTCTGAGCTTAAAGGCAAGGTTTTTCAGTGCTTTCTCGTCCTTTTTGGGTGCTTGCATTGCAAGCTTATGCTGCGCCTTTCATCCTAAAATTCATCACTGAATCACTGCAAATCAATGACCTGAAAGTCAGGCTTACCAAACTACAGGTGTTCCTTCCCTGAACCCTGTATCCTGTCTACCAAACTGGGAACTTTGTTATCTTCTTCACCCCCAAGTCGGACCAGCTACTGAGACCTGTGATGCCCACAATGGATGTGGTATCACCAGCATCTGGTCCCTCCTCCTGAGGCCAATCACCAGCATCTGGTCCCTCCTCCTGAGGCCACCTGCCGGTTCAGACCCATGAGGCTTCACCAGGGCTACTATGAAACCTCTTGCTGGCCTCTCCAGGCATCTTTCCCTCCTCCACTGTGATTCCTAGGCATCCCCTGGAGTCGCTGATCCCATATATAGGCCTGATCTCATCACTCCTGATCCCACTCTCTTCCATTCTTGTCCCCTCCACCTGAGCCTTTCCAGCACATCTAGCCATTGGTCAAGGACCCAGACACTAAAGGGGGACAATGTGCGATGTGCAGCTTCCCAACAAACAAAACGTAATAGGAAATAGTGTTAAAGTGCCTCTTTTCATTGGGAAAAGGGAGGATTGGAATGACCAAGAAGTTTCTGCTGTGAGCACAGAGGAATGTGGGAAAGAACCCAGGTCCAGTGACCAGAAGAGGTGGGTGTGCCACGGCTGAAGCCACCAAGCAGCTGTGGGTCCTGGGCAAGTCACCCCTGTGATCCTGGTGGTGGCCGTCATGTGACTAATTAATAATCTCATCTTGGGAGGCTTGGGCCGGAAGCTCAGGTCCAATCTGTCACCACTGTGGGGGGCTGTTACTGTTGGTACCCTAATTCTTGGAGGTGGTTAACCCCCTCAAAATATCCCTTCCATTGAGGCACTCAAGTGCCCCCGTCTGTACCTGGAGTTCACTTCTGTTCACAGTAAGCCACCACAGACAGTCTCTAGCAGGCCCTCCGTCTTCCTTGGAGGGCGCATGGGTCATTTTGTAACCACCCCGACCCTTGCCCCGTGGACGATGCTGTCCTGCCACCGGCCACAGCAGCAGAATGATGTTTCTGTGCAGACCCACATTCTAATAATTGTCCCAATACATACGACGTGTACTCAGGATCTATTATCAGCTAATGAGTAAATAATATTCTGTTCTAAATCCAAAAGCGCTATTAGATACCAGAGGGGGACTAATGGGTGTTTTAAGACCCCTTTAATCACATATTAACGTGCCGCGAAGCAGGCTGCAGAGCCCATATGCCAGCCGCCCTGCGACTGAGGCAGCTTCTTCCCTTCAAGCAAAGAACAAAGTAGGGGAAGAGAGCAAACCCTCGTCCTTGGGTCTAGTCAAGCAGCCAGGCCAGCCCTGGAGCTGGAGGAGCCCCTCAAAGCTGCTTTGCTGTCTCTGAGTTACAGGGATGTTGCCAAACCTGTGTCTCCTTTTTGGAGGGGGTCAGTGTCCTCAGGCTGTCTTAACAAAGTGCCATCAACTGGGGGGCTTACAACAGCAGAAATATATTCTCTCACAGTTCCAGAGGCTGGAAGTCTGAAATCAAGGTGTTGGCGGGCTGTGTTCCCTCTGAAGGCTCTAGGAGAGGAGGCCTCCTTGTTTCTTCCAGTGTCTGGTGGCTGCGTGCTGTCCTTGGCTTTGCTTGGCCTGCAGCTGTATCCCTCCCTTCTCTGCCCCCATTGTCACAGGGTCTCTCCCCGTGTGTCCTCTCTTCACACACCGGTCATCGGATTCAGGCCCCCCTCTAATGTGGTATGATCTCATCTTAATTATACTTGCAGAGTCTTTCCAAATAAGGTCATATTCTCAGGTTCTGGGTGGATGAGAACTTTTGGGGGACACTATTCAAAACAGTAAAGGGGTGAGGGACTGGGTGTTGGAAAGGGGAGAAAGCGGTCAGATATGGAACCTTAACTCTGAGTGACTGTAACACGGAGTTCCTGACATTGCCTTCTCCCTGGTACCTGCCCACCACCGAACATTCCAGAAAAGTTCAAGTGCCCGACCCAAATTCCTCCCGCCGATCCATCGTGTCATATTAGCAACTTAGTTTCTTATTAGCCACTTCCCATCGAATCACATTAATATTTGTTTTCCCTAATACAATGCAGGAGTCTTCTCAGATTAGCAACTTTCTCATCACATTAGTGGAAACAACTACTAATACAATACAATGCGAACACGACACAGTCTGATGGAGAATTGCTAACACAATCCGACTCCCCTCTGCCCTGGTACAGGAATGTTGTTAAGCCATGTGGGGACATGCTGAGACAATCAGTCCATGGTGAGCAGAGCCACACAGGCCACCCTGGACAGATGGGATGAGATCTAGGTATAGAAGGAGGTGTCCCTCGGAAGGAACCAACTCAGGGGTCTCTCCTGTTTCCGAACACCCCCTACTCCCATAGAAACATTCTGGCTCTTCTCCTAAACATCCAAGCAACCTTGGAATCTGCAGGGAAAAAGAGACAGACAGAGAGAGAGGAGTCCATTATACCTCCCACAACCTAGTTCTCCGCAGCACTAACTTTATTGGTGTGACAAGGCAAGGCCGGCATTGCCAAGGTTAATTCATCAAGGACGTGTGACACAGCAGAGCTAGGGTGAAGTGAGGAGCCAGCAAACTGGACTGTTGTGCTGACAAGGCTGCTGGGGGCGGGGGTGACAACACCGAGCTAGTGACAGGCTCTCACAAAGTGGTTTAAGGAAAGCCCCACTCGAGCCTGCTCAAGCTCTGGACTGGCTTGGGTTCTTATCTATTACCGCTATGTCCTAGCTGGGTGATCTTGGACATGTAACTTAATATCCCCGTGCCTCAGTTTCCCCCTTTGTAAAATGGGGAAAAAACAAGTTCTACCTATCAAGTTGTTAGGAGTCAATGAGATAGGAATAGAAAATAGTTAGAAGCTTGCATAGCACTTGGCATGTGATCGATCAGTCTTCAAGACACAGAAATGGTAATGACTGCAAATCCCAAAGTAAGTCAAGTTCAACCCCATGTTCTGAGTGAGCTCTGGGCTAGCCACCGTGGAAAAACAAAAAGTTGAGTCTGTCCTGCGGAGACAGGATGCTGAACCAGGAGACAGGGGTCATAGCCTAAGTCCTCAAGCCAAATCAGGTAGTCTGGACCCATCTTCAGGGAAATTGGGAGCTATGGAAGCAAAGGCCCCAAATTTTAGTAGAGCTGAGGAAAGGCAGGTCTGTGGGGACAGGAGACGTTGTTTCTCTTGCTGCCAAACCACCTGTCATCTTACTGGCTCCTTAAGTCCTGGCAGAGAGAGAGGCTGAGGGGATGGCAAGAGACGCAGACAGACAGAGGCAGGGAGAACAGCAAAGAAGCTGAGTGTGGGCTTCTCTGTGGCAGCGCTCGCTTTCTTGCTCTCTCTGCCAGCCTGTCTGAGAGACTGGCAGAGCCCCCAGCCCACTTTAAGCTACCCCAGGCAAAGTTGCCGAATAATTCTCACTGCCTCCAAACGGCGCTTCACGTGGTGGCCAAGAGCCTGCTGCCAAGAGGCAAGTGGCCAAGATTCCCTTCCAACAGAGATATCCCCTTGCCAATCAGAACCCAGCCTGCACACATCTAGTAAAATCAGACTGTTTGCCGTCAGCCAAGCGAATGACATGGTCAGGACTTCTCGACCCTGCCCACTGCCCGCCCCCATCCCTAAAGCCTCCCAACAAGGAGGAAGGTCCACACCCCAAGGACCCAAGCACTTGCCCTCTCCTCGTTTAACCTTCAGGATCCATCTGCTGAAATCACAGCTTCTGGAGTCAAAATGCACAGGTTCAAAGCCTGGCCCCTCCAACTGAGCAGCTGTGCGATCTGGGGCAAGTGACCTAACCTCTCTGAGTCCCATCCGTGGCTACCCAATGAGGTTTGTAACAGTTTTTGCCTCATAGAGTTGTTAGGAGAATTAAATGAGACCATATATGAAAAGTACTTTCCTAACTCCTGGCATTTAGTCCATGCTCAATAAACGTTCACTTGGAGTATCTATAAGATATTTCATCTATCTAGAATTCAGCTAACGATATCAGCTATCTAGAATGGGGCTAGAGGCCAGATGATTTGCAGAAAAAGCCTCCAAGCAGTTAAAATAGATGGCAGAGTCAACACATGGAGTGTCAATCATGAAAACCACTTTATATAATATTAGGAATATTATGGTCCTCTAATGAATATAATAGTAATACAGTACTCAGTAACCGCTACTACCAAGCTTTGGGCATGGCAATTAAATACATCTTGTCATTTAACCAGTGGTGTGCCAGTAAATGCTTAACAACCAGCTCACTGGAAGAAAAGGAGGACCTCTGATGTGTACCATTTCTGTGGTATAAACCGTCCCCACTGTGGTCACCTTCTAGCTCCCACTGTGCCGTCACTACACCTGGGGATAGGAAGGGAGGCCGACAGCGGGTTCTTGTCAGTCAGCTCTGGTCACCACTGCATTAACCGACCCCATGTCCCTAAGAGGTCAGTGCTATTCTAGCCCCATTTTCTAGACAAGGACAGCAAGGCTCAGGGACACAAACCTCCTGGCCTGAGAGTATATGGTGAGCAAGCGGCAGTGGTACCAGGATTCAAATACAGGTCGGGGTGGATTTTTAAGTTCCTGCTCTCCGCCCTTGGCCCAGCCCCAGCCCTAGCCCTCGTTAGCACAACAATACTGATTTCTTGGTGAAGACTGGTGATAGTGAGTGTCCTCCCTCCCAAACTCACGCCCACCTCTGTTCAATCTGGAGCCTGCTTTCCTGGTGAAGTCTCTCTGGTTTGGTGGCACAGACCCTCCTGCTGTCCCACCTGCCGCGCCACAACCCCCCTTCCCCAGCCATGACCTCCCCACCCCAGACAGCCAGACACCTTTATAAGATTTTTAAAAAGTCATCTACATTTCATCAGGATTTCAGTTGATAAAAGAGGATCGGGAAAAAGAAATCATATCATATATGATATCGCAAGTCAGATACCAGTGATTTGCTGTTAATGTTTGCACAGAGTTCTTAGCAAGCCTATGAAGAAGGGACTGAGGGAGGGAGGGACAAGGAAACACAAAATGTTGCTTTATTTTCATACTAGCTTTACTAAGTGAAGCTGGGCACCCTTCTCGTGGTGGCAGTCTTCTCGGCCATTGTGTGGCAATGTCCGATTCCACTTACTGGACCAGTGGTGTGTCTGGGCACGTGTGACCACCCACTGTGCCAAAGGGTGGAGGCCAGCATGTCTCCTAATGCAAGAGAGGACAGGTCCACATCCTCCACATCCTCACCTCTACCAACAGTCCCTCAAGACCCAGGGGCCATATCTGCAGCACCTGCCTGTCCTCTCCACTTCTCAGAGTTTCACGGATATAAAAATCACCCAGGATATCGTGAAAGTGGAGATTCTGACTCCAGAGGTCCAGTGTGGGGCTGAGTCCCTGCATTTCTAAACAGGCTTTTGGGTGATGCCAATGTCACCAGTCCATGGTGGACCACCCTTCATGTAGCTAAGGTCTAAATCCCAAACACTCAAATCCCTAAATTGCTTGTGGGCCCCCAACATTCCTCTGTGACTCAAGGTTTTATAAATCCCTGAAGCAATTATGGCTTGACTCCTAATCACAAACACCTCAGAGTTTGCCCCAATCCATGTGGGTCTCTCGCGGTCACCCTCTGTGACTGCCTCGTCTTGTACTAACTCCTATTCAACAAATACAGAGCCCCCAACACAATACCAGGCCTGCGCCGGTGCTGGGAATATGGAAAGACCCAATCCCTGCCTGATAGTCTCCTTCACTTGTCAGGAAAATGCCTAAAGTCTGTAAGCTCTGTTTCCAGGTGGTAATAACAGCAGACACTTAGGTAGTACATAGCATGTGCA
Source organism: Nasua narica (assembly GCA_028533885.1). Taxonomy (NCBI): domain Eukaryota; kingdom Metazoa; phylum Chordata; class Mammalia; order Carnivora; family Procyonidae; genus Nasua; species Nasua narica. The sequence goes on along the minus strand of CM052808.1, from coordinate 7,022,846 downwards.
AGGGACTGTTACAAGCACTTTATAAATATTAACCCTTTTAACTCACCGTAGGCAGTAGGACCAGTGATTAACTCCATTTTACAGGAGAAGACCAAGGTTCATGGAAATGAGGTCACCTATCTGAAAATGAAACTATTTAATCCCCTGTCCCACCCTGAAAAAGAAAGTTACATATTTGGGACTAAATACTATGCCCCTGGGTAGTATCATGAACTTGACCGTGGCAGGCAAGTGGGTAAGTAGTTATACTTGACTGGGGCAGAGAGGCATGAGCAGGGAGAAGGCTTACATAACTCAGGATTCTTTGTTTACAGCAGAATCCCAACTCAAAGTAGCTTAAACACAAAAGGGAAACTGTTGTTCACCTATCTGAACAAGGCAGGAGTAGCTTCAGGCATGGCTGGATCCAACAGCTCAAACAAGATTGGCAGGGTTTGATTTCTCTCTCTTGGCTCTGCTTCCCACTGTCCTCCATTTCTCTCACCATGGCTGGCTTCCCCAGGAATTTGGGGAACAAAGCGGCTGGCAGCCCCAGGGTCACATTGTCCCAGAGGAAAGAGGACTTTTCTCCCTGTCGCGTTCATATATAAGTCACAGGGAAGTTTTGTTGGATGCGCCCATATCCGAGCACGTATATACTGTCCACAGCTGCTTTCCTGTTACAGTGGCAGAGATGAGTAGTTGGAACAGAAACCATGTGGCCCATAAAGCGTAAATGTTTACTATCTGCCCATTTCCAGAAAAGCCAGTTTCCGACTGCAATAACAACAACAGTAACACTTAGCTAACACAAACTGAGTACACAGTATATACCAGATACAGTTCCAGGCCCTCGTTTGTCTCTTAAAACAATGCACTGAGGTGGAAAACTAAAACCTGAAGACGTTAAGAGCAGTCAAGCTCAAGGTTAGGCAGCCAGCAAGCAGGAGAGCTGGGTTTTGGATTCAGCAGCATGACCCCAAATCCCATACTCTTAACAGCTCTGCTAATCAAATAAGGGTCTTCCGGAAGCTTCAGTAGATAGGTTTTTCTAAATCAGGGTGTGATTTTCCAACTACCGGTTTAAGAAACACACATATACATGAACATGCATTTTCTAAAGTCTAAATGCTAAAGCAAATGGTGAATCCCACACAGAGCTCCCGCTGCTCGTGAGCGGTTTAGTGCTGCCTCATCAGTGCTCTGATGGACAGAACTGTCCCAATGAACCCCTGGGGTCTCCCAGGGGGCAGAGTGGCCCCAAACCCCATGAGCTGGCTGAGACTTCATGTCCCAGAAGTAGCGGCTTTAATGCCACTTGAGTCCAACACGAACGCCACACCTTGCCCAGGGCCCCAGGCAGGAACTCCAGAGAGAAACTCATCTCTTTTGAGATGGGATCTCAGCAGGTCCCACCACAGAATCCTGAAGAGCCCACGAACCTTTGCTTTTTCTCATTAATTCGTAAAGCCCTGCCTAGGAAGTTGCTGGGCAGCCAAAGATTGAGTCTTGTCTCTTGCCCTCAGTGGGTCATTGGGACATTTTGGGCTGGGGGGATAGAGACCCTTACTACTGCCAGGAGAGGGAGGCAGAAGCTGGTGTTCAAAAGTGTGTCCCATGTTCAAAAGAAAGTTCACAGCTTCTTAGCCTTAGATTCAAATTCTGATGTTGCCACTTAGCAGCTCTGTGACCATGAACTAGGTGTTTCCTCTCTCTGAGCCTCAGTTACTCCTCTGTAAAATGGATGTGATGGTAACCCCCCCTCCCCGCTTGAAGGGTACATATGTCTTGAAGAGATGATTTATAGCGAGCGTTCGGCACAGCATATGAAAGCTAAGAGAACAGGCTTTGGAGCCAAACTGGCTCAGTTTCAAATCCTGTCTATACTACACTGCTGTGCAACCACTGCTTTGCTGAACCTGTTTCCTGATCTGTATAATGAGAGTCAGTGCAGAACTTGCCTCTTGGGGTTGTTGTGAGGGTTAACTCAGTTTATGGGTGCTTAGGACCAACACAGTAAAATGCTCAGCAGCTTTAGTTGTGTGTTTCTTTTTTAAACCATCGGATGGGTAATTGCTGAGGTTGTAATGAGGTTTGAGGGGGCACATGTCACACAACAGTGTGAACACTCAGTCCTCATACTTATGAACTACAAAAGGATCAGCTTTAGCTTTTAAAGATTACCTTCAACCAAGGCATGCAAGAGATGATCACCTTAGCAATGCAGTGTATCTTTACTTTCTGAGCTAAGGGTAACAGGAACTGGCTTCTGGGAAGACTGTCCCAGCCACTGGGGAAGCGATCCAGTGTTCCAGGGCCCTGATGCTAGGGGCGCCGGCCCTGCGAATAACCCAGCCCCACACAGCTCCCTGCTACTGAGGTTTGGGGCCAGGTCCCCAGAGCAGACATCTTTCTAATGAGTTTCCTGCATCAGTGCCCCCAGGGCTGTGCAGACATAACTGACGAGATGCTCTGCACAGGGCCCCAGAGCCCGGGACAGGTGGTCTACCCCGTCCCCGGACATAGCCAGGGCCTCTAAGGGCCCAGCCCAGGTTTTTCACCTCCAGACCAATGGCATACCCTCTGCAGACCTGACATCCCTTGGGGAGGCCATCTCAGATCTCCCATGGCCAAGAGGGAACCCTGGGCTCCTGCCTGCTCCCCACTCTTTCTTCCAGTGTCTTCCCCGTCTCAAGAAAAGATGGCACATCCATTCCAGATGCTCAGGCCAGGATCCTGGGAGCCATTTCCATTCCCATCATTCTGCCACATTAAATCACCCACCTGTGAACCCCATCAGCTCCACTTTTCGTGAAGCCCAAACCATTCTCCACCCCCACCGAGCCTCCTCCTGGCCACCTGCTTGCCCCCATAATGCTGTTTCAGAGGTATCCCCAAAAACACTGTCAGATGGCATTACTTCTATGTACCCGTCCTAAGTCAAAAACCCAGACCACCTGTGTGGCTTAGGAGGCCTGTACGGCTGGGTGTAGCCTTGCTCTCCCCCTTTGCCTCCAACCCCGAACGGCTCTGGTCACACGAGCCCTCAGTCCTGCAGCAGCCCTCCCTGATACAAGCCACACACATGCACACACACACACACACACCCAGACACGCAGATATTCAGAGGTCAAGAAGCACACGCCCAGACACAGATAAAAACACATATACCCAGACACATCCCACACTACCCAGATGCCCATGCTTCTTCCCATGGCAGACTCCTTATTCATGATCCGCTAGTAACCCCCTTCCCTCACTGCTCTATCATGGCACATTGCTGATTTGCTTTTGCAGGATCGCAATTTGTGATTCTTTTATACTAATTGTTTACATGCTTCTTATTGGGTCCTCCAGCCCCCTTCTAGACTGTTCATGCCATGAGAGACCAGTTTTCTTTTGTTCATTGCTGTATTCATGGTACCCAGCACACAGTGGGCATTTTATAAGTTTGAAGGAAGGAATAATCCCCTCATCTCTTTTCTATTTTAATGAGGGGATGCACTTGAATGCTTGTCTATGGGTTAAAGTGTCCTGGAAAAAAAATAAATAAATGTGGAGTAGCCAAAAGGGAGTTAGAAATTCAGGAGACTTACCATTCACTCTATGCTTATCTTTAGTGTCTCACTTTAAAAGATTACATTTATACTGCTTATAGAAAAGTGTACCTCTGAAAATTAGTCTTTTAAAATAGGATCCTCCAGCGATTCTCCAAGCCGGCCCAGCATCTTGGCTGGAAAGGCCAGGCTGGGTTCCCAGGTGGGTGCTGTCAACATCTTTCTGGGTAGGAGTGAGGGGTCCAAACACCAGCTGGGTTTGAGAGCTGGGGATCTGCAGGGCTCTCCCCAGGCCTGAGGGGAAGGGGCTGGGGTGGAGGCCTCACGTGGGTCCCATATCCTGTGCCCTCTATCTTCCTGGCTAGCCTGTGTGCCAATGAAGGAAATTAAGCTTGACTAGGGCTAGATATTCCTGAAGCCACAGGGCTGGCTGTGGGAACCAAGGCCACAAGGATAGGGATTGCAGTTTGACAGTTTTTCCTCCACTCTTCGCAGGAATGGATGCCGAAGAGACTGGCGTATAACCACAAACTCTGTCCTCATGACATTTCTTTTAAATAGAAAATTATACATTACACATAGAGCCCTGTTCAATATCATTATCTCAAGAATTTCCCTTCTCCTGAAGGATTTAAAAATATTTGCAATGAGATTCATGGGTCCCCCAGACCTCAATCCTGGCACATTCTCATGTGGGTGCCCTAGGTTTTAAAATGTCTCTTCTCTCCCAAAGTCCAGTTCTCTGCCCAATATCAAGCTGACTTTTCACTCTGCCCAATCACGACTATTGACTCTCTCCAAGGGTCTGATCTTCTTAGAGAAAACAGAGGTTTATAGAAGAAGAAAGAGGAGGTGGGGGAGAAGGAAGGAAGGGAGGGGGAGGAGGAGGAGAAGAAAAAGAAGAAGAAGAGGAAGAAGAAGAATGGAAACAAAACAAAACAACACCACTACCAAAGGGGCTTCTACCTGGTCATCAGCTATTAATCTCTCTGCCGCCAACCAAGACTGCTGAGTCCTTCCTATTTGTAGGGTGGAGAGAAGAGGGAAATGCTTCTGATCCTCTGTTTTCACCTGAGATAATTAAAAACTGTTTTCCTATTAACCTGTTTCACTGATGTCTGTCTGCCTAGTCTCTTTTCTTTGAACCTCCTTGATTGTCTCTCTATGGAATCATGTCAGTCCTTTGCACGTCTCTACAGGGATTTGGGCTAATATCTGTCTGCTGAAAGTCCCATTTGCTTACTGATCCCTGGACAATCTCAGGTTGAGACAATGTGGCAGTCTCCCACACTGTCTGCATGGACAGCCAGTGAATACTCCCCTTCAAATGTACCTTCTGGAACATGTGTTAGTTGTCAGCTGTTACTCAAGCCACAAATTACTATCCTTGAGTGACCCTTTCATCCTCTCCAGCTCCCTTGACCAGCTAAAAATGACTTATAGGGTAGAAATGGCAAATATGTAGCATTCAAGTGGCCATTGCCACCTCACATGCCAGCGGCAGACATTACTAATGGATTGCCCACTCCTACCCTGCAATCCAGCCACTGGTCACTGATGAATCCGGTCAGCTGGATCTCTCCAGTAGAGCTCAAATCAAATCAGCTGTTGCCCATCCTCCATCCTCTACCATTCCTTGCTCAGATGCCTAAAAATACCTTGAACCTGACCTTCTAGCTTCTCTATTCTCTTTCCCAGAGTGATTTTTTAAAAAAAGCTTTGATTTTTAAACATAAACCAGATACTGGCACTTCCCTACTGAGAATCCTCCGAAGGCTTCCCATTGCAATTAGAATAGGATGCCAACTCTCTCCCACGCTCAAGTCCTGTGTGACCTGGCCTTATTGGTATCCACGGTCCGCTTCTCCCAACTGGAATGTGAATTCCTTTAGGGGAGGGATTTTAGCTGTCCAGTTTGAGGCAGTGGCCCTAGTGCCTTCAGCAGTGCCTGGCACACATCAAATGTTTATAGACTGAATGAGATTCCCTTTCGCTGATCCAGAATGTGGTCCAAGAATTCTTCTCAGTGTAACATTCCAGGAAGCCACTGCTGAATTGTCAAAGTTCACATGCAAGATGCTACCTACATTCAAAGCTTATCTGGGCAAGTCTACCCACCTCCAGTTATTTGGAATGAGGCAACGTAGAAAAAAAGAAAGTATATAAACAAACAAACGAACAAACAAATAAATAATTTTAGCCCTCCTGACCAGCTTACTTGCTTTCATTATATGTACAGAAAAATTTAATCCTTTATTCTTTGCAGTGGAAAATGGTTTGGTGAGGCTAAGCTTTGGGCCCAACAGGGCTGCTGTCAGCTTGGGTGTCTGATGACAGGTACCTTGCTGAGTCTGTGAGGAACTTCATCTGTGTTGGGACCAAAGCATCAATGAGGCTGCACTGCAGAGAAAGATGCTCAGGAAAGATAGGCCATGTGCTGCTAGGACATGACCTTTCACAACAGGTTGAGTCACCATGATGGCTGGAAACAGGTTCTAGAAAATCTAAACTTCTGGAAGGCCCGAGAGTCCCGAGCTAGAAGAACCAGTAGGAGGCAGAGGAAAAATAATCCAAAAGAGGGAACCATGATTGGGGTAAGCTCTGGTTTCCCTGTTCAGGGACATTCTGGAGCAAAAGGTGAACATTTCTGGTGTTTCTGCCAGGTTTCTTGGGGAACAGGGATGCTGGCAGGAGGGAAAGTGGATGGAGGGAGAGAAGAGTAATTAGTGCTATTAATTACATCTCAACCACAGCCTGCGTTTCTGCCCCGGGATTAAAGAAACATTCATTTGGAACGACTATTAAGGTCTTAAATTCAATGCTTCACAAATCAGGGCGGTGGAATGAAAATTCTTTCTCTGTAGGGACCAGGAGGCAGAGAGTAGAGAATTTTCTGTACAGGTTGCTGCAGCCCAGCTGGAAAAGCCCAGGCTTGTGAGCCAGGGTGGAAGATGGTTTGCTGGTTATTGTTGTTGGCGGGGCTTTTTGTTTTTTGTTTTTTCTAAAGCTGCTTCAGGCGGGGACGTGTTCCAAATGTATAATCTAATATGCTATAAAAGTCACTAATGTGATTATACTTTTATATCATATTAGAGAAAATGAATACTAATTCAATACCAAACGCTAATTCAGTAGAACCCCAAATTGCTGAGAGGCTGCAAAACATTTACTGGGCTGAACTTCCCATGGCTGATGCCTGAGAGTCGTGGTGCTTTTAGGACTTGGTACTTCCAGTTTGTGAGCTGGGCAGTCAGAGATTCCGGGGTCTGCTGGGGTCTGCCATCTCCCCTGTGGCGGGCAGACGCCAGGGGGCTTCCCCTGGGGAATATACATTCTGCCCCCTTCTGGGGCACTTGTCAATGCTCTGAAGAGTTTTTCAAATCCTAAAGAATGCAAATCCATTTGGATTTTTAAATTAAGCATGTTGTTCGACAGGACAGCATTGGCAGATGGGAGACAGGCTGCCTCTAAATCCGAGTCAAGGTTGGAAACCGCTTCTCGGAAGGAAGACTGCCAAGAACTATGTCCTAGGAACTCATATTAATGGCCAACATTTACTGAGCATTTACTGTGAGAAAGGCACTGTTTAAACGCTTTCCTTCCATTCATTCATTCAAGGCTCAAGAGGACCCTATGAACTGGTATCCTTTTCTGTGCCCATTTGACAGATGAGGAAAATGGAGATTCAAAGAGACGAAGTGACTGGTCTAAGGTCTAAGAGCTGGGATGCCAGGCCAGACTATCTGGCTCCAGAGCTGCCTTCTTAGTCACTCAGCTTCACTGCTTCTAGGTGAGGAGTCAGGCCCACTGAAGACACAGTTACACTTTACCTGCAGTATCTCATGTTACTCTCGAGGCAACTCTTAGGTTGATTTATTATTAATCCTGTTGTACAGATAAGCAAACCGAGGTTCAGAAAAGTGACCTAACTTGCTCAATGTCACAAACTCCAAAGGAAGCTTCAGAGCCAGGACTCAAACTCAAGGCTGGCCAGCTCCAAAGCCAGGGCTCCTGACCGCTTTACTACGCACCCTCCAAGTTCCCAAAACCAAGGCAATAATCGTCAGGAGATCCCCATACCTTTCCCTGCCCGAAGTGCTGTTCGACAGCCCCTCTCACACCAGCCTCTCTATATCCTGGAAACTTTTCTCCTCCCACTTCTGACATGGGAGTCCAGGGAAGGGCAATTTGGGTCAGCTTCTGGGACAGCTCTCATTCCCTGAAATCTCCCCTGTGGGAAGATTTGTCGGGACGCCTTGTTCTTCCCACACCTCCATCTCATGGGTACACTGTCCCATTTTATTATCAAACATCACCCCCGTTTCCCCATCCTGGCCAGCCACATCCAGAAATGCAGGGCCAGAATTACGACGTGTCGGCTCACCTTCATAAATAATATTTTGCAATTCCCTCGTCCGGGGGCATGGATAAATTATTCTTCTGCGTCAAGGTTACAATGATCAAAAAGGTGGCCCGGCTGGCCTTCCTCGAGAGTGGGGATAAAAAGGAGGCTCTGATTACATCGAGGCGCCAGGCTGAGGGGGGAGCCCCAGGCCCTGGGCTTCTGCTTTGTGGCTGCACAGCAATCAGATATCTGAAAATGCATGAACTCTGATTTTAAGGTCCTGCTGGAGAAGGAATTGACGTGACAAGCAAGTCTGACTTTCACATCATTCATAGGGGCTGACAGAAAGAGCCTTCTGATTAGAGCGCTGTTAGCACTGTTTCCTTGTTCCCTTCACTGAGAGCCCCCATCCACCACCCTGCCAAAGTCACACACACACACACACACACACACACACACACACGGACGCTCTCCCTACACAGGGTGTTATGGACTGAATTGTGCCTTCCAAAATTCCTACCTTAGAGTCCTAACCCTCATTACCTCAGAATGGGACCTTATTTGGATATTTGAAGATAGGGTCTTTACAGAGGCAAGCCAAGTTAAAATGAGGTCCCTAGTCCAATATGACTGGTGTCCTTATAAAAAGGGGAAATATGGACACAGACATACATAGAGGGAGAACTGCCTGGTTAACACGAAGAAGGCCATCCATAAGCCAAGGAGAGAGGCCTCAGAAGAAACCAATGCTGCTGACACCTTGACCTCAACTTCCAGAACTGCAAAAAAAATAAATAAATTTCTGTTGTTGAAGCCAGCCAGTCTGTGGTACTTTGTTATGGTCGTCTGAGCAAATGAATGCATTGAGACATACTTGAAAAAAAAATCCAGAACTGAGGAATCAAGTGGATCCTGTCATCACTAGTATCTGAGGCTAATTTGTGTTCTTAATTATATACCTGCTAGGGGCGCCTGGGTGGCTCAGTGGGTTAAAGCCTCTGCCTTCGGCTCAGGTCATGATCCCAGGGTCCTGGGATCGAGCCCCACATCGGGCTCTCTGCTCGGCAGGGAGCCTGCTTCTCCCTCTCTCTCTGC
>CM052808.1:6974499-7013370 GCA_028533885.1 Nasua narica | reverse complement strand
TTTTTTTTTTTTTTTTCTTTTCTTTGGGGACTTGGGGGAAGTTTTTTTTCCCATTTAGCCACCAGGTTAATATATGCTCATTATAAAAAATTCAAATGACAGAGAAGCACACAAAGAAGAAAGTTTGACAGCCCAGTCTTTACAACCGGATTTGGCTATCGATAATGATTTAGCACCTACTGTATGCCAGGGCACTGGGGATATAGATGTGAACAAAACCACTGGAACACTCTGGCGTCCACCCTTCCGGGCTTTCCTCTACACATGAACTAACAGGTACATTCATAAGTAGAATTTTTCCTCAAAATGGGATCCTATTCTACCACTTTCTTTATTCATCCAGCAAAGTGTCCCAACATCTTTAACTGAAAGGCTACAATTCCACTATGTGTGTAGACCATGTATGCACACAGACCTGCATGGACATTTTTTTGCTAACTTGAACCATCTTACAAATGAGCACTGTTCAAGCTACAGCTAAGGGTGGGCCCAGCCTCATGCCAAAAGGGATGTTCAAGCTGTCTGGGCATTTTGAGGGTGAGGGGGTCTGGGCAGTGGGGACTCTCCTGTGAAAAAATCTTTTCCGTAGGGAAAAAAGCATTTGTGCCCCCTGACTGCCCCAGCGATCTTTCGTGTACAAGCTGATTTCCATCCATTGATGTGGCTTTAAAATGTGGGCTCTCATGAGCTTGGGAGCAAGCAATCACTCACAGGCCAGTGAATCTACCTGGTGACAGCGACGGCAACTGGCTGATATCCTCTGGGCTGCCAGGAGGCCCCCGTTAAGCCAGTGGGTCTAACTGGGGGTAATTTTGCCCCCTTGGGGATATTTGGTAAAGTCTGGAGACATTTTTGGCCATCTCACTTTGAGGGCTGGGAAGTGTGTGCTATTAGCATTTAGTGGGAGGAGCCCAGGGATGCTGCTACACAAGTAACAATGCTTAGGATGTCCCCCACAACAAAGGATTATCTACCCCAAAATGTCAATAGTGTCAAGTTCAACCTTGCTTTAATCGAAGTGTGCGGCAGGTTAGGGAGGGATGGTTGAGAGACCGGGTTTTGGACACACAGACATGTGTCCCAAGCCCCGTTCAGCCATTTGCTAGCTGTGTGACCTTGGACAAATGTATTAACTTCTCTGAACCTCAGTACTGTTCGTGTCCTTAACTACTTATTAACAGTATCTACTTAGGGTTATTGGGAGGATTCCATGTGATAATTTGTGTCAGGTATGCAGTGCAGCATCATTTATTATCACTGGTATTATCAGTAGTAGCAGTGGTAATGAAAGCGGTTATTTTTATTGCGGTAAAATATACATAACAAAATTTACCATTTTCAACCATTTTTAAGTGTACAATCAAATAGCATTAGTTGTGCATCCGTCACTACCATCTACCTCTAGGACTTTTTCATCTTGCAACACTGAAACTCAGTAAGCATAAAACACTAACTCCCCAGCCCCTGGCAGCCACCGTGCTACTTTCTGTCTCTATGAACTTGACTCCTCTGGGTGTCAATCATACAGTATGATACACCAGAATCATATAGTCGCTATCCTTTTCTGACTGGCTTATTTCACTTACTTAATGTCCTAAAGATTCCTCCATATTACAGCACAGGTCACCACCGCCTTCGTGTTTTTAAAACTAATTAATTAATTTATTTTTGAGAGAAAGAACATGAGCAGGGGGAGGGGCAAAGGGAGAGGCAGACTCCTGCTGAGCAGGGAGCCCAATGTGGGACTCGATCCCAGGGCCCTGGAATCATGACCCAAACTGAACAACTGCCTTCCCTTTGAAGGCTGAATATTCCATCGTATGAATAGACCACGTTTGCTTATCCACTCATCTGGCGATGGACACTTGGGTTGCTTCTACCTTTTGGCTATTATAATTAATGCTGCTGGGAACATGGGTGTAGAAATATCTGTTCAGTTCCTGCTTCCAATCCTTTTGGGATTATACCCAGAAGGGGAATTGCTGGACTACATGGTAATTCTATTTTTAATGTTCTGAGGAGCTGCCATACTGTTTTCCACCACAGCTGCACCACTGTACTAGAGGAATTATTTTTAGGGACAGGCCAAGGACCAGGTCCTGGATGGAGAATCTCCCTTGACCAGTCCATCCATGTGTCCGGGGATCTGGACCACCCAAAGTTTCACTTGCCAAGCCCTCCTGGATACATCAGCTTCCAGGACATGTCTACCTGGGTCTTTTCCACCTTTGGCTATAGTATCTCAGGGTCTGTTCCAGGCCAGCAGCTGCGCCTTCCTCCTTCTCTGCCAGCTAACCCCCTACGACAGCCTCGCAGGCGTTCAGCTCCAAGGGGGCACGTCATCCATTTTCATACTGTCTCCTCCTCTCAATGCCAGAGCCTGTTATCAAACCTGGCTCCGTGGGATCTCCAGTCGGGGCCCCCAGCCTCTAACAGCTGGATCCCGGAGCTGGGAGAGTGAGAGGACCCCAGGCTTCTGCTCAGCCCCTTACTCCACACGCGGGGCTGCCAGGGAAAAGAGGGCTTCCCTGGGCCGACAGTGCACAGTGGATGCCCTTTGGGCTGTGGGGACGGAGACAGCGAGAATGGATCATGGGGACAGAAATCCCAGCTGTTTCTGTGCTGCTTTGATCTGGCCACCTTCCCAGGGGAGCAGAATGCCAGGCCTGGGAATCAGACAGATCTGGGTTCCAATTCCAGCTCTGTGAGCACCTACGAAATGCTGTTATACCCTAGGCATTCTGTACATAATTTCCCAACAGTTCATCTCATTTATAACTCTCATAGTAGCCCTGGGAGATCAGAGCTATTGTCACCTCCATTTTACAGAGGAAGAAACTGAGGCTCGGGGGCCTGAAGCAATTCGATCACAACTGCACGGAACTGTGAGTGGTAGAGCTGGGATTCAAACCCAGGGGGTCTCGGTCAAAACTTCCACTGAGCAGGGAGCCCAATGATACTAGACCATTATACTAGACTGGGATCGTAGCACCGGGCTTGTTACCGACCCTCACTGTTTACTCTTCTGTAAAATAGGATAACCAGAAAACCCACCTGTGGCAAGCACTATACATTGGCCCCCCCAAAGCTATTCCAACCCCCTTTTTCTTTATCACCTGCATTTGTTTGCTAGGGCTGCCACAACAAAGTACCACAGACTGGGTAGCTTTAAATAATAGAAAATTCTTTTCTCACAGTTCTGGAGGACAGAAGTTTTAGATCGAGGTGTTGGCAGCGTTGGCTTCTTCCGAGGCCTCTCTCCTTGGCTTGTAGATGGCTATCTGTCCTGTGTCTTCACATGGTCTTTCTTCTGTACATGTATGTCTCATCCTAATTGCCTCTTCTTATAAGAACACCAGTCATATTGGATTAAGGCTCACTCCAATGACCTTATTTTAACTTAACTACCTTTCAAGGTCAAGGTAATCCACCTATCTCCAAATATAGCCACATTCTGAGGTATTGGGGGTTAGGACTCCAAACTATGAATTTTGAGGGGGACCTAATTCAACCATTACATCACCTTCTGCCAGAGGATGGAAAGCTACAAGGACTGGTTTTCCAGCCTCCTGTGTAGCTACAAGTGACCAGTGGGAGTCCTGGACAATGAGACAATGTCCCTGAAGAGGGTTTCACTTCCTGACCTAAAAGGTAAAATCTTACTGGAAGAAAAACTTTTGACCTCTGTCCCTTCGGCCTTTCCTTCTTTTCCTTCCTGACCTGCAAACAAGAGACCGGGAAGAGAAGCAGCCATCTTGCAGCTATGAAGATGGAGGCCAATATGGCAGAATGGAAAGACAGAAGGTCACGTACCTGTGAACTTTGTCATTTGAGAAAAACAAACCCTCAAGATGTCCTTTGGTTGGTAAGTGGATAAACTGTGGTGTACCCAGACAATGGAGTATTATTCAGTGCTAAAAAGAAATGAGCCATGAAGCCATGTAAAGACATGGAGGAATCTTAATGACATATTATTAAGTGAAAGAAGCTAATGTGAAAAGGCTACATACTGTATGATGTCAACTCTAGGACATTCTGGAAAAGGCAAAACCAGGGAGACAGTATGGATTGCTGGGGGTTAGCAGGAGGGAAGGATGAATAGGAAGAGCATAGAAGGTTTTTAGGGCAGTGAAAATACTCTATATGATATTCTAACGGTAGATACATGACACCATACATTTCTCCAAATACGCAGAACCTACAACACCAAGAGTGAACCCTGATGGAAACTATGTGGATTTTGGGTGATGACATGCCAATGTAGATTCATCAACTGTGACAAATGCACTCCTCGGGTGAGGAATGCTGATGTGGGGGACTACACACACGGGGGGGCAAAGGGTGTGCGGGAACTCTCTCTACTTCCTGCTCAATTTTTCTATGATCCTAAAACTGCTCCAAAAATAAAGGTCTTTAAAAAAAAAGAAACACCCGTAAACGTAAGGCATCCCTGGCCAAGTTTCCGGTTATTTGCAGCTGAGTGCATTACTAACAGGAATAGTCTTCCAGGACCTCATGATCTGAGGACAGGGATACGGCAGTACAGGGACCCGGCGGTGGCAGGTTCACTGTGGGTCACACAGGCCTGAGAGACGTGAGCTCAGTGAAGGTGGGCTGGTCAGGGAAGACCTCTCGGGAGCAGCAACTGTGCCAAAGCAGAGCCTTGAATGCCAGGTCAGTTTGGACCAACAGCCTCCATCAGGGATGCCAGGCAGGCACCAAGGAAACTCAACAAGGTTTTGAGCAATAATTAATTAGTCAGTCCTCAGCCGCACTGGATGAAACCCCCAAGAAGAGGAATCATGGGAGATGCTGATAGGGAAACTAGGAGAGTATGTCTGTACACACGCACCCCTCCCCCACTACATATGCTGGGACGGCGGGTGCTGGACAGCTGCTTAGCATGCGTGTGCACATCAATGGAGAAGGCATTAGGCACTGAGGCTTCTGGAAGAAGAAGTGGGCTCCAACTTGGAAAGGAGGCATTGTCTCTTTAAGTGAGCATAACACTGTATCATCCTTTCTCTTCCTATTTTGGGTTTTATTAGCAAAGCAGTACAATGTTTATACTAGTGGGTATTACATTTGCCAGAACAATTACAGTATGACAAATGGTACATCAATGTAATCCATCAACCTCGCCAAGACAGGAATCCTTTACTCGGGACTGCCATTAATTCTGCGCTCCCGTCTCTGGGGTCCTGGGCCTGTGTAGCCATGACAACGCAGATGACGCCTGGTGTGAATGCTAGGCCTCTGAGAAGGATGGGCACCTTCTTGGTGCACTGGAATTTAACCTCCGACACCCGCATATTAGTCTACTCGGAGCAAGAAATTAGAGTTTGGGGCTGGAACAAGGCACGGCACTTGGGGGGAGGGGTGTTTTTCTCTCCATCATGGCGCAGTGCCTTGACACACACCTATGAGTAGTGTGGCCTGCCTGTCACTGGTTGCTGGACACCAGCTCCAAAGCCAGGAGCAAATTCAAGCAGGGATGTGTCAAGTCTCACTAGCAACGACAGCTTTTAAGGAAAGGGAACAGGGACTCACAGTAAAAAGACATTGAGCATTTGGAGAAGGGGAGAAGGGAAAGTCATTTTCTGATTCATACAGAAAGCCTCCAAGATTCTGAAAAAGCAAGCACCTATCTAGGCACATGGAGGAAAGATGATTTGATGCACAAAAGGCCCAGATCTCCTCTGACTAGTCAGCTCTAGTTCCAAATGGTTGACGTATAATTTCTTGACCCTGGGCTGCCTCTACCTCCCCTAGCTGCGGCTTCTCGGAGCAGCTAAAACCCGATGGTTACACACGCCCTCAGACAAGACTGCAGCCATCAGCTGCAAATTCACCAGGAGTTTCAGAGTTCCCCGATTCATCCCAACCGGCAAATTACAAGCCGGGAGCGGCTTTATAAAATATGAAACGGCTGCTGTCAGTTTTTCCATCAGTTCTACATATTTTGCTGTTAACAAAAGGAACCGATAACCACTTCTCATAAGGAAAAACAAGAATAAAATCAAAGGCCCCTAATGGAGACAATCTCCAAAGTGCAACAACACAAGCCCATTTCTTTTCTTTCTTTTTTTTTTTTCCCTTTCTTCCCTGACGAATCAATCTGGCCATGGTCCAAGGATACAGGCAGACAGACGGAGCTACCTCACCTGTTTTATTAAGCCATTACCAGAATCATTTTATTCCCATTTATAATGTTCAATACATGGTCTGAAGACTTTTCTAATATAGTAATTAGATGGAACACTAGATAGATGGATTAAATTGGGACGATATTTTATGCCATTGTACATTGCTTTACAATATTCTGCCTGGCTTCTGAGATACCAAAGTGTGAGCATGTATATATAAATATATCCCTTTTATTCTAGATGGGAAGGCTGTACTTTGCATGTGGCTCATCTCAGCATGAGACTTCCCATTTGGAAATCTGATGGAAATTTATGAATCCATGATAGAACTCGCCAGGAAATCCATGCTACATTCTGTCCCCCTGCCCCCAAGCAAAGGTTGCCCAAGCATTACCACCGTTGTCATGGTCACTGCAGCCGACATTTCCTAGGTGCGTGCTACGTACCAGGCATAGAGCAGCGACCTTGACATTTATCAGGAGGTCACGTAACTTGGGGCTCAGGAGCCCAGGTTTTGAAATTGCCCACAGCTGAGACTTCAACTCTGCTACTTACTTGCTGTGTGACCTGGGGAAAGTTACTTTACCTTTATGAGCCTCAGTTTTCCCCACCTGAAATATGGGGATAATATAGGTACCCTCTCATGGGACTGTTCGTAGATGCTGCAATACTGAGGTGATGCTTAGCACAAGGCTAGACAGAGAACATGTCATCAATAAATACCATTTTTATTATCATCTCACTTAGCTCAAGGAGATGGCATCATGCCTCTCTTACAGATGGGGAAATTAAGGCCTGGAGAAGGAGAACACTTAACCTTAGTTACCAAACAAGTAACAGGCACAGGTATCTGTGTCCAGAGTCTGCTCACTTAATAATCACAAAACACTGTCTCCGTTGTGGGGTGCCTGGCTGGCTCAGCTGGTATGGCATGAGACTCTTGATCTCGAGGTCATGAGTTCAAGCCCCACATTGGGTGTGGAGCCTACTTAAGGAAAAAAAAAAAAAAGATTGCCTCCCTTAAAGAGAGAAGGAGGGACACTTCTACCAAGAATTATGGTCTGTGTGTGTTGGTGAGGCGGATGTTAAACTAAGTCCCAGAGCCCCTAATTTGTGCCTAAGCTACAGGTTTAATTATAACTTTAGTTCTAAGGGTGTAAGAAATCGAGGCTTGGTGACCAACAAAGAAAATCTCCCTTCATGCCATCTCCTCTCCTCTCTTGAGATGATAAAAAAAAAAAATGAAACCAGAGAAATGTGTCCCACAGGTGTCACCTGATCTCACTCCTTTCTCAAGCACTGTACCTAGGTGGGAAAACTGAGCCACAGGGAAGTCCAACTTGGAACATCAGAAAAGATATGATGCCACTTTATAGAGAAGAATACAGACGCTCAGAGAGGTGGTGTAACCTACCCCAAGTCACACAGCTTTCAAGGTCACATCGGAGATCTCCACAGCCCTGGAGCCCCAGCCAAGGTATGACAAGGGGTGCAGATCCTTGCAATTCCTATTATGCAAAACAAACAAACAAACAAAACAAAAACCCAAAACAAAAAAACGACCCACCCCAATCATTCCCTCATTGTTCCCTAACTTCCCATCACCTCAGCCTGCCTACGCAGGGCCATATTTAGCTATGGCATTTCTTTTTGGTTTTGTGGGTAAAGAGAGAACAGCAACTAGATGAAACCGATTAATATGAAAGATGAGGACACACCCAGCCACAAAGCTCGTAGCTGACTACTTCTGAAGACCTGCCTTCACCATGGCCAGGAGAATAAAATTACCCTCTGTATACATTTTCTGTATCAAGAGGGAGTTCTCAATTTGACAGGTTGTATTATAACTCATTGTTTTAAAAAAGAAAGACCTCAATAAAACGCCAAAAATCTCTTTGCTGCCAGCTCAATCTACAATACTGATGGAAAAGTGAAACTTGCTTCCAGAACAATTGCCCCCATCAGCAGAATCCTGGACTTGCTGTTCCCACCCCTCTGCTCAGGAAATCTGGCCCCTCTACAGCCCTATGTGGGTGCTTGGAAAGTTGTTAACTGGGTTTCCAGCTCACCGTAACTCTTCTGCTGCTTTTGCAAGCATAGTTGACAAAGAACATCTCAACACTGGAAAATTTTCTATAAGGAGCAAGGTAAAGGAGGGGGAGCTGAACCAGAATAGGGTGAAAAGAACAGAGAAGTTAACTGGAAATGCCAAATACTGACATTTGCTCTGGACTTGGCCCCATGCCCACCTCATTTCTCCAACTGCTCTGTTCATAGCTCCATTTTACATATAAGAAAATGGAGGCTCAGAGAGGTCAAGTGACAACTAAGGTCACACAGCTAATCCAAGGCAGAGTCAGGATTTGAACCCAAGCGTGTCCGATTTTAACATCCAGGACCTGTAACTATGAACAACCCTTCAGCAGAGTGAAGGTGGGCCCACACTTTTGACACGATAGGCAGTTTCTTAGAGGAAACCTTTCTTTTGAAATCTTATCCTATTTGAAATGACCTTGGGAAGCTGAGCACTGTGCAAGGAATGGATGAGCCTGTGCAATGCATATACTGTCATCCCTTTGTTCGTCCACTTTGTATAATAGATTTTCTTATATCAGGTTTTCTTTGCCACAATACAAAAGCCTCCCAAGGAAGGAGAAGCAATTGGCTGGTCTGAGATGAGGTGGGGAAATAGATCAGATAAAGCCAGGAACTCCCACCGCCATAAGACGAGCACCCTCCGAAGATCCAGGAGGCTGTGCCCCAAGGCAGAGCTTGAAAAGCAACCATTTCAGTAACCATTACCTCAAAAGCCAGTAATTTTGTACATAAGCCTGTTCCTGAACTAGCTGTCCAGGGCCTCCTTTCCTGGATCACTGGGTCTTCCACAGGGGGGCGGGGATTTAACAACTGCCCAGCGACCCACTACACAGACCATTCCTTCTGAAGTCTGACTTTGGTGCTTCTTGCTGCCTCACTTCCTCAGAGAAATATGTGTGGTAATAATATTACTTTATTGAGCCCACTATATAGACCCTTCGACAGTCAGTGGAAGGAGAGATGTTATGATTGTTCAGATGAGCAAACTAAGAACCAGAGAGGAAGAGTGACTTGCCCAGAATCACACAGCAAGTGAAGGCTATACTTCTCCCCAAGATGAGCACTGACCTCTTCACCTGGAGAGTTTCCAGGGGTATGAGGAGATTCCTGCATCCCAGGAGGGGCTTCATCCCCCACGTAGCCTTCCAACCCTAGGAGTCGTCCCTGAGTATCCCTTTCTCCTCTCTATATCTACCACTGAAACCTCAACATTCTGTTTCCTAGGTATCTCTTGAATCTACCCTTCTGTCCCCAGCACACACCTCTCTCTTTTCTGCTCTCCAAACCCTCTCCACTATCCTTCTACCAAGCATACTTGGACCACTCAGACCAACAGGACCCTTCTAGAGCCTCTAATTGACAAGAAGGAAAGTCACATCGACAATTTCCCGATTCTAGCAAACAACCCAAAGAAGTGGGGCCTATCTTACCCTGTGTGCCTCATGTGGCTCAGGGACGCTGACGACCTGCTGGAGATCACGCAGTACCGAAGAAGGGACTTGAATCTGGACTGGGTTCTGTCCTGGGCTGGATGCTCTACCAGCAGAACCTGAGGTGGGAGTTCTTGTGCGGGTGACTCATGGAGGGAAGGCACTCAGAAGGAACCTGGAGGGAGTGAGGGAAGTAGGTGGTGCAGGGGCAGAAGTTGGGCAGAGAGGTGGGTTCGGCAGGAGTCTAGTCTCAACTTGATCCCAGGGGGAGCTCTGGAGGGTGAATGGTACCAAAGGGCGGGCCCGCCTTACAGGAAGGAGCCAGGCTGTTGGTCCCCTGAATCAGTCAGCCCCCCAGAGTGGGGTAGGAAGGGACATCTCCGGGCGGGCAACTCCTGGAGGTTGAGAATTCCCTGAAAAGGGAAACAGCTGGGGAGCTGCTATTAGCTAGCTCACAATAGCTGGCAGCGCTAGCTGGTGAAGGGAGCTGGGGGGGGGGGGGCACCACCAACATCCCCCATGGATCCATGGCCTTCCTGCTTTCAGCTGCGAAGCGTGGCAGGGTTGGGGATTCCTTGCCTAACCCAAAGCCAAATGGTAGTAGTCCATCTCCTTGGAAGGAGTCCCTGGGGGCTGCTGCGGGGAACTGAGGTTCAGAAAGGTTAAGCAGCCTGATGAAGGCCACACAGTGTTTCATCCCATTTACCACTGAGCCATGACCCCCTGTAATAATGAAGAGCTGACAGGCAGCCTCTCTGCTGTTCTCTCCATCCCTTGCCCCTACCCCTCACTCCCTCCCTATCCCCACGTAGCTGCACCTCCCTTTGCCCACTCCCCAGGCTCCCCAGCGCCTGCCCGGGAGCTGGATGGGAACAGTGACACCTTGTCAAACAGGCTTTTGATAAATGCAAATCTCTCTTAATTTGAATTTAATTATCAATGAAGTGAGCGACTCCCAGATCTCTTCTCCCCATCAGAAACTGGCAGATACATCTGTGCGCAGAGCGAGACTGGCATCTGCTGGTCCTCATGCCAAGCCCCTCCCACCGGCCGGCCTGCCCGGCTGTGGCTGCTGTTAGGGGGGCTGGGCGGGGGGTCGGAGAAGGGTAGGGGTGCGGGAGTCCCGACAGCTGGAGCCCCAACCTCTGCAGCTTTCGACAGCCCAGGCTACAGCTGTCCATACGGGTACCCAGGGAGGTTAAGACACTTGTCTAAAACCTCACAGCAGGGCTGGACCCCCCTGACCTGTTTTGCACGGTGGCCAAAGCTTGTTCCACTGGCTGCTGGCTCCACACCTCATTCCTGTCCCAGCCCCATGCTCATCCCGAACAAAGACTGGAGAGAGGGTGCCAATCAACAACCGCTGTTTGCCAAGCACCGTACTGCACCTTAATTCACACTAGTTCATTCCATTCATGCAAAGCAGCCCTTTGGGGCAGCCCTATGGGTGCCGTGACAATCTCGACATACAGATGTGGGGACAGAGAAGCTGGGAGCCAGCACGGGGTCTCTCAGCGCGTCGTGTGTACGCACTGTCAGGTGGGGTAGGCCGAGGGCAAGGGGGTGGTGGTTCCCATAGAGCAGCTCATGTTCTGGTGAAGAGCTGGAAGTCGAATGTACGCCTTCAAAACTGTACCTCCGTCTAAACAAGAGCACAAACAGCAGCCATGCTGCTGCGGCCTGCGTCAGCATGTTACGCACACGAGCTCCCTGACTGCTGCGAGCAGCCCCCTTTCACAGATGAGGAAACAGAGATGCCCGAAAGGTCAGTAATTCTTGAAGCCAGACAAAAAATACACATCTCTCTACACAAACTAGGAACTCCAGATGAATCAAAAATAATGATCGCTCAAAATCCCACCCCCACCATCTATGAGTGCAACAACCTCTCTGAGGTTTTCAGAATATTCTAGGGGAAAAAAAAGTGGAGGGGGTCGGTTGGATAAATGAGAACAGACCAGCAGGCTGCTGACAACAGTTAATGTTGGGTGATCAGGACAAGGGGTTCATCATATTTTCCTGTTTCTGTGGATGTCTACAGTTTTCCATAATAAAGACTTTTGAAAAATCTGACCACCTAGGAAAAGCCTCTGTAAATTACCAAAAGTAAGTTTTTGGTAATTTTCCTTCCAGAACTTTCCCTTCTCCAAAGTGATTGACTTTAATTTGACAATAACAAGAATTATAATATCAGCAGAATAAGAAGGAGGGCAATGAGACTACCTTCAACCAAAGTCTCTCACCTCTGGCCCTGAGCTGCCCCCACTGCCTTTTCCACAGAGTATTGTTAGACCAAAGCCTGACCCTTCCCACCCACCTGGGACTCTGGACAGCAAGAACCTGCAAAGTCCTACATTGCCTTCAAAGGCACTGGCTCTTACCCTGGGAGATAATCATCCCCTGAAAAACAAGTGATGGGTCCTGGAGCCAGGTTCCCACAGGTTAAATACTGGCCAGCCACTTACTTGCTGGGTAACCTCAGGCAAGTCTCTTAACTTCTCTGAGCCTTCCACACCCACCTGTAAAATGGATTAATAACTGCTGCAACCTCAGGGGGGCCTGTGTCCCTCAAATGAAATGACGCAGGCCAAGAGCTCAGCACCTGGCTTCCAGTGAGGGCATGATAAAGTTCCCATCACTTTATTTTTGGACACAAAACTCCCTGACCCCGCTGCCCTTGCAGCTTTTCCTAAGGCTGCTCAATTGCGGGCCTGATTGCCTCCCCACCAGACCTTGCCAACCATCCACCCTGGGGAGGTCAGGGCAGCGGCCCTACCTGCCTGGAAGTCCACGGCCCCAGAGTTGAGCTGCTGCTCTCCTCCATAGAGCCACTCCTCTCCCGGGTACTCCTGTCTCAGGAATGGGCAGCTCCATCCTTCCCTCAGCTCCAGCTAAAACCTCAGCTACCTGGACGCCCGTCACTCTCTCACATCTTACATCAACCCATCAGCAAGTCCTGCGGGCTCAACTTTTAAATTATAGCCAGAAATTACATCCCTTCTCACCCCGTCACTTGCCTTCTCATCCCCCTCACAACACGTATGGATGGCTATGGGCGCCTCCCCATGGGTCTCCTGGCTCCTGGGCACAGTGCCTTGAGTCTAGCCTCCAATGACAGCCAGAGCCAGCACCTAAGTCCATGACCTCCATATTCTGCTGCAGACCTTCCATGGCTCCTAGCTTACTGGCAGTGAAGACCAAAGTCTCCACTATGCACAAAGTCTCCCTATGCACATCAGCTTCCTCGCTCTCCCTTCAATCAATAGGCGCTAACTGTGGTAGAGAACACATAACACAAATTTAACATTTGAACCATTTTATGTATGTATGTATGCATTAGAAAGACAGTGGGAGAGCACGAGAGCAGGGGGGGGCAGAGGGAGAAAGAGAGGGACAAGCAGACTCTGGGCTAAGTGCAATGAGCTGAGCGCAACGCGGGGCTTGATCTTACCACCCTGAGATCACGATCTGAGCTGAAACCAAGAATCAGAGGCTTAATGGACTAAGCCACCCAGGTGTCCCACATTTGAACCATTTTAAAGTGTTCGGTTCTGTGTCATCTAGTACATTAATAGTGTTGTACAACAATCACCTCTATCTAGTTCTAGGACATTTTCATCACCCCTCCCAAAACCAGGAAGCACTCATTTCCCATTTCCTCTTCCTCCCAGCCCCTGGCAATCCTGTGTTCTGTCCCAGTGGATTTGCCTATTCTGGACATTTTGTGGAAATGAAATCATATACTTTGTGGCCCTTCATGACCGGCTTCCTTCATCTGGCTTTATTCATGTTGTAGCATGGATCAGTGTTTTACTCCCCTTTACGGCTGGATCATATATTCCGCTGTATGGGGTAGGCCGTGTTTTGTTGATCCATTTTTCTGTTAATGGACACTGTGCTGTTTCCACCCTCCAGCTACTGTGACTAATGCTGCTGTGAACGTTCATGTGCCTGTTTTTGTTTCAACAGCTGTTTCAATTCTTTTGGGCACATTCTTGGGAGTGGAATTGCTGGGCTATATGGTAATTCTATGTTTAACTTATTGAGAAACCACCAAACAGCTTCCCATAGTGGCTGGGCCATTTTGCATAGCACCTTGGTGGCTCTCTCCACTGGGAATGTTTTCTCCAAGATCTCCTCGTGGCTGCCATATTCAAATCCGTCAAGGGCCCAAAAGTCACCTTTTCAGTGAGCCCCTATTTAAAACCACATTAGCTCTACCCTGACTCTGCTCCCCCTACACACACACCTGGCACCCCATCTTCCTTCTGACATCACTTATTACCAAAGAATGACCACACATTTCACTTTTCTATCACTTATGGTCTTACTCTCCCTGGAGAATGTCAGCTCCAGGAGGGTAGGGACCTCCTCTGTTCTCACCACTGAAACCCCAGCACCTGGCATACAGGAGGTGCTCAGCAAACAACCCCCAGAACAGTTCCCGTATACACTGCCACTCCCCTGCTTGAAGCCCTGGATAACTCCAGTGGCCCTCAGGATGGCCTGTCTACCTCGCTCCCCACGTGTGTCCTTGTCATGTCCCCACACTTACCTGGATTTAGGTCACACTGAACTAGCTATAGGAACCTAAGCACTCATGGTCTTTATGCCAGGAACTCCCACTCCCACCCAGTTTTCTTGGCAAACCCTTCTTCATCCTTCACAACACAGTTCAAGTGTCACTTCCTCCAGGGAGCCCTTCCCAACCCCTCCAAACAGATTTCAGTTGATCTCCCCGGACATTTCCTTCACATCTCTATGAGAGCCTGCATTACACTGAACATATTTGGTTCACCTACACCACCAGCTCTCCTGGGTCTCCAGCTTGTGGGACCTCTCAGCCTCTATAATTGCATAAGCCAATTCCTTATAATAAATTTCTTTGTGTACACACACACACACACACACACACACACACACACACTCTTCCTGTTGCATGGATCTATTTCCCTGGAGAGCTCAAATGCAGATTTTGGTACTGAGAATGTTTCTAAAGGAACAGAATTTTAAGGATGAGTTTTATATAGGGCTTTTTGGAACTGGCTCACTAATCCGATTAGATTTAAGAGCTCTAATGAGTCTATTTCCAGAAGTTAAGAGAGCACAGGTAGTCCACAGTGCAATATGGCAATAGAGAGATGCAAAATATCACCACTGGGTACTCTTAATCAACCACGTATAAGGAGCAGGGATCTGAGTGACTGTGTATATGATACTTTCAATATTTTTGGCAAAATAATGAATTATAATGAGATTAGATGGTTGCTCCAAGGTTGTTGGACAAAGTAGGGAAAGAAAAGGATGAGCTCAGGGATTCGAATTCCCACCTCAAGCACCATATAAATGATCTGAAAGCTTCTCTGTGGCCCCAGAAGGAGACCCTTATAGCCTGTGACTGCAGGGCTGAGACCGCTGAAAATCAACCCCAGAATTTCATCATGCCCACTTGCTGAATTACAATGCAAGATGAATTCTCTGTAGTGTGGCTGTTTTTTTGTTTTTGTTTTTGTTTTTTTAGGAGAAAGGGAATTTAGTAAAAGAATATATTAGGTGGACTGTAAAATCCCATGAGGGTTAGAGAACTTTGTTTATAAGGTGTCTACTACTGAAGTGAAGGCATCAATGGGGAAAGAATGAGATCCGTGAAGTTGGAATGGGCACATACAAGAAGACCCTGATTTATGGACATTGGGGGGGGGGGGCAGGTAAGTGCTATGGTGAGTGCTGCGAAATGTGTAAGCCTGATGAGTCACAGACATGTACCCTGGGGCAAATAATACTTTATATGTTAATTAAAAAAAAACAACAACAAGAAGACCCTGATGAAATCTGGGACACCGAACTCCTAAATTCTGACAAAGCTTCTTTGCTAGTGAAAGAAGGCCTCCTCGCCCACAGTGGGAATGGCTTTTCCTTCCCCTGAGGGGATCAATCCTGCATTTTCTCCTTAGAAAATATAATGGCCTCCCCTGAAGGAGTTGCCATTTGAGGCAAAGCTAATTCTCCCCAGGACCCCCTCCACCATCCATCTTTGCTCCAGACTCATAACTAGGCTCAAGTCCCAGGAGGCCACTAAAGATAAGGTAAAAAGTGTGATCCATGAAGAGGTGTGCTACACCCCAGAAGAGCTACTTGACTTTTCTATTTTATGCTGACAGAAATCTTAGGAATATATGTGGGAATGGATATTAAGGATGTGGTATAATGGTGGAAGGAACATAAAGTTGGATTATTGATAGGGGCTCACTAAGCAGAGATTCTAGATTTCACGTTGCAGCCTGGGGCATCAGAAAGGGCTCTAACTGGTTAGTTGGTTGGCTGAAAAGTGGCCCACAGTGAGTGAAATGGAAATGCCAGGCTTGCCTTAGTTTAATGTAGAGGAAGAGATGCAAAGAGATTGGAATGTTTGAGTGGATTTATCATTTAAAACCTACACACCCATCCTGGGAAGGTTCAGAAGACACTTTCACCACACCTGTGAGAAATAAATTTGCACGGGGAATCCTGGCAATCTTGGAAAGATCATTGTTCTCTGTAGGCCAGACCTCACAGTAGTAACTGAAGTCACTGAATCGGGGATCATAAATGCAAGAAGGTTATTAATGGATCCCAGTACAGCAAGGGCCAAATGACGGCACTCACCTGCCCAAGTACAGATGAGCACGGTTACTGTAATGAACAGCAGAGTCAAAGCCACAGTCGGAACAGTGTGGCTCACCCAGACCTATGGTGTTGGCTAGTTGATCAAGATGTTCCTAGAAGTGAAACAGATAAGGAACTTAACTAAATTCTAACTTGATCTGTGTAAGCAGAAAGTTCTAGATCAAGTGAACCTAAGTGTAACTCAGAGCATAAAAACAGAGAAAGTTACAGTCTCTCAATCAATTCCCAGACTTGAGCCAGTTTAGAGATCCAGAATCCCCTGAGTGAAAGGGAGGCCGAGTCTCCTCAAGGAAGGACTCTGGTATACTATGGAAAATGTATACTGTGAAATCTTTCTCGCTTTCCCCAAAGGCACCCTTTGGCTTTTTTACCAGGGTGACTATACACTGGGAAAAAGAAAATAATCAGACCTTTTAGGGACTACTGGTTACTGGCTCTGAACTGACACTGAACTGAAATGTCACTGCGGTTCACCCAGAGTAGGGGCTTCTGGAGGTCTGGTGATCAAGGGAATTTTAGTTCATGCCTGTCTCACAGTGAGCCCGGTGGGTTCCCAAACCCATCTTGTGGTTATTTCCCGAGTCCTGGAACAAAGAGTTGGAGCAGACATACTCAGCTGCTGGCAGAATCCCCACACTGGCTCCCTGACCTATGGAGTGAGGGCAATGATGTTGGGAAAGGCCAAGTGGAAGCCACAAGAACTGTTTCTACCTAGGAAAATCGCAAATCGAAAGCAGTACAGCTTTCCTGGAAGGATTGCCAAGATTAGTGCCATGATCAAGGACTTGAAAGGTGTAAGATGATGATTCCCACCACATCCCCATTTGACTTGCCTATCTGGCCTGTGCAGAAGGCAGATGGATCTTGGAGAAGGATAGTGGATTATTGCAAGCTTAATCAAGCAGTGACTCCCAATCGTAGCTGCTGTGCCAAATGTGGTCTCATTGTTCGAGCAAATTAACACAGCCCTTGGTACCTGGTATGCAACTACTGATCTGGGAAACGCTTTTTTCTCCATACCTATTAATAAGGTCCACCAGCAGCAGTTGGCTTTCAGCTTGGAAAAGCAAGGAATACACCTTCACTGTCCTACCTCAGGGGCATATCAACTCTCCAGGTCTATGTCATAATTTAGTTTGCAGAAGATGTCACTGTGGTCCATTACATTGATGGCATTATGCTGACTGGACCTAGTGAGCAAGATAGTAGCAATACTCAGATTTATTGGTAAGACTTCTACGTCAGAGGGTGGAAAATAAATCTGACAAAAATCCAGGGGTCTACTTACTCAGTGAAATTTCTAGGAGTCCAGGAGTGTAGAGCATGTTGACATACCTTGTCTAAGATAAAGGATAATTATTGCATTTGGCCCCTTTCTTACTAAATAAATAAAAGGGCACAACGTCCAATGGACTTCTTTAGATTCTCGAGGCAACATATTCCTCATTTGGGTATGTTACTCGGGCCAATTTACCAAGTGACTTGAAAAGCTGCTGGTTTTGAGTGGGGCCCAGAACAAGGGAGGAGTAAATCTCATCTAGGACTTCACCTCCTCTTTTGGGGAAGGGATTAATGCATTGTCGGTTGTATGTAGGATAGCTGTGTCTCGTTATGTGGAAATATGACCTTGTTATTGTCTCTATTTGGAGATTAAATATCGTTTAAGGAGACGTATATGGTGCCAAGTTGACAAGGGGTAGACTTCCGATGGTTAATTTTATGTGCCAGCTTGACAAGGTATTTAGTCAGACACTATTCTGGGTGTGACTGTGAGGGTGTTTCTGGATAAGATTAACATTTGAACTGGTAGACTGAGTAAGGTAGACTGCCTTCCCAGCATGGGTGGGCCTTGTCCAATCAGTTGAGAGGCTGAATAGAACAAAAGGCTGACCCTCTGGCTAGGAAGCCGGAATTCCCCCTGCCTGATTGTTGAACTAGGACACTGGCTTTTTCCCTGTGCCTTTGGTTTCAGCTCGAAACACTGGCTCTTCTTCAATCTTGAGCCTGTTGGCTTACAGACTAGAACTTAAACCATTGGCTCTCCTGGTTCTCAGGCCTTTGGATTTTAATTGGAATTACACCAATTGATCTCCTGGGTCTCATGCTTGCCATTTGCAGACCTTGGGACTTCTCAGCCTTCATCTTGGTGTGAGCCAATTCCTTATAATAAATGTCTTTATACACACACATACACATGCACATATGCACACATACACATTCTGTTTTTCTGGATAACCCTAACTAATACAGTTTATAACCTGGTGGCCCATTTGCCCTTTGTAAATGTGTTTTGTTTAATTTCTGTTGTATCTTACAACAGAATTTGTGTAAGTGACACAAATTAAGTGACAATCTTAAATGTCAAGGATTTTATACAAAAATCCAGATTTCCAGTTCCTTTTAAGAAATAGGGCAATCTGACCACACTGTGCTTGCATTCCCACCTGGCAATCATTAGTTAGAGCCATTAGCCTGGGAACCCACTCTCTTAATTAATTAGCTACAGTCTCTACCACTCCCTATAGTCCAACATCTGTTCCTTCTCCCTCATTAAGCCTACCTACTGGACACTTGCAAGAGTCTGAATTTGCAGTTTCTGCCTCACATGTCCCCTCCATCTCTAGACTGTGAGGCTTAAAATGCAGGGTCCATGAGTGTGCTCACCAATGTGCCTCCAGGGTCTGGCACAGTGTCTGGCATAAAGCTCGTGCTCTAAATATATTTGCTGAATGGGTGAATTCGTTGTATGAATGAATGAATGGATGGATGGATGTTTCCCGCATCCAGAACTAAAAGCTAAAAGTGCCCCAACACACAGCAACGTAGCTCCCCTCCAAAACAACTGGAAGGAGGGGCAAATGGAGCGTGACTGCTGATGGCTATGGAGTTTCCTTTTGTGGGGGATAAAAAGGTTTTGGAACTAGATGGAAGTGATGGTTGTACACTGTGAATGTACTAAATGCCACTGAATTGTTCACCTTAAAATCGTTAATTTTTATGTTATACGAATGTTGCCTCAATTAAAAAGTGAACAGGAGTCAGACTGCCAACGTTCAAATTCCAGTTCTGAATTTGCTAGCTGTGAGCTTCACCCTTCCGAGCCTCAGTTTCCTTATGTATAAAATGGGACCAAAAATAGCACCACCTTCCATGGGTTTTATAAGGATTAAGGGAGCTAATGTATACATAGTGCATGAGATCCGGCACATTCTATGTGGTGAATGAACATTAATTATTCCCATTATTGCTCTGAGGTTAAGTTTCCCTTAGTTCCTCCAGGACTGGGTCAGCCAGAGGCACAGAAGGATCCTGGGGGCCCAGGAGGGATGGTCAGGACTCCCAGACCCCATGGCTGCATCTGACATCTAAGGAAGGGATCAAACATTTCCTGCCCATTAAATTAAAGCAAAGGCCATGCATCTAGGAAGAAAGAAAAACTATAAATATCAAAGCCAATGTGTAACTTTCCTGGGCTTCTGTTGCAACTTCCTTTCTTTAATAATTATTGTTTAAGAGAAGTCTGGGACAGAAGGGGTTGGGGGTGGGTAGATGGGTCCTCAACTCCATTTAAAGTTTACTGCTTGCACCAACTTGCATCCCCCTATCAAATATCTGTAGTCACAAGGAGCTAGCCAGTGGCTGTTTGCTCTTTGGACATTATTTATTGCTGGTGTAAATTGGCAAGAGCTCCCCTGGTACATAACTTTTTTTCCCTGAGTTGTTTCTTTCCAGAAGATCCCAGACTGGGGGGCCAGCCTCACAGACGCCAACAGAACAATCTTCTTTCAACAGCATTAATTATCTGTATGGCTTTCCATAACAACAAAAGAAAAAATCTTGACCCTACTGCCTGCCAATATTTAAGGCACTTGGAGAGGGAAACCCTTTTATCTTTGCATCTCCCAGAGCAGTTCAGTTTGATGAAACATCCTTCCTACCATCCCACACCCCCCCCTTTTATATTCTGAACTTTCTGGCCTGATTAATTCTCCCCATCTCTGTAAAGGGCTGTGTGTACTCTTGAGTGTTGACTTGATTTACTTCTATAAAAACATCCTTGCAAGAAATTAAAACAGTTTAACCCACCCTTGCTCCAGAAGCTACTATATTCGTCGAGTCTTATTCCTCACTAACGGAAGGGGGAAAGAAATGAACAGATCTGTAGGGAGGAAAAGGGTGGGGGTGGCCAGAGAAGGTGAAAAATGGAATATGAGTTGAGATTTCTTTAAATTTAAGTTGAGGATTAAAGGCATCAGGCTTTCAAGAGTTATCGTGAGAGGCTTTTTAGCAGTCCCAAGTGGATGGGCCAATAATCTTCTTCTTAAATGGCTATATTTAGAGCATAGAGCACTCAGGCAGTCCAACCAGAAACTTCCAGCAGGGGACTGCATGCAGGATGGAGGACGGTATTTTGATAGTAGCTGCAGAAATGTGATTTACTCACCCAGGAGTGATTTGTTTTCGAGGAACATATAGCACCTGGAAAGAGCACATATATTTTAAATATCAGCGGAAGGGGTTCACTGCCAGAGTCATGCAAAGAGCAAACCTAAGAATTTGGGAAGGCAAGACCTCACCTCAAATGCTCCACCATTTGAGGGGTGTCTGATTCATACCTATAACGACCCCTCTCATTAAAGCAACCATGGGTTATAACTTACGCAGATGTTTTTCAATTGGAAAAATTTTCTTAAAACCATGCCTCTCTTAACGGACCAATTAGTTGGTAAGAAAAGTAAGAAGAAATTGCATATAAGAAATATATTTATTTCATTCTCTGCCTTCCATTTTAAGTTCCATGATCATGTTTACTAAATCTGAAATCTGACCAAGTTCACTGCTACCCTGGTTAAGAACTACTGGGTGATTCACAATGGTTACTTGAGCACAGGCTATAGTCCACATTAAATCAATATGGTAAAGAACAATTTACCCCAAAATATAATGTACTAAGTTAGGGGTTTTTAAAAAATTTACTCTTTATTTCTATATCTTTAAGGCTATTATTCATTTGAGAGAGAGAGAGGGAGAGAGAGAGCATGAGCAGGGAGTGGGATAAAAGGGCAGAGGGTAGAAGCAGACTCCCCGCTGAGCAAGGAGCCCAATGTGGGGCTCCATTCTGGGACCCTGGAATCATGACCTGAGCCAAAGGCAGATGCTTAACTGACTGAGCCGTCCAGACTCAGGCGCATCCCCCTCCCTTTTTTTAAACAATTTTAACAAGATTTGTTTATGTCTGAAATAAACAATCAGTGTTGATGCAACCCAGAGCAGAGCCCTTAAAAGTTGGTGGGCAACAGGTGGGAATCCAGATATAGGAGTTCAGTGGAAACACGAATACTTTGGGCTTCTGAGACAGCAGGACCTCCTGGGCTGGTCTCAGTGTGGTCTGGTTTTTGTTCATTACTGGAAACATGAGCAAGTGTTCTAAAATCAAAAGTGACAAAGACCCAACTTGCAAAGCAACATAATCCTCTCCTAGGAAGCAAGAACACGTTTCCTACATTTATCTCAAATTGCAAATCAAAGTGGACCCCCGACATATTTTCTCCAAGCTAATCTCCAGCAGCCTGGTAACTTTTAAAGGGGTTTAAATTAGACCGATTTTTTTTTGTGGTCACTCCCTTCCTCACAAGAACACTGACATAAAGTGTCCAAGAAGCACTTGGGCAGTGCTGGGGTGGGAGGAAACTAGATTCTTCTTCATGTGCTACATTCCACCAGGCTTCCCCATGTACCAGTCTTGTCGACAACCCAACACCTAGCACTGGGGCCAGGGAACCAACATGGTTAAGAAGATCTCCAGGATAAATAAATAAAATCTTAAAAAAAAAAAAAATATCCCCTGCAGATGCTGAACCATGACAACTTGTGGTTTTAAGTGGAAAGAACCATGATCTAACCCACAAAATTACCAAGTCTATGTAATCGCTGGTGAACCTGCTAGAAGTCTATAAATCCCATCTAAATGCACGAGCTGCTCATTCATTCATTCTTTCATTTATCCAACAATGTTCACTGGGAGCACCTACTACATACCTAACCCTGTTCGAGCACCAGTGCGCATGGCAATGTAGAGGCTAATGGAGATGGTCCCAGTCCTTACGCAGTTTAGAGAAGCACAACCAAGCAAGCAACTTCAGCGCAATGTTGGGCTTATGAGGTGGGTGTGTGGAGATTTCCCACGCTAGTTTCTCTTTTTGTCAACATTTGAAATTCTCTACAAGGTTTTTGCAAAAAAAAAAAAATAGTAAATATTATTTACTGGATCAGTGTGTTCATCCAACAAGTATTTGTTAAATGGGGCCCAAGGGTCAAGCACTAGCCCAGGAGAACAAGACGGAAGGGATCCTCACCTTAAAAGAACTGTCTGGCAGGGCACCTGGGTGGCTCAGTGGGTCAAAGCCTCTGCCTTTGGCTCAGGTCATGATCTCAGTGTCCTGAGATTGAGCCCCGCATCAGGCTCTCTGTTCGGCAGGGAGCCTGCTTCCTCCTCTGTCTCTGCCTGCCTCTCTGCCTATTTGTGATCTCTCTCTGTCAAATAAATAAATAAATAAATAAACAAACAAACAAATAAATAAATAAAATCTTAAAAAAAAAAAAAAGAACTGTCTGGCAATGGTAGATTTTTTGCCTATCAGACAAGTGAAAACAGCTAAAACTGTTTAAAGTATTTTAGGGGATTGGAGGAGCACTCAACCTGTCAACCAAGTGGGATGAACATTCAAGGTGATTGTATATATAGATTTTAAGAACTCTGCATGGGCATGGCCACCATTCCAAGTAACACCATAGATAGTGGCTGGCAAACTATGGCCCATGGGCCAAATCTGGCTTACCTCATTTTGTAAATAAAGTTTTATTAGCACACAGGCATGTTTATTCTTTAACATCTTATCTATGGATGCTTTCACACTACTGCAGAGTTCTGGCTTTCTAAAGACAAAGTTTGCCATCTCCTGTCCCATAGTGTTCTTTACAGGATATTGTTGGGAAAATCAAGAAAGCTTTCTAGAATTAAATCATCAATCCCCCAGGTTTTTCTTTGGTGGCCCAGGTTTTTCACACATTGGGTTTGCTTAGAGCTATAAATCTCTGGCTAGTACCTGGAAAGCTTTTAAAAAATCCTCATGCCCAGGCCACACGCCAGCCCAATTAAATCAGATGACCTGGTGGTGTGTCATGCAGAAAATCTGTGTTTTCTGTTGTTGTTGTTTTAAAGATTTTATTTATTTATTTATTTGAGAGAGAAAGACAGAGAGAGCACATGAGCTGGGGAAGGGAGAGGGTCAAGCAGACTCTGCACCAAGCATAGAGCCAGATGTGGGGCCCAATCCCAGGTCCCTGAGATCATGACCTGAGCTGAAACCAAGAGCTTAACCGACTGAACACCCAGATGCCCCCCAAGTATGTATTTTTTAAAGTTTGCTTAGGAAATTCCAAAGGATAGCCAAAGTTGAAATCCTTGAACAGAGAGGCATCAGGCTTGTGTTAAATTTTCAAGGGTAAACGCAGACTGTTAGTCCAATGCAGCGGCCTCATAGAAGCTGGCCTGCCCCTGGGCTCAGGGCCACTGGGAGGGCGAGCAGGTCCTGGACTGACATGGATGGTGTCACCCAATGGTAAAAGCAGGCAGGCTGCAGGCAGTGGCGTGCTAGTAAATGTTTAACAACTGGAGAGAAAAAAAAAAAGCCCTGATTGCTAGTGCTTGCTCACTTCTGTGGTATAAATATTCCCACTACGGCTAACCTCAGTCTACCAGCTGGACATCAGTGACTGCAGAGCTAGGAAGAGATGTATAGTAGCACAGCATTATACAGTATTTCCTTTATTCAGAAGTGATAGATGTGGGCCCCTGGGTGGCGCAGTTGGTTGAGCGACTGCCTTCAGCTCAGGTCATGATCCCGGAGTCCCGGGATCGAGTCCCACATCGGGCTCCCAGCTCCATGGGGAGTCCGCTTCTCACTCTGACCTTCTCCCTTCTCATGCTCTCTCTCACTCTCTCACTTCCCTAATAAATAAATAAATAAAATCTTAAAAAAAAAAAAAGAAGTGATAGATGTCAGTAAACTTAAGAGTATACGACAGTAAAGTAATGAGGCAGTGAGGAGTTTTGAATATTTATTATCTTGTTTTGAAATAAATATAATTCATTAAAACAAAGTAAGTTCATGTAACTGTACTCTTAATAATGTCCTGCAAAAGTCCTGGAAATTTAATATTTGGGTCTCATGGGCTACTACAATAGTCACGTCAGGGACTCACAAGGCCAAGAGAGAGTTTAGAGCTGTCCATACAGGAAAGTAATGAGGGGAGAGACAGCTGGTAGTTACTAACAAAATTTATATAGCAAACAGAGTAAGGTAAAGGAACTGTGGTTGCTTCCTGGCAGGATGACCTTGGCATGTCGGTATATTTCCCGAGCCTTAGATTTCTCACGTTTTAAATGGGGTTATGATAATATGGGCTCTGCACTCAAGACAGCTTGCGTTCAAATACTGGCTCCACCTCTTCTTACTGTGGGACCTTGAACAAGTAACTTACCTCTCTGAACTTCCGTTTCCTCATCTGTAAAATGGAGATAATTATAGTGTCTACATGATGGAAGGGCTAAATATTCTTTTCTAGATAAACAGAATACGGCACATGGTAAATAATCAGTACACTTTAGCTCTCATGATTATCTTACATGTTTGTGTAGGATTAGATGAACTACTTCTTCACTGAGCACTATGGTAGTCAGTGCTATTTGCCAAATACTTCTGTGCACAAGGTAGTTTTGCACTTCTTGGCTATGTGTGACCGAGGGAGGTCATGTGACTAGTGTGGGCCAATGTGCTGAAAGCAGAGGTGATGGGTCACTTCCAGGATGGAGCATTTTATTGTTGCCACAAGAAGCTCTATAGCAGTCCATTAGCCCGAGTCCTTGAATAACTGTGATGAGCAGAGCCCACTGCCCACCCATGATGGGTATGAAACCACTGGACATGTCAGATAAATAAGAAATATGCTTTTGCTGTGTTAAGCCATGGAAATTTGTGAGTCTTTTGTTACTGCAATATAATATAGCCTATACTGACTGATACATGGCTAAATAAACAGCATTCATTACTATTAGAACATGTCGAGAGTCTCCAAAACCACAAATGTCACCCCAAAACTCTTACCCTATCCTCAACCTGGAACAAATGCCTTTAACAGGAAACTTTAACTAGCACTGGCTCACTGGCAAGATATAGGGAATAAGGTCTGGTATTAACTGTCCGAAACCTACATTTGAATCTGCCACTTGCTAGATCTATAATCTCAAGCCAATCACCTCAGTTCTCTGAACTTCAGTTTGCTGATCTGTGATATGGGAATAATAACAATGATCATATTTACTCTTATGTTTCCAGGCTATTGTGCAACTAAAATGGGAGAGTGTTTTATCCAGAACACAAGCTATTACCACTGGAGGAAACTATGATCTCTGATTACGATAAAGTTGGATTATTTCCATTGCACTTCATCGTCAAACTCCCAAAAAAAATTCTAGTCAAGTTTTTGTTTTGTTTGAATTAGCTACCTCTAGATCCAATTCAGAGTAAACTGTATCTCTGATCTCTTCCTGCAGAGAAGTCTACATTCTTGCATCTCTCTCTCTCTCATCTTGCTCTGAATCACTGACATTCTACATATGCCTTGGCCACTTGTCTGAACAATTTCCCTCCTTCTCAGAAAGTTCTTCCTAAAGTCTTCTTTAGAAATGCTTATGCTGGGAATTTAATTAACACCAGGACCTATATATTGATTTATAATCAAAATGCAGAATGAAATCTATATATCCAATTGATGTCCATAAACCAATTAGTTAACAACACAATGCCCCTCAACTGCCAACTTCTTAAACATTAAAAAAAAAAGGTTTTTAATTTCATCACTTTGTTCTTACCACTTCTCAACATTGTGCAGGCCTTGGCATTTCCTAATTATGAGCACAGCCTAATTCAATCAAGATTCTGCCACTGGCTTTTCAAATGCTCCAACTAATGCAGTGAAAGCAACACCTTTTTTTTCCCCCCAAACAAATTAATCCTCTGTATAATAATCATGACCTGAAATTTTCATTTAAAAAAAAATCATAATTACACACATCTACCTGTAAATTTCTCAACATATACTATTTATCAGCAGGAACTAAGAGTTAGGCAGGAGGCCTAAAAAGGGTTTAGAGGGTTAGGTCTTGGTTTCTCCATTAGCAAGCAGAGATTAAGGTGTGCATCAGATTGTGAATGACAACAGTCAGTGACCTATAGATGTGTATCATAAGAGCAGGAAGGCATTTGTTCATTTGTAAATCTTTATTGAAAACTTACTGTGTGCCAGTCTGTGAATAAGACAGACTTGATCCCTGCCCTTATGGAGCTTATTATCTGGAGGACGGAGACAGACATAAAACAGATAATCATGCAAATAATTATTACCATTGTGATCAGTGCCAAGGAGAAAGAGAGGGGGTACCAGAGTGTACAACAGGAGCTATATCATCTAATCAGGGGCAACAATGACCTCCTTCAGGAGATGGAAGCTTAAAAAGGGATAGAAGTAAGCCAGAGGAAGAGCAGGAAAAAGAAAATGGAGACATACCATGTTCATGGATTGGAAGACTCAACAATGTTTAGAAATTTTATTCTCTCTTAATTGATCTACAGATTTAATGCAGTCCCAATCAAAATCCTAAGAGATTTTTGTTTCCGTTTTGTAAAAACTGACAAGCCAATCCTAAAGTTTATATGAAAATTCAAAGGACAAAGAATATCCAAAGAAATCTTGAAACAGGAAAACAAGATTGGTGGACAAACTATCTGATTTCAAAACTTACTGTGAAGATATAATCAATAAAGTATAGTATTGCTATAAGGATAGACATATTGATCAATTTACCAGAATAAAGAACCCAGAAACAGACCCACACATAGATGCTCATTTGATTTTTGAAAAAAGGTACCAAAGCAATCTAAAGGGAAAGAGAATTCTTTTAAACAAGTGGTGCTGCAACAACAGGATATCCATATGGGGGAAAAAAATGACCCTCAAATCTCTACCTCACACTATACAAAAAAAATTAATCTGAGATGAATCAGAGATAAACATGGATACTAAAACAACAAAGATTCTAAAAGAAAATATACAAGAACAGATGCATGATTTTGTAGGACACAGGAAAGAATATTCCACAGAGAACACAGAGGAGGGGAAAAGACCCTGGAGAAGGAAAGAGTTTGATTTTCTTGGGGGGTGGAAGGGACCAAAAGAAGGCCAGCAAGGCTGTCATGTGGTGACTGAGGAAGAGAGTGGCAGAATTAGAAACACCACTTGCTACAGTGATCTTTATTTGAAAAACCTGCACTTTTACAGGAGAAAAGACAAGGTACAAGCTGGGAGAAAATACGTGCAAATTATGTATCTGACAAAGCACTTACCTCCAGAAAATATAAAGAACTCTCAAAACTCAACAACAAGAAAACAACTCAATTAAGAAATGGGCAAAATATCTGACTAGGCACATGACCAAAACAGATATACACACAGCAAGAAAGATATGAAAAGATGCTCAACATCATTAGTCATCAGAGAAATGCAAATTAAAACCACAATGAAATACCATGACACACCTATTGGAATGGCTAAAATTGGAAAAGAAAAACAACAAAACCCGATATACCAAATGTCGGTGAGCATGTGGAACTGGAACTTTTATACATTACTGGTAGGAATACAAAATGGTACAGCCACTTTCGAAAAAATCTGGCGGCTTCTTAAAAAGTTAAATATAGACTTATCAAATCAGCCAGCAATCCCACCCCTACATATTTACCCTAGAGAGCTATAAACTATATTCACACAAAAAGCTGTATGCAAATGTTTATAGCAGCTTTACTCCTAACTGCCAGAAACTGCAAACAACTCAAACATCCTCCAACAGGTGAATGAATAAAAACTGACAGAACCATACAATGGAGTACGACTCAGCAATGGAAAGGAACAAAGTTCTGAGGCACACAACTACATGGAGAAATCTCAAATATGATGCACTTAACGAAAGAATGTAGATTTAAAAAATGTATGTGGTTTTATGTCTGTATCTGTATCTCTGTATCCTGCATCATTCCATTTATAGGACATTCTGAAAAGGGCAAAGCTATAGAGACAGAGAACAGAACAGTGCTGCCAAGTGCAGAGGGTGGGTAAAGAGTCTAAATATAAGGGAGCAGCATAAGGGAGTGATGAAACAGTTTCATATTCTGATTGTGGTCAGAACTCAGAGGACTAAATACTAAAACAAAAAATTACTGTTTATAAATTAAAAATGAAACTTCACTGGTCATCTCATCTCCTACTTAAGCATTTTGCCATGCTCTCCATTACTACTAAAGGGAATTAAAAGTTCTCTTAGCCAGATGTCCAAGGCCTCAAAACACCTTCCCAGGCTCCTTCCCAGCCCTTCTCTACCCATCCATGCCCCCTGGCTTCTTCCTCCACTCCAGCTAGCAGGAGCTTCGGGGCTCTAGTCCAGGGCCTTCGTTCATGCTGTTCCCTCTGCCTGGACTGTCCTTACATCTGTCCCTCCCTCCCTCCCTGGCAAGCTACTATTTGTTCCTTCCAAACATGGCTCAAATGCCACCTCCTTGGGTAGTCTGCTCAAAGCAGTGCCCAAACTATATCTTGGGTCAAGGTGTGCACATTCCAAAAGGGTTAATATGTGGGAAAAGCAAGAGAGGCAAGGGACATTTGTCCAGCTGAAAACCACAAACTTTCTTAATAGACTTTATTTAACCTAAAGAAAATGACGAGCTGGAAACTCTCAGGAGATAGAACTCTGGACAGCGTACACCTACTCAAGAGGGAACCGATCCTTAAGTTCTGCCCCTTTGGAGCCTCCAAAGCACACAGCTTGTGCTGTTTCCCGTGTCCCCATGTTACAATCCACAGTGAAGAAGCTGTTGCTTCCCCATGCCCAGACGGATAAAGGCGAGAGCGAAGCCCCAGAACACCACTTAAGACAGATTTCTTAGGCCGTGGCTCTGCGAGTCAGAAATAAAAAGTGGGGTTTCAGCATCGTGCAATTAATGCAGCAAACATTGATTTCTGCACTGTAAGAGGCTGGTTCATTAATTCCAGATGCTCCCACCAGTCAAACCGAGGCTCGGCTTCTTTGCAAGATGAGGCAAATGAGAATAGTGAATTTTAAAATTCCTTTCTGCAGCAACCTTTATTACCAAATAGAGCATAAAACCCACCCACCCAGACTGCTTAATTCTTCCTAAATAATTAACAGCACCTGCTCACCTCCCCGTTTACATGGGCAAAAACTCATCGCGCTGCTCGATGCCCAAGTGGACGCTTTCTTATGAGAGGAGAGATCCATTGGCCACTGACCTCGGTTACCCCCACCTAATTCTCAACAATCACTGTATTTGCTTAGTGGAATTTTCTTCCACGCCTTCCAGCACAAGGACCTCTTTGTTGGATTAGACTTTTCTCTGAATCACCTTGGGAAGGTAAAGACCCAATAGGGATTTCCTACAAAAGATGTCTGAAGGTCCTTCGAGGGGAAAAAAGAAAAATGGAAGTCTCTTGAGAGAGCCATTTTCCTTTGGAAGACGCCTCAGCAAATTGAAAACTTTTTTTTTTTTTTTAAAGTAAATTCTCTTTTAAAATCCTTGGCAGGGGTACCTGAGTGACTCAGTCGGTTGGGCGTCAGACTCTTGGTTTCAGCTGGGGTCATGATCTTCTTGGGGTCATAGGATCGAGCCCCATATTGGGACTTGGTGCTCTGCACTCGTGGCTCAGCCGGGAGTCTGCCTGTCCTTCTTTCCCTCCTTCTGCGCCTCCCTCTCCCCCCCCCACCTGCCTGTGTGCCCCACAAACCTGCTCTCTTCTCTCTCAAATAAGTAAAAATCTTTAATAAAAAATAAATAAAAATTAAAATCCTTGGCAGATTTAGCGAGGCTCAGACTCTGTAATTCAAGTCCAAGAATGCACAGGAATTGGCCAACCATATCACTGGATTTGCTTGCTATTCAATGGAGCCTTGATATTCAAAGTGTGGTCCACGAAGGTAGCTCACCATCACCTGGGAGTCTGCTGGATATGCAGACTCTCAGATCCCACCCAAGTCCTAGTGAATTAGAATCTGTATTTAAACAAGATCTGGAGGTGATCCGTGTTCATATTAAAGTTTGAGAAGCATTGGCTCAAGTTGTCTGTTTCAGAGAACCAACAATCAGGAAAGACCACTGTCATCTCTGTTGGGAGAGGAAGAATGCCTTTTGCTTGCCTCCTGTAAGCTAAGATATCCAGCTCTGCCATTCCAAGAGTTGCCAAAGCCCTCAGACAAAACCTTCCTATGAGGTGACCAGCTAAGGTCATCAGGTCACTGACCCCATCTTATCTTGGCATGGTTCAGAAAACCCCAGAAAATTAAGCCCTCAGTGCTATTCAAAGGGTGGTCCCCGGACCACCGGCATCGGCATCACCAAGGAACTTTGTAGACATGTTAAATCCCAGGGCACTCCAGGCCTATGATTCCCCAAGAATCAGAGAAGCTGCTCTCCAGGACAGTCTTGTGCACACCAGTTTGAGGACTCCCGATTGAGATCTCTTGCCGAAAGGATTCCGGTGAAGTGGAAATCTGAAGCCCATACTGACATCTGACAGCTATATTGTTTCAATGGACTCCTTCAACTGGATCGCAACTCGATGTGGGCCTCGGAGTTGGGGGAAGACCCACCCTTGCTTTCTTTCAAATGAAGAAGTTGGGAGAATAGAGTAAAAGTGAAAAAACAGTTCCCACGAGGTATTAACCTGCGACAGGGCTGGGAAAGGGAGGTGTCTGGGATCCAAGTTCAAAGCCACTGCCCTGAATTAATGATGAGTTCTTTGGTGAGGGGCATCAACAGGCCCAAACCCTCTCCTCACCTGTAGCCCTCCCAATGCACATGAACAGTTTCTTTACCCAAGAGGAACTCACGGATGAAACACTCAGCCTTTTGAATGTGTGGGTTCCCCCCTTTGCACCTCCCCAGGCTTCTCAGTCATCCTAGGGAATGCAACGAAGATTTCATGCACCAAATACCATCCGGCTCCAATTGTCATTTCAGGATTCGCACCGTTTTAATGAATGCCAAAACTGTTTTTTCACTTGATAGAGCCTGACAAGACCAACAATCACAGATTAGAGAGAAACTTCTTGCTTTTCAACAAAGGTTAATAAATAGTGACAGCATTAAGTCTATTCTGATTAACTATGCTGAAAGATATTATTGCTGTTTGTAACATGAAATCATTATTGGATTAAGCACAGCATATAAAAATGAAATGTGAGTTTTAATCTCAAACACAGACATTCAGGCTGCTCAGATCAAGGCGGGGATAACACTCGGAGGCCCATATTAATTTTTAAGTTGTTCTGGTGAAGGGATATTATCTGTCGTTTGTCTGGTCTGTATTTGATGGTCCCTCGGTGAACTCTTCTTGCACCACCACCCCGCCTCCCAAAGATGCAAAGAGGCAAAGAGCAGTGAAAACCCTCCTCTGCTAAGTCATATTACACTGAGTGTTAAACAAAGCTTGGCAGGATGCAAACAGGGATCCAGGGACAACAAGTGGCCTCAGCCTTCTAGGGATTCTCTGGCTTCAAAGACCTTCCCCCAAGAAAATGCCAATTCCAAGGAGGGGATGCATTGCAGGCTGGCAAGACCCACCCCCATTTTCTAAATGAAGACATTGGGGGAAAGGAGTAAAAGTGAGTAAGAGGCTCCTAGTGAGTCATTAACCTGGGACAGGGCTGGGAAAGAGATGTCTTGCCCCTTTCCTACCATCCCATCGACTATGGACACTGAAAAGGCCCTTAGTTCAGTCATTCAGTACCCAGAATGTGATCTCTAAATACCATCTCCCAGTAAAAGGATCCAGGGCTTCTACAGCTGAGTCCACAGCTGAAGTGGGAAATATCCAAGGAAATGTTTCCTTCCTGGAAAGCAAGGAGGCTGTCCAAGATCACTAGAGGAGTCCAAAGGATTCAGAAGCTGACTTGCAGAGGCCCCATGCACCCGTGTCCAATCAGAGAGCATGAATAAGGGTAAGAACTTAGATGGATGAAGACACTTCAATTACGCTTGCACCCATGGGCTTATAATATTTTTAAAATAAATGAAAAAACCCTTCTCCTTGGCCCCTTTTGGAGGACGCCAGGGAACCAACTCTTTATTTTGAAAACTGGTAAATAAAGGCAAAGAATTAAACATTTATTTTCCCTTTCCTGGGCACACTTTCATTCAACAAATAATTGATGAGGAGTGGTTTCTCTGTAGAGAAATCTTCCAGCTAAGAAAGAGAGGGACAGAGTCAGTGTATGAACATTTTGCAACCTTTAATGAATTAATGGACCTAGGCAATGATTATCAGTGGGCATGAAACCCAGTGGATGAAGAGCTGATAGGGAATTTGACAATGGATGGATTAGGCTGACAGTTCCTGAACCCACTGATCAATCTCAATGTCAAAGAAAGGGAGACAGCTAGACCTCGTGTGCCTCCTGACGACAGGGCACACTGCCACCCGTGATATGGTCTTGCCAAAAATATTGAACTGGTACCTGATCAAGCCTCGGGGCTACTGCCAGTTCACAGGAGACCCAGGTGATGGAGGAGTGCGTTAAATGACACCACAGGTACATGTTCAGCCAGAGCCAGTGGAAGGAAACTCTGTGGGACAAATAGCCTGGCTTCTTCAGCAGGAAAAAAAGAGAGGAAAACAAAGAGGGAGAGCAGGAAGCTCGGACAGAAAGACAGGAGAGATGCAGGGGAGGAGAGAGAGGGGACAGAGAGGGAGGAGGACACAGAATAAACTATGAATCCAGGAGTCCCTAGTGATATAAATAAATAATTGGATAAACAAAGGAGCGACAAAGTAATGCTCTTCAACTAATAAATGCAG
Organism: Nasua narica; assembly: GCA_028533885.1. Taxonomy (NCBI): domain Eukaryota; kingdom Metazoa; phylum Chordata; class Mammalia; order Carnivora; family Procyonidae; genus Nasua; species Nasua narica. Next base: position 6,980,048 of record CM052808.1, on the reverse strand, counting down.
AAGTAATGATGGAAGGAGAAAATCACCATTTGGCAAACATCACAGTAATAATTGTTTCAGGCGAGAAGCATCAACATATGCTAAAATTAGTGGGCAAAAGAATGATGAGTAACCAAGTATTTACATTGCCTCAAAGTGTTTCCTCACAATATACTTATTAATAATGAAGGGGGAAATAGTAACTTCACAGTGGAAATTCCCAGCCAATCTCACCTTAAGCAAGTGACCAAGTTAACCTCACTGGTAATGGGACAAATGGACATCATGTGCCTCCTGATGTGATGCACTGAGAAAGACACAATATCACTCTGGAGGCATTTTTGCCAAAAATGCAGAACCTGAGGCAAACATGAGTAACCATGCTACATTCATAAATCAAAGGACATTCTACAAATAATAAATAGCCAGTTCTCATCAAAAAGTGTCAAGGTCATACAACCAGAAGAGTGCTGCCCATTTAAGAGTGGCCCCAGGTTTGCTCTCACTGGGACAATAGTCCCTGACAAATCTATTTGAGATTCATATCAAACAGTTCTCCTTTTCACTTGGCCCCACAAAGCATCTGCCTAAATCCCAGCACTGAGTGTGGAGATAGTCATTGAATAAATAGTTCAGTGAATAATAACAGCTGAAACAAGAAAAGGATTTTTGCTGGCTCACATAACCTGAAAGTTCCTGATCAGATGGCTTCAGGTATGGCTGTATCCAGCTGCTCAAATGATGTTATCTCACCCTGCTCATCTCCTGGCTCAGCTTTCCTACGTGTGGGTGGCTTTGGTCTCAGCCAGGGTTTTCCTCTAGCAGCTCTGTTTCACCAGCTTGGCAACTGCCAGAGAAAGAAAGTACCTCTTTCTCAGTAGTTTTAGCAAAAGTCCCAGGATTCACTCTGATTGGATCAATATAGGTACATACACTTTAACCTGTTCCAGATTAAAGGAGGCAAAAGGGACATGACAACTAATGCAATGCATGATCCAGAACTGGACCCTGGACCACAAAAAGACATCAGTGGGCAACTGAAAAATGGGTAAAATCAGTACACAAGATTATAGTATTGTGTCAGCATTAATTTCCTGATTTTGTAATTGTTCTGTGGTCATGCTGAATGTTAACATTTAGAGAATCTGGGTAAAGAGAATATGGGGAATTCTTTGTACTATTTTTGGAACTTTTTGTAAATACTTTTGAAACTATTTCAAAATGCAAAGTTAAAAAAGAAAATGTTTGAATAAATTAGGTGTGAAGCTTTCCCTAACTGCCTTACCTCAAGACAGATTTCACAACACTCTTATTTTGCAACACTCAGAATTATAAATTCACTCTGGCTTCTTTGCTGAATGTAGTAGTCTCTCTCCTTGGCTTGTGGGCCCTCTGCACTCAGGGCACTTTCTTATCAGAGGGGATCACTGTATTCTCTTCACTAGCCCCTTCTTTTCCCATGTAGGTTTTTTTTTTTTTTTAAGATTTTATTTATTTATTTGACAGAGAGAGAGAGAGAGAGAGATCACAAGTAAGCAGAGAGGCAGGCAGAGAGAGGGGAAAGCAGGCTCCCTCCTGAGCAGAGAGCCCGATGCAGGGCTTGATCCCAGAACCCTGGGATCATGACCTGAACCGAAGGCAGAGGCTTTAACCCACCAAGCCATCCAGGCACCCCTCCCGTGTAGTTTTTATTACTCTTTTTAATCATATGTTCCTCTGCATTTGGCTCAGTCATTCGTCCCGTCGATAAATATCTGAGGGCACAGGTGTACTAGGTAAACAATAGATGTTGAGAACCCCATGGTGATCTGAACACACACCTTTGTTCTGTGTCCATCAGACTGTAATCTCCACGGGGCACAGCCCACGTCTGCTTTGTTTCTTGCTCTGTCTCCAGCACCTGTCACACAGCTGGCTTTCAAAGAGTGCCCACTGAATGAATAAATGGCTGCATGGTGTTCACACCAGCACTAACTCCAGCACCCGCAGCAAGCAAGCTGAGTGATCCCAGATCTCTTTCTTTTTGAGCCTGGCCAAACAGGCATGCAATGCCTTTGCCTAAATGCACAGAAGAGGCCTTGGTCATCTCCGTTTTAGAGAAGGAATGAGAGTCAAAAGGCAGGAGAAAGTGATGGCCCTCTAAGCACTGACAGAACTCAGTTCCGATACCCAGGCCTGGGTGGGTCCCGCTGTCCCATGAGGTAGGAGACATTTCTACAACAGCTGCCAAGTTTTAGGTAATTGCTGGGCCTCCTTAAACTGCACACCAACCTCCTTCCTTGCCCCTCCAGTACATTCCCCTCCCCTGGTTTACTCCAGCTCAGGGGCTTGGCATGGAAACGTTCCCCCACAAAAAGGGTTACTGTGCTTATGTTTCAAAGAGCAAAGACACTGATGTGAATATGACGTCGTAAGCTGAGGACTGCCTATTCCTGACACTCAAGCATGTCCTGAAAAAGGGACCAAGAACAGCCTGCCCATCAGCTGTGCCACTGTCTGGCACTTAATCATACTTTATTTTCTATTTGCCTCTGTTTGTTCCTGGGTTTACAACCAACTGAATCCTCTCCCTCCCCAAGCTATGAGGTAACCAATGGTTGCAAGTATGGATTAAGTCCTACCTCTGAAAAGCAAGCAAGTTCCAGTCCTTTTCTGGGCCTCAGTTTCCCCATTTGTCAATGAAAGAGGGTGGTTTGAAATTAGAGAGCCGTGGGTTCAGATCCCAGTTTGGCCACTTCCTCAGAGACTATGTGGGCAAGTACAGAACTCCCTGCCTCGGTTTCCCGTATGTGAAATGGGTCCATGCTGTGAGGCTCACGGGGGATGGTGGCTGGAAAGTGTCACACCCACAAAGCAGGTGTCTGACAGACAGGAGATGCTCCTTCCATCTAAATCCTTATTTCCCACCTTGTGGGGCCTTCTAGAATCACTGGCTTCTCCATTTTGCTGAGTGCATCTGGCAGGAGGGGGTTATCTGACAAAGACCCTTGGAGTTGAATTTAGCCTGTGGGTGGACCCTGTGCTGCCCAGATGACCTCCCCGGAGACAGGGACATCGCTGCACCGTCACTGCCTTGGGCACTGCTTGGCACAAAGGAATTTTGTGTATAATATCATTTATTTGCTTTCTATTGCTGTGTATTTTTAACTTCAGGCATTACAGGCTCCCTCCCAGACCTTTCTGCTCCCTGCACCCTCTGGCCCGCACCTAGACGGTGAGCATTCCACCTGACAGGGCAGACCCCCCAGCTGCCTGAGCCAGGACACATCTAGTAAATATGGTGGCAGCTGCATCAGCAGGCTCTGCCCAGGTGAAGCAGGTGGCTCCCCGGAACTCCCAGAGGCAACAAAAGAACTCAGCGGGGAACACAGAGAGAAGAATTGTAAGTGACGTTTACATGACATCTTTGCCTGACTGAATTAGGCAGGGAATCGAGGAAGGATGTATGTGCCCCAGTCAAATGTCAAAAAAAGTTCCCACAGGGAAGAAACTTAGGTGGCCCAAGGTCTCAGCAACCCACAACTGGTGGGTGGGCTGTGTGAGGGGTCTGCAGGCTGGCCACGGAGCTGGGACACTGCCTGGTCGTACCAGGCCTTGATTTAAGGGACAGGGTGACTGTCACCAGAAGCTATACATGTGAGTGCACCAGTAGATGTTACAAATGGCCTCAGTTTCCTGCTCTGTCAAATGAAGGTAAAGTGCAGATTCAATGAGATGCTGGAAGTCAACACTTAGCACAACGCCTGACACGTAATTAGTGCTCAACCAAAGGACGGAAGTTACATGTTATCACTGCTCCTGAATTTCAAAAGGAACAAATGTGATACATTGAGCTCATCCATAACCCATTTTGCCTGACCTGCTGAAACAACTTTTCTACCACATCCCTGCTCTTCCCTGTCCCCCTCCTGTCTCTGGGACACACTGGACAACAGCTAGTCCCCCATCTCACCAGATGCTCCATATCTCCCCCATCTTTGGGCCTACCAATTCCTGATACAGAAGGGTTGTTCACTGCCCCCCTTTCTGTCACAGCAGAAGTGTCTTTCAAGGCCCTTCTCCTGGAAGGCTTCCAGGATTTGCTGCATCAAAATCCATCACCCCCTCCCTGGTGCCCCCATGGCACCTGGCTTCTGGATCAGCAAGTGATACAAATTATTAGTTGCTACTATCATCACTGTAAGAGGAGCTGCCATTAACTACCACCAAGAGAAATTCTCAGTCTTCTGAACAACTCCCCACAGCAGGCATTGTTCTCTTCACTTTACAGACAAGAAAACGAAGTCAACAAAGAAGGGAAGCCATTTGTGCAAGGTCCTCTAGCCAGGAGGCAACAGAAGCAGACTTCAGCCTTGAGTCCGTCCACATTGCTCCAAAGCCCGTCCTCTCTTTCCTGCAGGTGGGAGGCTACATGCCCCATTTCCTGGAGGTCCTGAGTAACAGGCCTTGGAGGGAAAAACACAGCCGCACACGAGCGAGCAGACATACACAGGCACATAGCTTTCTGGCTTCCCACAGCAGCCCTCTCCTGAATTTAAAAACACCTCCCCTTCGCTGAGTCACCTTCCTGGGAAGAGGGGGAGAGAAATCAATACTTGTTGCCTATCAACTCGGTTATCGAATCAACCAGCACTGGCCCCCGAGGCCACAGCCAATTATTCCAAAACCCCCAAACCCCATTTCATTATAGTTAAAAGAACATTTCCTTTTAATCACCCCCAAATATTTCTGAGGCAGCAGAAAGAAATAAGAGCGCCCGGGGAGAAGAGCAGACGATGCATCTTTACACAGAAGGGCATGGCGTGGCGCACAGGGGCAGCAAGCCCTTCTCGGCGAAGGGACCGCTCAGCTCTCGGTGCAGCTCCTGGGTCTATTCTGGAGCAGTGATGAGATGCTCCCAGGGCTGACCGGCCAAAGGCGGCTGCTTAGAGGACAGTTGGCAACAAGACATGGCAGTGGAAACCTGGCCAGGAGAAACACAGTGTTTCAAGAGAAGCCACCAAGGAAGAGGTGCCGTTCATCCTCTGTATGAGCCACAAGGCCCCCACACTCCTGAACTTCCTTGTGAAGAAACACTCACATTCTCTGAGGGCCACGGGGGCTGCCAAAAGGACAGTCCGGGTAAAGAGCACAGGCTGAAACAGAAGTCAAGGTAAGTGGGGCATGGCCCACTTGGTGCTCTGTAATCTTAGGGTGTCTCTGAAGCTCATTGGGCAGCTGTTTCCTCCTGTTAAATCTATCTATTGAGTTTATAATCCCCCTTTCTATTGTGACTCTGAAAACAGCATGGCAGTAAAAGTACCGGTAACGGTTGAGTCAACGAGCATGCACTGCTGGCTGGGTACTTTCTTTAAATGTATTGTGTGAATTAACTTATTTTACAGATGAGGAACTGGTAGCAAAGAGAGGTGAAGCAACTTGCCCCATAACACACAGCCAGAGAGCACAGAGCTGGGAGAGACTGGCCTTCGAATCAGGCTTCTTCCCCCTTTCCCACCTCCCCAACTGGCCCAGGTGAGGTCCAGGCTTTGGGACTCAACTATAAATGGATGGGTTCAGCAAGACAATTC
>CM052808.1:6954409-6973999 GCA_028533885.1 Nasua narica | reverse complement strand
TTGAGGTCACGTTCACTGCCTCAAACCTATCCTCTGGTCTTGGAGTTATGTGATAATGTCTCAATTTTCTGCCAGCTCCTCTACCTCTGGCCATCACAATCACAGTTAGGTGATTAACTCTAGGAGATGTTCCAGGCACCCACAGCTCTGCAAAGTGTTCATTACTGGAGAAGGAATGTCCAGATCAGGCCCCCTCCTTCCATGGGAAGCTACCAGATTGTGCCTGAATCCAATCTCCCCCTTCGCCGCAGTAAGCTCAGGAGCATGATCCATCCGCTCATCCAACAAGCATGTGTTGAACAACTACTACACAACAGACCTTTTGCTCCAACTGTCTGAATCAGTCTGGTTATAGGACTGGGCACAGGAGCAAAAACCCAGGAGAGTTTCTTTTCCAGGAGATAGAAGAGGCTCCACCATCACAAGCCAATCAAACCCTTAAGAGTAGTATTTCCTCTAGGCAGGAAACTCACAAACTTATCTATTGATAATAATAAAATGTTTTAAGCTAAAACTAAAAATAACCCCCCCATCCTGTCCCATAGACATCAAGGCATCAAAGTTGAATCTTGTCAGTATTTCTATTATACTGGCAAGGAATGCCTTGTGAAATGTAAAATAGTAATAATTACAACAGTCTTTTAAAAGAAATCATTTACTATGCCAGAGGCCAGACTAAATGTTTTAGCTATACTGTTTCATTTAATCCTTTCTACGACCCTGAGCAATGGGGAACTGGAGGCTCAGAGAGGTTAAGTAAGTGGCCCAAAGTCACCCAGAAACTGGAGGAAGCAGGATTTCTACCCAGCTCTGGAAGATTCCAAAACATCTTCAAATCTCAGCTTTCTCCTTTATTAATGTAGAGATGAGCAGGACCGACTTCAAGGGGTTTCTGCAAAGGCTAGATGAGCTAATGCACGCAGAGTGTTTGAGCACGTGGCCTTGCCCACGTGAAGGGCTCCGCCCCTCTAGACCGGGTATCTCTTCCTCAGCGTGCCTGACATGGTTTAAGGCCGGTGGGCTCAGGGCACCATGTGGGGCCAGGCTCGGTGGAAATTCCCTTCCATACGCGGCTCTCCCTCTGCTGTCTGCCACGGATGCTCAAATGCCAGTCGCCTTTTGACAAGTGCACAAAACAGTTTTGGGTGGCTACAGCCTGCTGGATCCACCCGGGCAGGGAGAACTGCCAGGTGGCTCTCTCGCCGGCTGGCTCCTGCCCCTGGCTACTGCCCAGAGTGACTTCACCCAAGTCTGTACCTGCTTGCCAAATCGTTGGAGGGAAGATGAGCACAGCATGTGGCCCGCCCCCCCGCAGGGCACGCACCCTAGAACCCACGCCACGTGCCCCCTGGCACTCCCAGCCGGGTGCCGGGCACACAGCAGCTGCCTGACAACACAGAGGGGGCAAGACTGCAGAAAGAGGAGGTTACAAGTTGTGGTTAAAAAAAAAGATGATGATATTGTGTGCTGATGGGATGTTTTAATCTGGAGTCAGGCATTCCAGAAATAACAATAGCTCCAGCTCTACAGCACTCACTCTAACCTTTTATGTAAGGTAAGGACTTTAACCCTCACAACATCCCATGCAGTAAGCACTATTATTAGCCCAATTTTACAGATAAGCAAACTGAGGCACAGGCAAAATGACCTGTCCACAATTCTACACAGGTAAGACACACCGAACCCTGGCTGTTCGGCACACAAATCCGTCGGGTTCAAGAAAGGACCTGAGGTAACGAGCGAGAGACAGCCTCAAGCCTCATGCTTCCCGTTTCACTGACAAGAAGACTGAAGCTCAGAGAAGCTGAGCAACATGCTCAAGGTCACACAGCATTTGAAGGCAGGCTTCAGATCTGCATTCAGAACTGGTTCCCGATCGCATTAAATTTTGCACAGCATCTGGTTTCTACTGGAAATTCAACTCTTCCACACCAGCCACCTCACCTTGCAGAGGGTGATACTACAAAAGACAAAACCCACTGATGGGGAGGTGAGCCAGATGGGGACAGGGACTGAAAAGAGGTTCCTGTGGCCCCATGGAAAAGCCCCACAGCCACCAGGTTCCCTGCCGGACGTGGGTTTTCTGCCCTAGAGAAGCGACCATGGCTGGCTGTGCCATGTTGGGGGGCAGGCTCAGGGCTCCCACAGCGTGGCCATCTTGGGGAGCCCTGACCATCTCGGGGCTGTGGCCAAAGCCGCCAGCAGCAGGCACAGGGAAACCAGCCCAGGGTACCAGCCTGCCCCGGGCCAGACCGGCGGCTGTCTAGCAGGGGCTCCCATTGTTGGGTGCACGTGTGCCTTGAAAAGCACATTCTGTACCATAAAATAACTTAATATTTAGAAAGCAGCATCCCTTCCACAAACAAAATACCCACTGCTGTATGGCCCAGAGGTAAAGCTTGTCAAAAATCTCCACTGGAGCAGGGTGGGTTAAAAACGCCACAAACCCCAGAGGCATTTGGAGGTTCCCTGAGTCTCTGACCCGAGCTGGAGCCAGCGGGGAGGCTGGCTGCCTCTGTCGCCAGCGCTGCAATGCCGGGTTCCCGAACCGGGGAGGTTCCCGACGGGCTCTGACCCAACGATGGCTCTGCTGGCGGCGCCACAGGCAAGAGGACAGGACAGCACCATCCATGCTCTCGAGTGCAACGTGCTCATGACACACGTGCTCCTACATTCTCTCACGTGTGTGCACTCATGCACAGCAGCACGGCTCACGCTCACACATACAATGTGTGCTCTCACACGACATGCTCTCACATGCAACATGGTCACGACACATGCTGTCATACATCCCCTCCCATGTGCACACCCACGCATAGCCTGGCTCACACTCTCACACGCAATGTGTGCTCACACAGACATGCTCTCACACGCAATGTGCACGTGCACACAACACGTTCCCCCAAGGGATACACTCTCCCACGCATGCCCACATGTTCAAATGCATTCTCACATACTCACATGTACACGCACCTTCCCTCACACTCAAGTGCACACCCACACACACATGGGCATATGGACCCAGGGTCACACACGCATGTGCTCCCCAAGATGCCGACACACATCCACACACAGAAAAAGACATGCAGAGTCCCGAGAAACACGCCCAGACCTGTACCCAGCCACACCCAGCCACACCCATGGCACCTCCTGAACACACGCACCCAGACACGCACACACAACTCAAGAACATACACGCACAAAGATCCACACTTGGTCTTGCGCGTGGACAACCCCCTAGAGCCACAATGCACCCGGAGAAAAACACCCAGGGAGCCACCCACGTCCCCACACCAGGCTGGACGCACACACAGACACATGGACGCACACACACACAAAGTCACAGCCTCCTGCTCTCACGCTCCCAAGATCTCCCAACCCAAGGCAGGCCCTGGCACTCACCCCGGGCAGGCCCGTCCAGACACAGGCGGCGGTGCTGTCCTTCCAGCCCCGGCCTGGCAGCCGAGCCCACTCTAAGGGCCTGTCAAGCAGCACTACCAGCAAATAAAAAGCGAATGTGCAAAAATAAAACCGAAAGGCTGCGATAAAGCAGTCCCCTTCCCACAGGACTCCGCGCTGACGCAGGTTCTGCTCTCTGCAATAAACATTTTCATTCTAATTTTAAAAGACATTAGCATTACCTCTTTGGCTCTCCATCCAGCCAGACGGTACCTCGCCTGCTGGGCCACTCGCAGGCCGCCCTGGATGGTGAGAGGATGCAGGGTCCCAGGCCTCACACCCCAAGCCTGCAGCTCACCCTGCACGATGGGTGATGACCTAGGGACCCGCCGGCCACCTGGGTTTTATTTACACCACGCTCGTGGGATCCCAGGGATGATACACTGGATAAAACAAAGCGATAGCCTCAAACCTTCCCTGAAGAACATTCTCTCGCTCCAGTCAGGATCTCTGCGGATCCAATCCTGCCTTCCAATATGAGCACCACACACAAGAATGGCAGCTTTCAAATGGCGGGTCTACCCCCCAACAAACAAGGGGCTGGGTGTGAATCAGGGCGCCGTTCTCCCCACCCCACAGCTGGCCCTGCCTGCAAACTCGCATCTCAGCTCACACCCCCTGGGAGTGACCCAATCTGATCTCTAGGCTTGATGAGGACTTAAGGGAGAAGGGAAACCACACACTAGTCTGGGGGGGGGGGGGGAATGAGCTATTTTTATGAGCTTGGAGGCCCAGACCCCAAAATGTACCATCTAGCTTCCCACCTCAGCTCTTCCCCACCATACTCACCCCTGAGGCCCCAGCTCACACACCCTGGTAGTGACTTCTGCAAAGCCCACCTCTGAGCCTCTGCCCTCGCTGTTCCCTCCTCCCAGAACCCACGTTCCTGGCTCTCCCCCGGAGCTGTGCCTGGTTCTCCTTCGGGTCTCAGGTTCCAGTCACTTCATCTCATATTGTTGGGGTCTGGGGATCCCATACTGAAGGGGGCAGCCCAGTTCCTGCTTTCATTGAGCTGTAATGCAGACAGTCTCCTCCCGGAAGCATCCTCAGCCTCTCAGATTTTGTTGAGCACCACTCCTCAGCGCCCACAGGCCCCTAGGCTACCTGTTAGGGGACAGCTCTTCACAGGCTGGGGCCACCCACCTGTCGGCAGTCTGTCTCCAGTAGCCATGACTGGGGGCTCCCCAAGGGCAGGGAGCAGTATGCTGTGCTCGCCAGGTCTCCCTGCGCTGGGCCCAGCATGAGCCCGAGAGGCGGATGCTGAGAACACAAATGAACGAACAGCTAATGCTGGCGAAGGCATGGCTCACGGTGTTCCACCGCAGTTGCACAGAGAAACCAGGAAAGGAACCTAACTAAGTCCTTGCTAGACAGAGGACATGACATTGGCTCCCAGCTCTTATATACCCTGCCCTGGGGCTGGGGTTACAGCCCCCTCCAGCCATTTCCAACTGTTTACACATCGCTCTCTATTAGCAACTGAGGCTCCAGAGATCCCAAGCGTAAAACTGTGGGGTGGGAAAGAGAAATGTCAGCAGATGGCTCACAACGGCCTCCCTCCAGGGCTTCCCGAATCTCCCTTTGAAACGTCCCCACATGGGCTGGCCTTCTCCTGGGCAGCACTAGTGCCACCATCAAGCCCAGGCCCCCTTGACACAAGCCTAGATGATGGCAGGAGCCCCTCCCCAACTTCCTGATGGTTCTTACCTGAGATACCTCCTCTCACAGCAGCCTGAAGGCTCTTTGCAAAAGGCAATGGATCCTGTTACTGCCACTCCCAGCTCAAACCCCTCCACGGCTTCCTGTAGCTCTTAGAATTGACCCTCGCCCCCCAGCTCACCCAGTGCTCACCCTGAACCTTCCGGAAAAGCCCAAACCCAACCGAGTGGCCTGGGAGGCCTGATCTGAAACCCATCACCTTCTCCAAGCTTACCTTGATCCCCAATTAAATGACCCACCAGTCCTCAATGCCCCTAGTTCTCAACCTCTTTGCCAGTGCCCATGCTATTCCCTGTCTGATACTGTTCCTTGGTGTAGAATGGCCACCCTAATTCCCTGCCTGGCAAACTCATTTTTCCAGCCCTGCTGCAAACAGTTCCTTTGCTACTCCTTCCCACCTCCTGGCTCTCCGTGAACCCGTATAGTGTGTAACTTATGCCACACAAAACCTCCATTTTATGCTGTCATAGGTGGGGGGGGGGGCGGGGGAGGTCCTTCTCTCCCTGGTGACCCTCTTGAGAGTAGGAGTCCCATCTTATTTAACTAGGGGCTCTGCAGATCTGGCCCAGAGTAGACACATTAATATGTATTAGTGATTAATGCTGTGAAGAATATAATTTTTAAACTCCCCTCGCGGCCTGGTGCCTTGCTATAAGCGCTCGTACTAGTTTGTTTCTGACAAATCGAGTCAAAAGGAAAGATCCAGATGCCTCTGCTTCATCCCCAACTCCTCAAGTTCCAGTAGGGAGGAAGAGAGCTTGAGGATCAGCACGTGAGCAGTGGGGGGCAGGGTCCCTCAGGGGGGACGCGGAGCAGGGGGGGAGGTGATGGGGCTCATCCCACACGGCGGGCACGTGAGTGTCTGAGCTGCGCACACTCAGTCCAGAGCAACACGGGTCTAAGCTCCATGCTGCGTGCCCCGTGACCCCCACCGCTATCCCGCAGTGGTCAGGACGGGGGCATGAGGTAGGCTGTGGAGGCTGTTAAAGATACATGGGACCCCGAAAAAGGGATAGGAAAGATCCTGAGTACAAGACCCCCAGGGGTACTATGCCCTGTCCGGTGGGTTGCCAAGACGCTCCTTTTAGGACTTGATACTTTATCTCGAGGAAAGAAACTTACCCTCTGAAGGCAAGACCTTTGCTGCCCCCCCCTCCTCTGGCTGGGTCTCCTGGAGTGCCTTCCAAAGGGAAGATGGAAGCTGGAGATGGGCTGAGAAGTGGAGACTTACGACATCAGAAAAGAGGGACAGGCGATGAGAACGCCATGAAGCCTGGGGCAAGGGACTTCACCCCTCTGAGCCTCAGTTCCCCCACCTGGAAAATGGGTGTAAACAGTAACTCCTGAGATCCCACACAGGGAGCACCCTGCATGGGGCCTGGCCTCTTGCTCTGCTCCAGGTGTGGGGAGCATTATGACAATAATTTGGGTAAACCTAACTAGCTTCTGGAGAGCAGGAAGAAAGGCCAGAGGGGAAGACAGCAGCTCAGGATGGACAAAGATACTTGGCCTGGGCAGTTAGGGAACTTGAGACCATGGTTCCACCCCCCCATACCCATCCAGAAAGACTCCGCTTTGTACCCTCTGGGCAGCCATGGGAGGGCTAACCGGCCTCTGGTGATGATAATGTTCAGAGCGCCAGGCAGCTCGAGTCTCCACGCCAGGGAGTTAGGGCGTGGGGTGGCAGTGGGGGATGGGGTGAGGGATGGGGTGGGCACGCTGTGGGGAGCATGCTCAGTGGCTAATCCAGGAGCTGTCACTCATCCATGAGCAGCTCTCACTGCGCCTCCTGCCCCCAGACTTGCTACCAGCTCTATGTTGTTCTGGGGGACATGAAACCTCCTATCCCTGCGCCCTGCCTGGAGGAAAGGGTGGGGGGGTGGCGGCTCAGGGTCTGAGCTCCGGGGGCAGATCACAGCTCCAGCAAAGAGCTCGCTGTGGAGCAGAGAGCTGCTGCCACGGTTTATGGGCCGAGGGGGGGGGGGGGCTCATTCTAGGGCACTTCCAGTGCCAATCACTTTAGACCACATTTCCTGACTCTGTACAGGTCTCAGCATGCCCCCCATTATGGCTTTGAGACCTTGAAAGAAGGCAACAGTGCTCAAAGCAGACAAAATGGACAGAGGCTGTGAGTGCCCTCAGGTCATGAAGAACAAAAGTAGTGACGACCATAACAATAGTAATCTTAATCAAACATTCATAATAGTGACAGCCATAAATACTGAACAACACCAGCTTTATACTGGACCTTATGCTGGCTCCTCCACCAACATTCTCTCTTACTCCTCAGTAGAACCTTCAGGAAAGTAGCATTGTATGCTTATTCTACAAATGCAAAACTGAGATTGAAAATGGTAAAGTCATCCTCCCCCCTTATCCCTTCTTACAGACCAGGAAACAAAGACACAGAGAGGGCAAGCCACTTGTCTGAAGACACACCGCAGGTAACAGAGCAGAATCTGATCCCAAGGTTATCTGACCTTCATGCTCTTAACCACAATTCTTTCCTCCTCAGCAAAACCCATGCCAATCATTCAATCAGTAGCCGAGCCTATAAGAAACTCCAGGTAGTGTTCAGGGCTAGGGATACTACGGTGAACATGAGGAGTCCCTGTCCTCTTATAGTTGACCGGCTAATGGGGGAAAAACAGACACCGAAGGCTCCATCACTCCTGAGGGGGTGGTGAGTCCCCAGGTAGGGGACTAGGAGAGGACTTTATAATAAAGAGAGTTCATGACCTCCCAGAGATCAAGAAAGCCCTCCTGGTTAAACAAGATACATTCCAGACTGCATGAAATTTCTGTAGAGAGAGGCAAGAGACATTCACTGGATAATCACGTAAATCCTTTCTATTGCTTAAATGGTGTATGCCACCAAACAGCTGGGCACTGTTGTAACCGGGGCCCAGTGGGAAGACCCACATCTCTGTTCCCTGTTCCCACACACCCTCCAACCTGGAGGCACCCGAAGGTACTTACCTGGCAGGAAAACCAGGCTCCTGGCATGACCCTTGCCTCCCCCTGCCAGCTCCAGGCCTCTGTAAACTTCTCCTGACCTTCCGGCCACAGGAGGTGGCCAGAGCTGCTCACTCAGGGCCCAGCCGCAGCCTCTGCTTCCCCTCCTTTATGCGGCTCTCAGAATTATCGATTCTGCCACTGGAACGGCCAGGATAATTTTGCTTAGCTTCGAATACCTGGTTCTCATGAATTCCTTGGCCAGAAGGTTATAAAGCTTCTTCTAAAACATGGGGGAAAGATTAAGCCTGCTTATGGTTAATAATATGCTGTACCCTGTCCATCAAGCTGCCCATCTGCTATTGAAAGTTCACTATTAGATACTTATTTAAACAGCCTCGCAAGACCTCCGAGGAAAGTGCAGTTATGCATTTTTCCCCTCCTTGCTGGCGCGAACGACTACAGATAAACATCAATTCGCTCCTGCGGATCACAGTCACAGTAAATAAATTTTTCAGGAAGCTCGAGATCCGCACAAAGGCTCCACCAAGCTCCCATTTCACACAACATCAATGTTTGGCCTCCAAGAAATAAAAGCTCTAAGGTGCCCAGCACTAGGGCAAAATTATCAATTGTCAAGTCACTTTTAGAAGAGAAAGAAGACGCAGCATCTCAGGGAGACATTTCCCTAGTGCTTGGGGGTAAAAAAGGTAGGTGGACAGTCATCTCACCTGCAAACTCACCACTGGGACTTCTCCCCCTAGAGCCCCAGGTGGCCATCCCCCAATTTCTGGCCCCGACCCAATGCCCCTTGGCGTGCCCAAGCAGCCACAGGCAGGGCAGCCGGTTCCGGCTGAGTTCAGTGACTTCAGTGGCTAAGGCTCCAGGTTATTTTTACTTTCTCAAAGTGTTTTTTTTTTTTTTTCCCGCTACTTTTAGAAGTGGCAGACAAGGCTTGTCTATTATAAAATATTTGTTGCAAACACATACACACACACAGGCACACATATACACACGCTTGCTCCCCCCACACACTTCCCGTCTGTGTAAAAATCTCAAGTCGCTGTGGTGTGAGGGATAGGAGACGGGGAAGCTGAGACACCTGCCTGGGCAAATGAGGGTTCATGTAACCCTTTGGGCCTCAGACTCAGCACAGTTCTGCCAGAGCTGGGGTCCTCCAAGCTGGGAACCTGGAGGAGACATCATTTTAGAGATAGGGAAACTGAGGCATGGAAGAGCTTAAGACAGGGAAAGGGAACCAGAGAAGTGGACTTGAATGTCCCTGCATTTGAATTTCAGCTCTACCACCTTCCAGGTGTATAGCCTTGGGCAGGTAACTTCAATTTGCCCAAGCCTCAGTTTCCTTTCCTGTAAAAGGGGACTGGTGGCAGTCTCTGCCTCACAGGGTCACTGAGAAGATTCACTTCTAGATTCACACTCGTTAATTCTACTTAAAGGGCTCGGCCCCTCCTCGCCAGTCCTGGCAGAGACTGGGGCCGGATCTGATAGGAGGGAGCACTGCTCTTAGAGCAGCACAGCCAAACCCGATTCTAGGCACACCCCTGCAGGTCACGGCCATTGCCCCAGTCCGATTCTCTGTCCAGACTCGGCAGTCTCTAGCATTAAAATCCTATGTGACGCCTTCACAACCACCTAGTAGGGAAGGTGCTGTCATTATCCCCAATTTTCAGAGTGGAAAATTGAGGCTCAGAGCAGAACAAGTTGCAAAGACCAAGGAAGGACCAACGGCCCCAGGCCTCAGCGCAGCCCCACTCACAAGCCTCTTCTGCTCCTCTTCCTGACTGTCCAGGCCAACCGCAGCAAGGACTTCAGGTCTCAGCTTTGCGATCAGCTTCACATTTAGGACTGACACTTCCTGGCCCTGGGGGGAGGGGTCACCCCCATACCTCTTCCTCACTTCTCCACAGAACTCCATACAAAGCTTAGAGCAAAAAGGATCCTCGCAATGTTTTCTAAAGAAGTTTGTACTGAGAAGAATAGCATCCCCCCAGAATTCGCGTCCACTTAGAACTTCACACTATGACCTTACTGGGAAAAAGGGTCTTTGCAGATATAATTAGTAAAGATGAGGTCATACTGGGTTAGGTTGAGCCCTAAATCCAATGAAAAAGAGGACAGACACACAGAGAAGACAGCCACGTGACAATGGAGACAGAAATTGGAGCTGTGCAGCCATAAGCCAAGGAGCGCTGAAGATGGCCGAAGATGGCCACCAGGAGCTGAAAAGGGCAAGGAATGATCCTCCTCTACAGCCCTGAGAAGGATTCCAGACTTCTGGCCTCCAGAACTATGAGAGAATACATTCCTGTTGTTTTAAGCCCCCCAGCTGATGGTACTTTGTCATGGCTAGGAAACTAATACAGTGCTATTCTATAAAATGCGCACAGAATGAGTGACAATTATCTGGGCTTTTGGAAGGTTCCAGACTGCCTGGGGCGAAAATAAAAATGGGCCCTTTTGGCTGGGGAACCAGGATAAGGTGGCCCGATCCATACCCCTCCATGGCCCCATCCAGTTTCTCAGGGGGTCACACAGGGAGGAGGATAGGCCACCCAATCTGCCATGACCCCCACTGTGTCTCCTCCAGGCCTTCCGGGGAAGGGCGCAGCTGAGTCAGGATATCCACTCTGGCAGCTTTGGGGCTATAAATCTCACTTTCCTCCTCTGAACAGGAACAACAAGGCTAGCCTCACTGGTTATTTATTGCCAGCTGCCTCTTACGGAAGCCATTCTCTGTACCAGGTACTGTGCCCAGTCACTTGGTTCCTGTCAGGAGGGGGAGCATTATCTTCTTCAGTCACCTTCTGAGGTGAGGCTAGAGTGACCCCTTGCACAGACGGACAAACTAAGGCTGGGAGCAGCTGGAGTTAGCTAGGACATGGCACAGATAGCCACAAACCCCAGTCTGTTGGACTCCATCACTTCTTAATCCAGAAGAAAGAGAAGCAGGTAGCACACAGGAAGGCCTTGGCACACAGTAGGTACTTCATAAATGCTGGTTTGTGCTTGCTGTGGAACCTGCTGTTTGGTGATGGTACTGTTTCTTAGCACGTCTCCCGAGATAAGCAGGAAAAGGGAGGAGAGCCCAAAGCCAGTCTTTACCATTAAAAGAAAGAAAAGAAGCAATAGTTGGTATACCTGTGTTAAGTTGATCAGGTTGTGATCAATGGACAAAACCAATGGACAAAATAAAGGAATTGTGTCTTTAACATCAAGGACCTCATTCCCCTGGCAGTCAAGGCCTCTGGGTGGGGTCTGAGATTTGGGGTTTTTGTTGCTCACTGTGAGGCACAGCTCCAGGAGCATTTCATTTGACCCTCACAGAGACCAAAGACGCCAAGAGATGGGGAGATGGAAATTACCCCTATTTTACAGATGAGACCATGGAACAGAAAGGTAAAAGGGGCCTACGCTAAATGACCTAGGCTAGAATGCAATTCAGAAATCCAGTTCACCCAAGACGCTCCCTCTTCTGGCCCCTTGCTGAGCTCTGTCAATTCCACATAGACAAATGTCCTGAATTCATGCACTTCAACCCAAGTCTACTCCCACAGTATTGCTCCAGTCCCCCATGACTGCCCGCCAAGACGCTGCAGCAGCCTCCGCCCTGGCCTCCCAGCCACCACTTGGGGCTTGCCTCTGCTCCTCTCCATTCCACACGGCAGCCAGAGTCACTTTTCTCAAGTGTAGGTCTAGCTGTATCACTTCTCTGTGCAAACTCTCCATGGTCCCCCTCAGCCCTCAAGATGAAATCTATTCCTTACCTGGCTACAAGCACTCTGGGATCCCTCCAGGAGAGACTGAGGGCCAGGGTGACTGAGTTTGGCTTTAGGCCTATTTAATGTTCATGCATTAATGCCCTGGTGTTAGTTTCCCCAAAGCACCTGAACCTTCTGACCTCTGAGCCTTTGCATCTGCTGTTCCCTTTCCCTGGAATGCCTTTCCTTCTCCTTCCTCTCACTCATCTGGCAACACCCAGTCATCTTCTAGCTCCCAGCTTAAATGTTGCCTCCTGCAGGAAGCCTCCCAGATTCTCTGGGTGGCCCCTGTGACAGTGTGTGCCATCCTGTTCAGGAAACCAACAGCTAAGTAGAACTCAGGTGAGGAGAACACAGGCCCCAAGGAGCCATGTCAGGGAAGATCATCTGGGGAGGGAGCTTTGCTCCTCTCAGCATACTCGGTTCAGAGCTCTGCGCCTCAGGGCAGACAAATCAGAGTTCCCAATCAGACCACAGACACTGCCAGTGACTGCTGTTGCCTACAAAGTGTTCTCTGTTTTCTTATTTAATCTTCATTATTATCCCCATTCCCGATGATAAAAGGGGGCCTAAGAGAAGAAAAAGGACTTGTCCTAGGCTTTGCAAAGTCTGGTGATCTGCAGGGCAAACACTTGATCTCAGCACTGCCAGACTTTGCCTACAGAACCTGCGGCTGTGGCCACCACACCACGGAACAGATGTGCTGGGAACAGCAACGGTGCAGGACAGATCAAAGGAACTATGATCAGCCCCCGAGTGCTAGAGCTGGACAGGACCACACTTGTTCCACTTGAAATAACCCCCAGTTCCTCTTCTGTCCTGTGCCTTTGGGCACAAAACACTAACACTGCACACTCGACATCCTCGCATAAGGCAGAGAAGGAGGGTTGGGAGGGGATCAGGACCCCTGAGTCAGCAGGCCATTCAGGAGCAGTCAGGATCCTGGGGAAACCTAGGCAGACTCTCGGCTATCTCTTCCCTCCAGAGCTGTCAGTCATCTAGAGGAGCAGCTATGGTGCCCAGCTCTGTGGGCAGAGAGCGTATGACAACGCACGAGGGAGGTGAGCTTCTTGGCTCTACTCAGCATCCAAACCACAGAGACACAGAGCTGCAGATCTAGAGGAAAGAACTCAGGGTTTCTGGCCAGACACTCCTAGGTCTGAGTCCCATCTCCACCATTTGCCAGCTGTGTATCTTCGGACAAGTCCCTTAACCTCTCTGAGCCTGTTTTCTGCCCTGTAAAATGGTGACATCACATCCACCGACTTCATGCAGCTGCTGGAAAGATTTGAGTTAATGTATCACATAGCAGGGGTTAAGTCCATTGTATTTCCACTATTTGATAAAATGCTTTTACTACTTTACTTTTAAAAAATTGAACATATTATTGTAAGATCATTGTAGACTCACACACAGTCATAGCAACGAATGCAGAGCTCTCCTGTACCTTTTATCCACTTTTCCCCACAGTAATAACTTACAAAATGGTGGTACACAATCAATCAGGATACTGACATTGATACAGTCGAGATACAGAACATTCCCATCACCACGAGGGTCCCCCACCATGTTGCCCTTTTATAACCATAACTACTTCTCTCCCTGTTCCCATCCCTGATCTGTTCTCCATTTCTCTGGGTCTTCTCAAGAATGCTATATGACTGGAATCAGCCAGTATGTTATCTTTTGGGGGACTGGCTTTTTTCATACCATAGAATCCCTTCAAGATTCATCCAAGTTGTTGGCTTTTCAATAGATCATTCCTTTCCATTGCTGAGTAGTGTTCCATGGTACGGATGTACCACAGTGTGTTCAACCCCTGACCTGCTGAAGAACATCTGGGCTGCTGTTTTAGGACTATTATGAATAATGCCGCTGTGAACACTCAACGCGCAGGTTTTGGGGTGAGATTAAGTTTCCATTTCTCTGGAATACAGTCTTTCAGTTTTAAACTCTACAGGCCTATGATTTCATTCCTTTGACAAATATTTATCGAGCACTTACTATGTGCAAGTGCTGTTCTAGACACCAAGGATGGAGCAGTAAATGAAGCAAAGACCCCCGCCCTTCCCAGTAATGCAAAACTGAATAACTGAGCAGATGGCTTCTAGCAAAGTCCACTCTACAGCAACACACAGAAATGGATAAAGTTCACTGATTAGTGATAAAATTAGTAACTGCTCCTACAAGCTGGGTCAAGTGTTAAGCACTTGAGTCTATTACCTTCTTGTTAAACCTGCGCTGCCTCAAGATGAAGAGCCCGACAACTCTGTAGCAACTTTTCATTCAGGTCCTTGTAATACTGGAACAAGCCTCCAGTGTTCCCATTTCACAGGCTGTGGAAGCACCAGCACCATTTCCTGACATCTCAAATAACAGTAACATTTCTTGAGTGTTGACCAGGTTCTGAATTGTTCTGAGATTTGTCACAAATATCACTTTAAATCCTCCTAAGGATTTAACTTTAACTGTAAACTACTCCCTCAGACAACTACACTATTAGCCCATCTTACAGAAGGGAAAACTGAGTTATAAGAGGCTAAGCAACTTGCCAAAGAGCATACAGCTGGGAAGAGCAGGGACAGGATTTGAACCCGCAAAGACAGAGGGTGGTGATTTAATGACCTAAACAAGGAGCCATCTTCCCTTTTGGTCCACACCCACTTCTGCGATGTTTTAACAGTCGTCCCCTCCCGTTACCACACACCTCCTTAAGGGCCCCAGGCAGTGACTGTTTCTAATATAAATTGGACAGTTCCTCATTAACTATGAAAGACCTAAGTGCTGATCACCTCAATCAATGTTCTAAGCTCTTGTCATTATAAAATGAAATAATCAGGTCAGCCAAGCCTATTGCCTGTAATCAAATGTTTCTCTCCTCAATGTGCTTTTGCCCGCAGGGTCCCAGATGCCAGTAGGCTGGGTCCTTTCTCCATCATCAAAAACTTCATCTAGGGGCACCTGGGTGGCTCAGTTGGTTGAGCAACTGCCTTCGGCTCAGGTCATGATCCCGGAGTCCAGGGATCGAGTCCCGCATCGGGCTCCCAGCTCCGTGGGGAGTCAGCTTCTCACTCTGACCTTCTCCCTTCTCATGCTCTCTCTCACACTCTCTCTTTCCCAATAAATAAATAAATAAATAAAATCTTAAAAAAAAAAAAAACAACAACTTCATCTTAAGTCATCTTAAGTCTGAGTTCCACAGCTCTCATGACAATGAAAATGCTAGCCATGATATAATAGGAATATTTAACCTCCAATGTTTCCAAAGTCTTCAACAGGAGCAGAGAGCTTGTTCTTTCTCACGACAGGAGCTGGCAGCTGGGGGACAATTACTGTGCCCATTATTAGGCCTCAACTTGCTTCTGTGTTGCTTCCAGGTTAAGTATAAGGGACCTAGGAATTATGCAACTAGAATCAGGCTGGACCCTTACTGGAAGCTGAGAAGACCGCAGGGAGCAAGAAAACTTCTCAGAGCTTACACTTCAATAGGGTAGACAGACTCTAAATAAATAACCCAATCTCCAATTACAAATTGAAACAACTACTAAGAAGGGCACCAGAGGGTGCTGATACAAGAATAAAGGGGGGAAATGTGCTTTAGCAAAAAAAAAAATGGTCAGGAAAGGCCTCTCTGGGAGTAGATGGGAATTGAATTAACCAGCCATGGGAAGAGCATCTGGGGCAGAGAGAGAGCATGTGCAAAGGTCCAGGGGCACAAATAAGCTTTTCAGAAACCAAAAACATTTAAGGAACTCTCTGGCTTTGTCTTCTTTCACATTCCCTATTACTCACTCAGTCCCATTCATGACGTTCCTCAAGTCTTCCAAACACATTCCCCCATAGGGAATGCCTGGAACACCTCCCAGGCTTTCTGCATGACCTGCTCCACATGTGTGCTGGTAAATGCTTCATAATGCTTCACAAGCAGCTCTCTGGAAAAAAAGTCCTCATTTGTAGCATCTGCCATTTCCATGGTGTAAATACTCCCACCACAGCGGAAGTCAAGCAACCAGCCAGATGTCACTGAACAAGGAGCCGAGAAGAGATGGGGGCAATTGGCTCTCATGACCCTGCACAAGCCAACTCCAGCACATCACTGGCTTGCTCTTTCATATCAACTCAGGCCTTTAAACGTCACCTCTTAATCCTGTCCTAATGCCCCCCCATCAAACCAGCACCCCTCCCCACCCTCTCACCCGGTATTCATCTGTTCATTGCCACCTCTCTCCCTTGAGCAAGGGGCAGCTCCACGTGGACAGGGAATTCTGGTGGCCCGCTCACTGTTACATCACCAGGGTCCAGAAGAGGATTGGCACGTAGCAGAGGCTCCAACATTCAGAGCATAAAAGGATGATGAAAAGGCCTGTGTGGCTGGGTTGCGGTGACATGAGGGACAACAGAAGATGGGGGTAGGTCAATACGGCCAACTACCCATGACCTGGAGCCTCTGATGTGAGCCTTGACTTTCCTCTGAAAGCTTCTGAGCAACTGAGTGACGAGACTTGTGTTTTCAGAAGCCTCCTTTGAATGCTGGGTGGGGAAAAGTCGCCCCAAGTGGCAGAAAGAGAGGGAGAGACTGAGGGACACTCTTGAGATGCATTCTGGGGGCAGAGAATCAATCTTCAGGCCTTGGAGACCCCAGCTAGATCCTGAGGCTTCCACATATCCCCTGCACCCAGTAAGAGCCTCTCCAGAAGGGGGTCGCCAGGAAGCCTGGGTGACGGCGGGCCGTCTGCCAACCCCCCAGCACGTGGTTCCTCATTATACAGTGTAGTTGCTGCTGCCAAGCCTCCACAGCCACTTGCATACCGTTTTGCTTTTAAAATAGAAGTTTCCTGTGAAATTGCAAATAATTCATCGCCAAGAGTCCTTAAAACGTTCACAGGTATTTAAAATGCTATATAATCAAGTTCGCAAAAATATAAAGTGTAAGCGTTAAAATACTTTAATGTTCTAATTAAAACCGACCACTTATGCCCCGGCGCTGACTCCTGTTTACTATTTCTGAAATAGCCGGTGGCCTGCTCTGGGGAAAAAAAAAAATTTTTTTTATATCGGTCTTATAAAAAAAAGGGAAAAGTTAAGTTTGCTCTCTCCAGCAATACACTGAAGGAACTAAAAACCACGCTCTCAAAATATCCACAGGTTGCCAACTGCTAAGGTGTAAGGGGGCAGGGGGCATCTGTGGGCCCTCCACTTGCTCCCTTGAAAACACAGACTGGGTAGAAATGAGGAAAAGAGGAGAAAATCAGCGTTCTGAGAACACCCGCCACCCCAGACACCACCCACCACACCAGCCCACCAATTAGGTCCTCGCTGCTGGAAGCCGGGAGGGAAACCGTGTTTATTTATAAGGTTTGAGGAGATGGGTCAAGGCTCTATTTCCTCATAAACTTTGGTCTCTGTCAAGCACAGCTGTGATACCTTTGCATATGCTGTTCCCTCACACTTGCCCCTGCAAACTTCTACTCGGCTTTCTGTTCTCGGCTCCTCAAAGCTCTCCCTGGTTATTCCCAGTACTCGAGGAAATCATCCTGTTGTCTGCTCTGCTCTCCCTGTTCTCCTGTGCTATGGGTGGTTTGTCACCCTACTCCCACCAAAGCGACATTGAATGAGCAGTTTCTTGGGCCAAATGTGGGCTGCCCCGTTAATGGTAGCCCCTGACTAGTACCTGGGCCTCTCTTCCCAACCTTGGCTCCCGTCGCATGAACTCTTTTGTGCTTCCCTTCCTCGGCACTGAGTGCCATCCATAACCATGTATTTATTATAGTCTGTGCATCTGCTTGTTCAGCGCCCCCTCCTCATCTGGGCTGTAATTTCCATAAGATCACAGGCCACGCAGGTGCCCAGGGCCCATCTACATGCACCCAGTAGTTATGCACTAATGGCATAGAAAACAGTCTTTAAGCTCCTTCCTGAATTTCAGTCCTTTCAATAAAATGCCTCATTCATTCCTTCATTCCTTCATTCAACAATACCACCTTCCCCCCTTACTATGAACCCACTTTGTATCAAGACCCAGAGACACCCCAAGATGCATGGGTTCTGGGTTCCCCAAGCCCTCTCCACCCCAAAGCATTCTTCTTCCTTTTCCATTTGCCCCTAGCTCCATGGACCCATCGGGCCTTGGACCTTGGACCCTGGACCCTGGAAGATCAGGCTCCAACATTCTTCTACTCTATGGTCTCCTTGACCTTTAAATCCCTGGCCCTCTAGTCCTGTTCTCAAAGGCCTCGAGCACCTATGTCCTCCCTCTCCATTCCTGCCCTACTTCTGGGCTGTATCAACATTCACCAGCATGCTGGCTGCTCCCTGGCTGGACTCCCTGCTCCCACTCAATCTGACACAGTGGTTCTCAGCTGGGGGGTACTGTGCCCCCCAAAGGGACATTTGGCAGTATCTGGAGATATTTTTGGTTGTCCCATTTAGGAGGGAGGCAGTGGGTAGAAACCAGGGATGCTGCTAAACATCCTACAATGCACAGGACATCCCCCACAACCAACTGGTCCAAAATGTCAACAGTGTGGAGGCTGAGAAATCTTGTGATCAAAAGAACCTTTCAAGCAAAGCTCCAAACATCTCACTCTCCTGCTCAAACACCTTCTAGGGCTACCTATGGCCCACAAAGCTACCCAGCATCCCCTCTTGACATTCACAACCCTGCCTTCTCCCAGCCCAACCCCCCATCTCCTTTCCATACATGAGCCAAGCTGACCTGTTCAGCGCTTCCCAGCCTTGGCCCTGACCTTCCTACCTCCAGGCCCTCATTCATGCTGTACACTCTTCTGCCAGCCTGTCAAGCCTTCCAGCTTTCGGGGTTTGTATCAGTGCCCTGTCCTTTCTCCCAGGCCCCCCAGCTGATCTAATCTCTGTCTTTCCTCTGCTTCCATGCCCTGGGCTTCAATTTTCCCTAGACCACATGCCACCCCTGTCCACTCGCTCACTGCTGCTTATGGGTTCTCTCAGACTCTGGAAAACTTGGTCTCACTCATCTCTCCCCGAAAAGTACCCAGCACAATACTTGTCATACAGTAGATGTCCAAGAGACAATGAACTAATTCAAACACGTTTTTTCGTTGAAGTTTCAAATCCAGAAAACTCCCTAAATGCAAACCCAAGTCTGGCCATCAGCCTTTTGTTGGACTGATTCAAAATCCCTTTAGTTTTGCCTTAAATGGTACATCGTGATTTCCACTTTTCCCCTTCTCATGAATTCAGTGCAGAAGCCTGAACGCTCTGCCCGCAGCTTGAGCAAAAAACAGAGATGCTACCAAGCTCCACGTTATCGCCACCCGCAACTGCCCCAACCTTTTCAGGGATACTGCTGCTCTCTGCAGCGGGTCAATTTCTTTTTTTAAAAATTTTTTATTAACATATAATGTATTATTTACCCCAGGGTACATGTCTGAATCATCAGGCTTACACATTTCACAGCATTTGCCATAGCACATACCCTCCCCAATGTCCACATCCCTACCCGCCCCCCCACCTCCCAGCAACCCTTAGTTTGTTTCGTGAGTTTAGGAGTCTCTTATGGTTTGTCTCCTTCCCCATCCCATCTTGTTTCATTTCTCTTCCCCACCCCCCCATTACCCCCTGACCTGCCTCTCAAATTCTTCATATCAGAGAGATCGTGTGATAATTGTCTTTCTCTGACTGACTTATTTCGCTTAGCATA
>CM052808.1:6928574-6953909 GCA_028533885.1 Nasua narica | reverse complement strand
GATCTCCCAACCCTGAGATGACATCAGCTGAAACCAAGAGTCGGACACTAACCAACTGAGCCACCCAGGTGCCCCGATCTATGTTCTTCTCTGTATATTTGTTACATTTGGACAAAACGTCTAATGAAACGGTGATAAAGATTTCTCTCAGAAGCAGGTGATTTTTATTTTCTTCTTTTTGCTTATTTGTTCTTTCCAGAATTGCCACATTGAACGTGTCTTAACGTTTTTAATGACTGAGTAGGCCAACAGCAAGTGTGTTTATTTATTCATCAAAAATGTGCTGACCCCTACAATGTGTCACTGCCCCCCAGCACAGGGCACTGGAGGTGGTAAGGGAAGAGCTCTTGGTCTTGGTGGGGGTGAGGAGAGCATGGAACTACAAGTTGGGTCTGAACCACAAGCAGCCAGCAGCCGGGGATTTCACCTGCCCAGCCCAGTGTTTTAATCAATTTGATTCTCCCAGGGTAGAGTCATGTCTCCCCAGCTGTCTGGCACCCCCACTTCCCCACTAAACTTCCTCCTGCTTACCCAGGGCTGAATCCATCATTAATGTTACCGTCTGCCCCTCCACTCATGGGAGTTAGCCATTCCCTGAATTAGATATTGCAATCAGCACTATACTCTGACCGAGAAATGGACAAGGGACTATAGAAACAGAGGAAGCAAAACTGTATGGGGGTTTGGAAGCCCAAGGGGAGGGAATTTGCTCTTGATAGGAACACAAGACAACGCGTGGACAAAATACCACTCAATAAATAAGGCAGGGCTTTATTTGTGGTCAACCCTGGGGTGGAGGTGTTGCCAAGAGTGAACACTTAAAAGAGAGGTGGGTGTTGACAGAGGAATAGGAGTCCACTGGATAGACCAGGTATGGAAAACTACTATGGACAGGGAAACAGCAGGGAGGGGAAATAATGTTGCTCTCTGGAAGTCACAGTCACTTTATTATTTTTTTTTTATTTTAATTATTTATTTGAGAGAGAGAAAGAGAGCACAAGCAGGGGGAGGGACAAAGGGAGAAGCAGGCTCCCCACTGAGCAGGAAGCCCGATGCGGGACTTGATCCCAGGACCCTGGAATCACGACCTGAGCCAAAGGCAGATGCTTAACTGACTGAGCCATCCAGGCGCCCCTCACACTCCCTCTACTATGGCTGCTGTATGGGCCATAAGGGAGGGTCAGCCAGGGTGCATCCAGGGAAGTGAGCATCAGCCTCAGCTTATTAAGCACTATATGCCAGGCACCATGCTAAGGAAGTGTTTTGCCTTATTATCTTCACTAAACCAAATGACCCTATTCTACGGATGGGAAAACCGAGGCTCAGAGAAGTGACAAGACCGGCTCAGTGAGGATGGCAGAGCTGGAATCCAGAACGATCCACATTCTTAACCCTGAGATCGTCCCCCACCCCTCGCACAGGAGAGCCACGGTGGCACTGTCAGCACCCCTTCTCCTCTCCTCTCAGGGGTCTGCCTGGAGCTACTAGACCCCCTGAGGCAGCGCACAAGTCAGCAAAGAAGGGAACAGAGTCGAACCGGGAAAGGCAGAGCAGGTGAGCTACAAAGCACTGCTGCAGGGCCCTGCTGGGAACATAGTAGAAAATACCAGCTGCTCCAACCAGCATCGCCTTTAATCTCTTCAGAAAATGGATGCTGCTCCTGGGTCCCTGGAGAGCCTAAAGTTTGGGCTGAAGGCTTTCTGGAAAAAAAGCTCACTGTTGCCGGCGTCTCCACAGTCACCCCGGGTGACGTCTGACACTCCGGCACCGACTCGCTGACAAGCATCTTCAAAGGACAGAAATCGGCCAGCTTTGCCATCTTTTCATACAGATGTCATTCACCCACAGGAAGCGCCATGCATTGTGAGAGTTATTTTGGTTGGAGCAAACCAACCCCAGAGCAAATCCAAGAAAGAAATAAAAGGAAGGGGAGGGGGGAGAGCAACTCAGGCAAAAATGTGAAAAAGTGGCGTTTGGCTAAACTGCACACAAAACAATCTTTTTCAAGATGATCTTTTTTGAGATCAAAGATGAGCCCGGAGAACTGTGCTGAACGTCGGCAGGTGCAGCAGGCTCAGGAAGGCGTTGGGGGCCTTGGAAGGTATCTATGGGCCACATTTAAATGGGCAAAACCCAGGCCCAATGAGCCACCTGCTTGGCTCAAGTGTGACCAGGGAGGAGCTAGCGGACTCCTGCTAAGGGGTCCCAACAAGCTCCTCTGAAATGAATCGGAGACCCAGAGGATGGGAATAGCCCACATCTGCTGACACTCTTGCGGGACCTTATTTCTCTGGGACATTTATTGATATGACTATGGCCAAATCACTGTCCAGCCCCTCTCTAAAATTTCTTGTGCAGAAAGAGTGTTCAAAATCCCACAGACTGTGGAGTGCTGCCCAGGGTTGTGTCCTGGCACACCGTGTAGCCTCCCTCTGTCCCCTTGTCCTCCACATGATGTTCTTCAAACAACAGGGCACATCCTGCACCATCGGGCAGGTCAGCACCAGGCCAGTGGCAGACATGACGTGTGTCTGCTTTACCTTTGCAGAAATTTGGCGGAATGGAGTGGCCAAAAGTTTCCAGAACCTTCCATAGGTAGATGTTTTCGGGGTGTTTCTCATTGTAGGTGGTAGAAAGTTAATCCAAGTGAGCTTACATAAAACAACAAAAAACAACAGGGTGGGCACCCATGATCAAAGTATAAAGAGACAGAGGAGAAGGTAGTCTCCACAATGATTCAACCAGGGCTCTGTCTTTCTTTTTATCTTGACTTAGCATCTCTCTGTAGGCTGGTTGCCCTCTGTCCCCATGTGGCTGCTTGCAACCCCAGCTACAGGCAACTCTAGGCTTCCATCCTTCCAGCAACTCAGCTAGAGAGAAAACAGACTGCCCTCTCTGTTCTAATTGAAAAATCCCAGAGAAGCTGATTGGCCCAGACTGAGCCATGTGACTTCCCTCTGGACTAATTACCATGGATGGGGGTAGAAGTACTGTGAGTGGCTGCACCCCATCTCCCTGGGTTGGGTGAGGTGATTGAGGGGAAGAGGTAGAAAGCATGAAGAAGGCCACTCCAGGAATGATAAGGTATAGAGCGCTACAACACAGTGAGCAATGGTCTCTGTCCCACTGCCTGATTTTACTATTCCATGAGCACTTGAGGGCTTTGCCACCTCCCCAGCCCGATTTCTCCAAGTCCATTATCATGAGAAGCAGACTCATAATGGCCATCTGGGCCACAGAAAGGAATATTCATTGAGCATTCCCCAGGTCCCAGGCATTCTGCCAAGTGCCTTCCATGAATGATCTCATTGGATCCTTTTGGCAACCCTTTGTCATCCCATCTTATAGTTGGAAAAGTTGATGTTCAGAAAAGTTCAGGGGCTCACCCAAGATCACACAGCTTGTAAGAGGCAAAGCTGGGATTTGAGCCTGATTCTAGTGGACTCAAAGCCAGTGCTCTTAACTGTGACCCCATTCTGACACCTAGAGTAAAACACTTTAAGGAGTCAAGCTCCCCTAGAGGGGCACAAAGGGGTTTACATGCTGGGATAGAGGAAGGTCCCCAAGTATAATGACCATGGGGTGGTATTCCCTACACCGATGCTTGTCACTTGTACACAGCTGAACCCCCTTCATCCTACATCCAGTGCCTAGCGCCAGTAGATGCAACAAATGTTAGCTGAACTGGATTCAAGCCCTGGACAAAGACTAAGATGGAGAGATTCCCCAGGAGATACTTAGCCTCTGGTCCCTGGAAGTGACAATGTGGGCCCTGACCCCAAGGGCAAGTGACAAGTGTCAGTTCACCTGAAAAGCATGGTGCGGCCAGACATGCTAAAGAATTCTAACGAAGAAGTTCAACCTTTCATTACACTGAAAGAACTTCTGTGTCTAATACGGGAGACAAGACAACCTGAAAGCGTTCCCCACCACGAATTACCCAGAAATGCCGGAAAAAATATACCAGCATCCCTTTAAATATATAGGTCAGTTCAGTAAGAAAGTAAGAAAAATTCCCAAAGGCCAAAACTGAAAAGGAAACTCAAACTCAAACTGCTAAGTATGTGAACTGATACTTCAGTGTCCTTGGCAATAAAGGGGTGGGGACAGGTGCCCACGGTGGTAGTCCAGAGACCTTCGCCCTCAGTCAGAGTGGGTCAGGAGACAATTTGATCTGTTTTAGCCTTGCCTCTAGATTGGAAAACCAAAAAGTAGACTCCCTTGAGAATTTGTAACCATAGGTCTGTCTTCACATGAGTTTGAAGTTCAATTTTATACTACCCTTGGAACTCTCAGATTTGTGTGCATCAGAATCACCTGGATGGCTTGTTAAAACACAGATTGATGGGTTCCACCCCCCACCCCCCAAGATTCCTGATTCAGAAGATCTGGGATGAAGCCCAAGAATTTTCATGTCTTAGTTCCCAGATGCTATTGGTCTAGGGAGCACACTTGGAGAACTAATGCTCTCAGGCAAGCAATTAACATTAAAAAAACAAAAATCATTCGCCTCTGGTAATATCCCTGGACATTATGCAAAAGCAAATACAAAATCTCTCTGGAGCAGGAATGAGTGAACTATGACCTGTGGGCCAAATCCCACCTGCCCACAGGCCAAATCGAGCCATCCCCATTAGTCGATGTATTTGTGGGTGCTTCTGCTGCACAACAGCAGAGCTGACCAGATGTATCAGGGACTACAGACTGCGAAGCCAAGAATATTTATTATGAAGCCTTTCACAGAAAAAGCCAACTTCTACTCTGGAGTAACTCAGGCCACCCCAAATCCCCAAAGATTTAATCCTATCAAAGATGAGCTCTCAATCTAAAATTACAAAACTCACAGGGAAACAGTGTACTGTATGTGTGAGAATTAATAGACACAACAGCTAGTGGGATCAGATCCAAGAACTTCAGATAGTGGAATTATTATATACAGATCTATAAACGTAATAGAAGGACAACTCTCAGGTCCTTAATCAAGAGGAACGATGATACTGAAGACGATGACATTTACTGAGGAGCTACTGTGTGCCAGGCTTTGGATCAAGGGCTTTATACGGTCCAAATTCTTTTCATGTGAAGAACTCCACATCAAGTATGAGACCAAAGCTCAGAGATGTCTCTTCACTAACCTAACTCGACATAGCAAATATGAAGCAGAGCGAGGATGAAACCCAGGTCTTGGCTAAAACCGAGTTCTACAAGGTTCTGGAGCCTATGACTCACTTTCCCTCCACAAGTTGATACACAACAGAGATCAAGAGCTCTTAACTTGGAGTAAATGGCTCCAAGTTTGGAGGACTCAACAACCCACTGAAACTATATGCAAAATGCTACGTGTCTCTATCATGTTCTGGAAGAGAAGATCCACAGCTTTCACCAGATGCTCAAAGTCAAAAGAACCCCTGAGACAGCCAGATCCAAATGAGTATCCTTTCTCCACATCACACCGGAATCATATTAATAGCAAACATTTCTTATACACAATGCCAGAGACCATGTGAACTTTGTAAGTATATGCTTGTTTAAATCCCACACAACCCCATAGGAAGTACTTTTATCATCCCCATTTTACGGATGAGAAAACTGAGGCCACAGAGGAGTCAAGTAACTTGCCTGGGGTCCCATAATTAGCAAGTGGCAGATCAGGGACCCCAGACTGGAACACACTCACCTGCACATTTAATATCTACCAAACTGCCTCCTGACGCCTGTGGTAGCCAGCTCTCCAGTTCGGAATTCAATCACTTGTCTATACAAGCACGGAGGGCCCAGGGTCTTTCCTGTCTACCCTGGAACCATTTCCGCATGCACAAGAAACATGAGCGTCCTTCTACCTGCATTTCAGGGCATCGCCCCATGCCTAATCCCAATCTCTAGGTCCAGAGGAGTGTTTCCAAGGCCAGCCAGATACGAACTGGATATTTCTTGGGAGTGTAAGTACGCCCCTGTCCCCACCACCTCGCGTGGCACCAGCCCACACACCAACTACCTCCTTGGATGGTGCCTTGCTCATCGCCAGCATAAACACACATTTACCCAATTTCTCAGAATGAGCAATATTTACTCAACAGCCCAGAATGGCTCATATGCAACTATTAAACCCCATTGCCTCAGTCTGCAGCACAGAGCATGATAATGAATCAGTATTTTGGAGCGATTACGATGCTAATAAGAATGTGTCAGGCACAGAATATCACTATGTAGGGGCGGCCGCCAAATCCCCGGACTCCCTGCCTCATTCGGGAATTCCACCATTCCAGAAACCAGCCTGCATGAGGAATTCCAGCTCCCGAGGTAGGCCACGCTTGAGTTACTGGAACACAAAGCAGATGAGAAATAGAGCCCACCATTTCGCAGAGGGCGGGCCCTGCTATGCTAGCCCTCAGCGGGGATGTGGAGAGAGACAGTTCCCCCTCTTGACAGCTCTGAAAGGCCCCGGAGCCCCCCATGCTGGTGGGGCTTAGAGTTTTAGCATGGCATTTCACACACTCAGACATGCACAAACATTGGAGAAAAAAAGACTTATTCCCTCAGGCTGCGTGCCTGGAGCAATGTTAGATTTGGTGGGGGGTTTTTGGTGTTTTTGTTGTGTTTTTTTTTTTCTCTCTCTCTTGGATCTCTTTTCACATGCCCCTAGGTAAGTAATAAATGGCAGAAAGGAAGCATATATCTGAGGCCTTTCCTACTCCCTCCCCATTTGCCCAGAGAAATTGTCCCTTCCTTGACCTGCTCCATCCTGTACACTGGTGAATTTTATGAATGCCTGGAGAGGCCGGGCACACAGTCTTCAGTTACAGTGATGGAAGGGGGTAGCTGAGCCTCCTTATCTTGCCACTTCTCCCCCACCAGGCTCTATGCCCTAAGACCCCTCCAATTCTGCTCCTCTTTCATCCCTCCAATCCTCCCTCCCCAGCCAATGTTTCCCTCAGTTCAGGATAAAAGCCTCAGTAGGACCTACAAGCCCTATTTAAGCCAACCCTGTCTATCCTCCCCAGCCACACCCCACTTCTCGGCCCCTCACCCTCTCAGGTTCACTTCCTGGAACCAAAAATGTGTCCTTCCACCCCAGAACATTTGCATGTGCTGCTCCTATCCTCTACGTGGATAACCGCAGTCCCTCTTCTCTTGGCCAGCTCAGGAGTCCTTCCCTAACTTCCAGACTAAATCTGTTATATAATCTCATCATTCCTGACTCATTTCCTCCACAGCCCTCAGCAAGGTTTGCAATTTCAAATATGTGTGATTATTTGATTAATGTCAGTCTCTTAAGGGATTTTACTTCTATACACCATGGAGACCAACAGTGCCACGAGGGCAGAGAACACATTCGTGCAGATCACCAGGGCGTCCCCCAGCACGTGGCCCAGGACCTGGCACATAGCAGGTGCCAGAGAAATATGGATGACTGACTGACTGGATGGATGGATGGATGAATGAATCCCCAAGCCCTAGCCCCCTCCTCACTCTGCTTTCTCAACTGGCTGCCCCTTCACTGAGTTGAGCCCCACAGCTTTTCAGGGCTTTGCTACATGGTCCTGTTTTATCTACTGCAAAGGGCCAGGTTCACATTACAAGCACCTGAGAAATATTTAATCACAATAAAATGCTGGTGGACCCCCCAATCAGAAGAGCCCTGTGCCCTCCCCCTGGTTTAGCTGTGTGTTTCCACACGAGATTCCCCAACGGACATGCATACAGGCAGAAAAGCGCCTATGTGTGAATGTGCCTGCCATATTCTTTCAACAAGGGCTAAGTGAGCACCCGCTCCATGCCAAGCACAACTGCCAGGGGAAGAGCAGCAAATAAGACAGACCCACTCCTGGCTACACAAGAGGTGTAACCCTTACCGGGTGTTACTATATGCCAGTCCCCAGTTAAACACTTGAGGTAAACTTACTCATCTAACATCAGTAACACCTCTTCTCATGTGAGAAAGTACCCATTTCACAGACATGGAAACTGAGGTACAGACGGAACAGCACTGGCCTGAAGTCTCACTGACAGGGCTCGACTTGAACCCCATCTCCCCAACTCTGGAGACAGGTTTTTGGTCACAAGGCCCTCCATCCCTCATTGCCAACCAAGAACATAAACCCAGAAACACATTTTTTTTTTTCATGACTGCTGTCTTTTAGAAGCAAAAAAGAACCAAAAACCAAAAAACCAAAACCAACCTGGAGATGCCCAGGGACCAGGTCTGGCTGAGGGGAGAGTGATCCATTTGCTTCATAATGTATCAGGCTGGTAAAATGCTTGTTCTAAAGACAACAAAATGCTATGCAAAGGCTATTGCCAATGTTAAGTGAAGAGACCAGGAAATAGGATCAGACATACTGATGATGGCAAACCAGGGAGACAGAGGAGCTGGAAGCACACCAAAGTGCTAACAGAGGCTGCGTTCTTGGCATCTTCCCCCGCCCCGCCCCCCCGCTTTCTTTTCTGTATTTTTGAAGCCCTCCAATAACATGGCAACATGGCTTTCATAAGACAAAATTAATTTTTTAAATCCCTTCTTTCCCTTCCGGCCACGGGATTCCGTGCCTGTGCCTCCCTGCCCACCGTGCAACCCAAAACGCCTTCCTCGGTTCCTCTGGGTCCCCTAACAACTCAGTAAGAAGGCAGAGTAAAGAGAGCCGCGGTGCCCTTGTGTCAGGATCCTGGGGATGGCAGGAGCGGGAAAACGTGTCTCTCCTCCCTCCTCCGTGCGTGTGTGCACACGCGTGGGTGTGTGAGCGCACGTGGGCATGTGGCCGAGGACGCCTGGGGCCTGTGGCTCACCAAGCAGTCTCCCCAAACTGAGCCTAGTGTCCACACAGCCAGAGCAGAGAAATTCCCGGGGCCTCCCTGGGGAGGTGGCAGCAGGACAGGCCGAAGGCCCCGGCATCCCAGGGCCAAGAAGTGGCAGGTGTCACCATTCACTTTCTTTTAAAACATCAAGCTCTTCTTGGGGGGAGATAACTGTG
The DNA here is from genome assembly GCA_028533885.1 of Nasua narica. NCBI lineage: Eukaryota > Metazoa > Chordata > Mammalia > Carnivora > Procyonidae > Nasua > Nasua narica. Next base: position 6,944,940 of record CM052808.1, on the reverse strand, counting down.
TCATTCCCCTTCACCTTTATCACTGGCACCTGGCCGCCCAGAGGATTGAGCTGATAATAGGGAGGAAGCAGGGAGGAGGCAGCAAGCCTTCCTTCTCTCTGCTTCTAAGCACCTCTGTCTTTCTTTGGCTCTCAGAGAAGCAGTCTCGTCTTGTCCTCACTTCATGGAGGTCACTGGCTCCCAGAGACCTTCCCAGAGCTGCGGGCTAGGCAGGGCTGGGGCTGGGGAAGTACAATTTGCTCCTCTTAGCATCTTCAAACCAAATCAAACTGATGCTTCCTGTTGGGGTCCAAGAAGTTTAGGAGTGAGACACACGCTCCCAAAACTTTCTGGGAGCAGCAGAACTGTTGTGTCAACATCAAGCTCTGTGCTGTGACAAGAGTCAACAACACAGACAAAAATACTGCCCTCAGGGGTCTGAAAATAAGAAAGACAAGGCCAGCAATCCCAACGAACTATAATGCATTTTGGGGGGAGCGCCCTAATCCTGCCAGGAGGTTCAGAAAAGTCTCCCAGATTAGAGATGTGAGAGAAGTTTGCCTGGCAGAGTGATGACGAATGAGTTCCAGGCACGGGGACTAGCAGAAGCAAAGGTCTGAGGTAAGAAAACATAAAGCATCTGTGGCTCAAATAACAGTTAAGTCTGCCTGGAGGAGTTGGAGACAAGGAAATCTAGTAAGAGATACGATGGAGGAGGCAGACCAGGGTGGGAGAAGGTGATCACAACAGGTCTCGTAAAGCCAAGATAAAAGCTTAGACTTCATCCCATAAGCAATAGGGAGCCACTGAAAGTTTTTAACTGGAGGAGTAAGTGTGGTGACCTGATTTTGTTTTTTTATAAAGATCACTCAAGGTGGAGTTCAGGGTTTGTGACTCTTGATTTTAATCTCAGAATCAAGCAAGGGCATTGCCATGTAACCTAAGTCACCTAACTCCCTCCCTGATTTCCTGGGGATCCTGCTACACAGAGTCCTATGACCTGCCAAAAAGACCACATGAGTTGGGAATCGAGGCCTGAAATTCACATCCTAGGCATCTCTCTCTGACCCTCGGTCTTGCCCATCTGAGAAATGGAGGTAAGACTCCACCTGTCTCCTCAAGTTGTGAGGATTAAATGAGTTCATACCTGTCAGGGGCTCAGCATGGTGGCTGGTGCTAGGAAAGCAGTTGCTAAATAATTAATATTGAGATGATTCTTTTCACCAATTTAAAGCCCCCTGAAGCACTGGGACAGATGTGGAGACCCAGGGACCACAGGTCCTGTCTGGCATTTACAAATAAGTTTGATCCATGTACCCAGCATTTAATTATTTTCCATTTCTTTCCTACATTTACATCTTGAAAGAATGTTCACAAAACCCAGATTTCTGGCTTCTCTTGAAAATCACAACCATCTGCTTAAACCCACTGCTGTGCTGCCCCTCGAGCACCCCCTGAAGGCGTGAGCCATGTCTTCTCCCCCAGCTCCAAATGTCAGACCAGCTGGGGGTTGACCCCAAAGTAGGGAGCTTCCTAGAGCTCAGGGCTGAAGACGCTAAATCTGGGTAGGGGAGAGATAGGGAGGGAGTGGCTGTTTGGCAGAGCCCATCCTCTAGCCCAAATGTCCCCTCTATCTTGTCTCCAGCAGCCCCCCAAACCACCTTCTTTGGTAACATCCCTTCCAAGTCATCCCTCCCTTACTCCAATACCCAAGGAGCTTTTGCCCTTAAAAAAAATCCCAGCTCCATGCTGTGGCCCTCAAGACTCTGTGGGATCTGCCCCTGCCACCCTCTCCGATCTTCATCTCCTACCTCCCACCTCTAGATACAGAAAGTTAAGGTTGGAGGATGGGGGGACCAGGAAAGTAAGAAGAGGTTGGGAGTAAGCTGCCCATTTTGCAGATGGGGAAAGATGAGGCATAAAAGAGGCCCTTCCTGGAAACAAAAAGGTCCAGGAATCAGCCAGGGGTCCTACTCCCCCTCACTGGGAGGGGGCAGCTATCTCTAACTAGAACCCCCTTGACAGGGATCTCTGTCCTTATTAGGACGTTCGGGGGGCATGGTCCCCTCCACTCACCACCCAATATGCTCAGTGGGACTCTGCACATTTTTTCAGAGACCAAGCCCCATTCCGGAAATGGAAAAGTAACCCTCTGGACCCAGAAACCCTGCAAAGAGGGGTGTCCTCAGTTTATGAGCCACCTCTCCAGCCAGCCAGCATGGCAGGTGCCTTGATCTGCGATGATGTGAAACTTCCCCTCGGGCCTCACCCTCTCGGGCGCCCTCCTCCTTCTCTTGTACCTCCCGTTTGAGAACTGCTCTGTCTCTGTCTCTGTGTCTCTGTTCCCCTCCTATGTTCTCCCTTCCTCCCCAGCCAGGGAAATGAGGGTGGGGGGGAACCTCCCAAGGTCCCCAATTTAAAATAAAGTCAGATCTTTTTCTCTCCCCTTCCTCACTACCTAATAACCACACTTGTGTGAAGTTGATGCTCTACATAACGAAAAGAGAGGCCTCCTTGGAGAGGGTACAATCAGACAATTTTTAAGATCATGGAGCATTAGACCATTCCCAACTGGGTTTACTAATCAAACAGCCAAATCCTTCATAACCAGCCAATCCCTACAGGGCAATTAAATCCTTCCCCTTTAAAACACTTGCCACACTGTCTGGGGACAGAAAGAAAAATTTGCAAAATTCATTTGATAAATTAGCCAGGGAAAAGAAAGGAGTGAATCAAGCTTTGTTCTTTTCATTTTTTTTAATTATGGAATTCACAATGCCTGAATAATGTTTAATAAGAACTATGAAAATTCCTAACAGTATTACAACACAACACAAAAGAATTAACCTGGTTACCGTGAAAAATTGCATATTTAATTAAGAACAGAGAGTTCAAAACTATCCAGAGATTTCAAAAGTGCTGTTGCCTGAGGGGCCAAATTACATGCTTCCAGGGCTGCTAACGGAGTTAGCGCGTTCAGTCATTACCCAGGCGTTCCCATTAAGTGACTCTGGGCAGATGACATCAAATTCATTTCAAAAGCACCAGGAACTGAAGCATTCACTTGGGTAGTTTAAGGGAAAGCAACTATCCTGCTGGTACAAATCAGACCCCTTGTTGATAAAGGCAATAATTAAAGAATAATGTTAATTAGCTGCTTGTATTTGAAGAAAAGTACGGTGGTTGGAGCGCTTCCAGGCTGCTGAGGTGGGAGTCGCTCTTTCTGGAAGAATGGGAGGCTGCTGGTTGGAGTGGGGAGCCTGGGGGTCTACAGGAAGAGAAGGTGATGGTGGAGGCTGAGGCAGGGAGCAAGAGAGAGCCAGTTAAAGAGGATACTAGCCTGGCTGGCCTGATGCCTGAGTCCCATGTCAGAACCAGCCTGGTCTGTCCAAGGTCTTCAAGGGGACAACCTGGCAAGTGAGAAAAGATGGTGCAGTCACCATCAGGCCCACTTCCATCCTGGTAGACTTGAGCCAACCCAGATCTCCCTGTTCGGCTCTTCCTGTCATCCCAGTCCCCTCACACGGCCATATTTGTCACACCTACCCCCCTCACACAACCTCCTGTCACACTTACACCCTATTTGGCTATTTCCTGTCACACCCACTCTCCTCATACAATCTCCTGTCTCTTCACAGTCTGTCACACTTGGCCCTGAATCCCCATTACTGCTCTTACAGTAGCAGTTTTCCCCAAAGATGGCCATCACAGGATCTTTCATCACACATGCTCTTCTTACACTGTGACCTTGACATTGCTTCCATTGAATGCCAGGGTCAACAGCCTTTCCTTCTGGACCCGGGTGGTCCTTTGTAACTGCCTTGACCAGCAGAAAAAATGGAAGTGAGGCTGTGCGACTTCCAAGGCTAGATCATGAAAACACCTTTCCTCCCTCCTTGTTCCCTTGGAACACTCACCCTTAGAGCCCAACTATCATATTATGAGGAAATCCAAAGTATCCTACACAGAGAGACGATACAGAGAAGCCACATGCTGGTGTGCTGGCTGGGCAATGAAGGCCCCAGCTGACGGCCAGCATCAACCACTAGACGCGTGACTTGTCGAGTTACCCCAAAGCTCTGAATCTTCCCAGCTGAAGCCCCAGATGTCACAGAGTACAGATAAGCTGATGCAGTTGGGCTCCATCTTCTTTCCTGATTTGCAGATTCTGTGAGTAGAAATAGTCGTTTGCCTCACTAAGTTCTGGAGTGGTTTGTTACATAGCAAGAAATGACTGATACATTACCATAGACCTAAACAGTCACACATTTTAAGAACTGTCTTCATCCTCAACATCCCCTTTTCCTTGCAGACTCATCGAAGAGACCTAGCATAAGAAACAGGTCGATGGATATGACCACCAGTGACAAAAACTTCAAAAGGAAACCATAATTAGCTTCTGCCTACTGCCTCTTTAGTCAGCTCTCGACAGCCCGTGTTCTCCAAGCGCGTGCTGTGTGGGGCAGGAAGGACACAGCAAGCAGCAGGGTCTAGTGTGGAGGAGCGAGAACAGAGGAAGCCCCACACTGTGGAAGACAAACTGAGGCCCCCATGCAGCTGAATGGTCTGCCCAGGACCCACGGCTGGCTCACTGCAGAGCCAAGCTCAAGCTCAGATCCACCTAACTCCCAGGGAAGTGGTTTGATTCTCATTAGCAAGGTGCTTAATTAGGGCAGCTCGTCAATACGTCCCAGAGAAACAAATTACATTCTGGCCCCAGCCCACTCACTGTTGGCTGCCGGACCAGCCCCAACCCACTAAAGGGGCCATCCCAGGCAGGCACAGGGTAACGTGCACCGAAGGGGCCGCCGAGGCATCTAGGCAGCTCCGGGGGTTAGGGGGCCGGAGGAGCTGCCTTCCCCAGAGTACCCCCAGTGGCAGCCAAGTGGGAGGCTGGAGCTGGGCCTGGGTTTCTCTCCTCCCACTCCGGGGATGCAGAAGGCCTCAGAAGACCTCATCTACCACAAGATGCCAAGATGCTCTGCTCTCCTCAGAAATAATTTCTTCCGGAGATGAATTTCATAAAGTAGGCCATGGGCCGTGGGACCAACCCCCTCATTCTCAGAGGCTGAGGAGGATGCCCTCCGAGGGATGGCACTGTCTGTGAGAGGCTTCAGGCTGCTGGCCCGAGAGGCCCAGGTTCTAGCTAACCCTGGAAGTGAGAGGTAGGAAATAGGCCTGGCTCCTTCCAGAGTCCCTAGCATGGTCACCAGCTCTAGCCTTGGCCCTTGGGACCCTGCCATTCCAGCTGCCTGTCAGTGCCCACTCCCAGGAATTCGGGCCCAGGCTCCTACTCCTGCCAGCCAGTGCTGCCCACCATGAACAAAACACTATCACTTAAGGAGGCCAACCTGCATATACCCAGCTGTGCGCAGTATCTGCTCTGGGTCTTTTCAGAAATAACAAGAGGCACGACAGCCTATGAACTCGGGCTCTGGAGTCAGAATCCCTGACTCTGCGGAGAGACTGGGCACGTCACTTAACCTTTCTATGCCTTAGCTTCTTCCTCTGCAAAATGGGGACATTAATAGTATCTATATCGTAGGGTTGTTATGGGAATTAAGTCATTTAAATGAGAACGCACTAAGAGTTGTGCCTGGGACATAGCCACCCATGATAAGTGTCTATTAAATTAAAAATAAATAAAATAAAAATTAATAATAATGTTAAAAACCTCACAGCTCCTCTCATCCCTGAATGGTCATGTAACTCTGCGTATTCTCTGGAATGGCTACACTGAGGCCAGAAAAGCAGGATCACCTCCATACCATTCACAAAGATGGCCCGGCTGGTCCCGACAGGCCTGTAGGGGCCACACATGGAGCAGGGACGGACCAATTGGACTCAACCCCGCTCACCCCCACCCCCTTAATCCAGCTCAACTAACTGCTCCCCTGCATGAAATGTAGACCCGGGGATGCTAGCTCTTCTGCTGAACAGAGGCCAGGAATCTGAGGTTTTAATATGAGACCTCTATTAAGGCACTAGGCGTTCAGTGTTCACTAAGTGCCACACCAGTTACTGCAGCTGTGATGTAGAGAAATGAGCTCACCATCTGATGGGGGAGACCAACAAGGAACCAGGGAATCACCTGGCAGCCCGGCAGGGAAGAGAGGATGGTGCCCCACCTAGCAGGAGTCAGGGAACAGCAAAGGGGAACAGTGTTCCAAGCAGAGGGAATGCGGAGGCTGGGAAGTGTGAAGAACACAGCAGTTTGGGGATAGAGAGGATGAAAAGGTGTGGGGAGCAAGACGGAGAGCTGAGGTTGGAGACTAATGGAAGAAGCCGGGAGATTTCTAGAAGCCAGAAACTCCTGGGGCAAAATCCCATCTCTACTGGGGAAATGCCAATGTCTAGGAGAAGCCTCTGAACTCTGAACACCTGTGGGTTAGCACGCTGTTCTCATTGGAGAAGGTATGTAGCCCTTGGAGAGCTCAGAGAAGTCACTTTAAAGGGGACCAGACCCTGGAAGAGAGTTCCTTCATCATTTGCCTCCAAGCTACGGCCAGAAACCATCTCTCCCACTGCCAAGGCAAGAGGTAACAGAGAGTAAGCAGGACACCAGATGACAGAACACGTATAGAGGCCCTGAAACATACCAGACTCCGTGCTGGGCCCTTCCCATGGATTTCCCATTTCCTCCACACTCTGACTCCTGGAGGGGTCATACTGTTATTAACGCCTCCATTTCATAGATAAGGAAACTGAGGCATGAAAAGGGGCAATCCTCTGGCTGTATCACACAGTGCTGAGAGGTGAGCCAGTCTGTCCGGCGGGGGCCCCACTCTGCCCCTGCACCAACCTGCCAACCTGGGGTTTTTCCCTTTAAGGGATCAAGCTGGGGTTGGGAGAGGCAACGCAAGTGCAACCGCCAATTCTGAGGAGGCAGCGCCCACCAGCTGGCCCCGCATTACCCCAAGTAACCTCCACTGCAGCAGGATCAATACCTGGGGGGGGGGCATGCTTAGCTTTGGGGAAATCATTAAATGCTACATCAAACTAGTCAAAAAATAGTTGCATGGCAAGGAGATGTTGAAAGGAGCTTTTGCCCAAGAGCGTGAGCACACAAATGTATGCACATACACAATAAGGTGTATTTGTGGACACAGACACACACTGATACACTTGTGAGCACACTCCCAGAGACACACGCAGACACAGACACACACAAAGACACACACTCACACACACATACAGAAACATGCTAAGGTACACACACAAGAACATAGACACACATAAATGTGAAAAGATGCACACACGTACTCAAAGATATGCACACATAAAGATGCAGTTGTACACGTCAACACAGAAATATCACTGCACTACATTCACGTCCATCTCTGTTCATCTGACTGATACTTTTTGAGAGCCTACTACGTGCTCACCCCGCTGCTGTCAGGTTCTAGAGACAAGCTGCTCCATACCTTCATGGAGCCTAGGAGGAAGGCATAGCTAGTAATCCACAGAGCTATGTCTGATGCCTGCCATGGTTAAGTACAAGAGAGACTTGGTCTACCATATCAGGGGGTGGGGCATGGGGGGAGGGAAGCTGCTCCAGGGAAATGACATTGAGCAGGTTCCCAGGGTACAGGAGCAGTTAATGGGGAAAGGGGGAGAGAGGGAAGACAGACAGATATATGGGAAGGGTGTCCCAAGCAGAGGGGAGCAGGTCATGTACAAGGGGATGTGATGCACAGGAAAATGAAGAAAGACATGTCTGGAACATGGAAAGCATCGGGAATGTGGCTCAAGATCAAGGTCAAGAACAGAGGACATACTAAATAAAAATTAAACCTTAAAAAAAAAAGAACATACTAGAATTAAGCTAGTATAAATCTGAAGCTGATTCTGACAAGATGTACGTGGTAAACCCTAGAGCAACTGCTAAAAAAAAATCTCAAAAGAATAGTTAAAAAATAGTTTAAAAATCATTAATGAAATTAAAGATGTTACATGAAAAAATATGCACTCAATGCAAGAAAAGGTAGAAAGGAGGAATAGAGGAAAAAAAGACGAGACATATAAAAAACAAAAAGCAAAATTCTAGACATGTCTAACTCTATCAATAATAATTTTAATCGAGGGTAGATTAAAAATCCAATCAAAAAACAGATTTTTCAGACTGGATAAAAAAAAAACAACAAACTCAAGATCCAACTATTTGCTGCCTACAGGAGACACTTTAAATTCAGAGACACAAACAGATTGAAAACTAAAGGATGAGGGGCGCCTGGGTGGCTCGGTGGGTTAAAGCCTCTGCCTTCGGCTCAGGTCATGATCTCAGGGTCCTGGGATTGAGCCCCACATCAGGCTCCCTGCTTGGTGGGGAGCCTGCTTCCCTCTCTCTCTCTGCCTGCCTCTCTGCCTACTTGTGATCTCTTTCTCCGTGTGTCAAATAAATAAAATAAAAAAATCTTAAAAAAAAAAAGAAAATTAAAGGATGAAAAAAGATATCATGCAAACAGCAATCATTAGAAAGTAGGAGTGGCTATATAGATATTAGACAAAATAGATTTTAAAACAACAACAAAAAATGTTACTAGAGATAAAGAGAGATTTATAATGACAAAAGGGGTCAATTCGTAAGGAAGATATAATAATTAAAAATATACATACACTAATTAAAGCACCAAAGCACATGAAGCAAAATTGATGGAAAAGAAGGGAAAAATAAATAATTCAACAATAGTAGAAACTTCAGCATCTCACTCTCAATAGCAGTTAGAATAAGTAGACAGAAGATCAACAAGAAGAGAGAAGACTTGTAATACTATAAACTAAGAATGGTGGGCCGGATGAGCAGGGCTAAGCCTGGAAGGTTACGTTGGGGCCTTTGCCCCAAAGGCAATGGGGAGCTGCTGTACATGCCTAACAGGTTTTTAATAGTTTCACTAAGCTGCCATATGCCAAAAAAGAGTGGGAGAGGCTGGAGTGGGTACAGGGAAGCAAACTGGAGACCAAAGTCCAGGGGAGAAGTGACTGGGGCATAATGGGTTGCTGGGTGGCTAAGTGGATGAATGGATAGATGGGTGGGTGGGTTGATGTGGATGGATGGACGGATGGAGTAGTAGACAGGTGGATGAACTGCAGAGTGGATGGATAAAAATGGCTGAGCAGGCTTATGAATGAAGAGATGAAAGAATGTTGGATGGATGGTAGACAGGTGATGACCCAGTCCCTGCTAGACTTCCAGTTCATGGGTGCTCACAGATTTGAGAAAAGTCCTCTTTATTCTGTATTCCAGACCACATCGTCTATAATCCCCCAGGTAGACATCCAACCCCTCCTTTGCCCAAAAGCATCTCCATATATGAAGCAGAGACATGGCTGGACAGAGCACTCTCATATAGTCTGGGTCACCTCCCCTGTTCATCGTCCTTCCTAATGAGCAATACTTGGGAAACACCAGAAACCGGACCCACAAAGAGCCTTCTTCAGACCATAACTCAAGCCCTGGCTCCCCTGGCACCAACTCTTATTTCTGAGGAGGGGGACACAATACCCCTTGCCCACTGCATACCTGCCACTTAGAGGCCTCCAAAACCCACACCGGCTGGCCACTTGCACAAGGGAAGGAGCACTTGCCACCTGGCTGGGAGGCATCAGGCGTGTCCCCATGCAACCCTTTCCCCTCCGCCACCACTGAATGGTGCTGATCTTCTAAACCTTCATGTGCCCAAAGCCTTCCCATCACTAAGACCCTCTCTGGGCAGAGAGAACACATCAGTTTGTCACAGACACTCTTGTACCTATTTCCCAAACATCCCTGCTTTCCCCCAGTGATCCCTATCAGGCTGAACCCAGTAGGAACCAAACAGGGCCTGGATCCTAATTCTCCATTGCTTCAAACCTTCCATGTCTTCCAGCCTCCCCGAGAACAGAATCCAACTGAAGCTAACCCCCCACCATGGTTCACAGGGGCCTCCTTCCTGCTCTGACCTCATCCCCTCCCAGACCTTCCTTCCTTGCTCACCTTGTCCCAGCCGCACTGGCTTTCCTTCAGTTCCCAGATATGTCAAGCAGATGCCCACCTCAGGGCCTTCGATACGTTTCTTCTGCCTCACCTTTGCCTGAATGGCTCCTCATCATTCAGGTCTCAGCCTAAATGTCATCTACTCTGTGTGGTCCTTTGTGACCACCTGAAATAAACAGGTGCTGCTTTCAGCTTGATTTCAGCATCTGGTCAGGTCTTTTCTCTGTTCTGACTCTGGAATCACACATTTATTTGTTTAGCCTGCTCCTCTATACCCAGCACCTGGCACCGTCTTGGGCCCACAGCACCGGCTTGATAAAAATTTGCTATTTGCTGAAAACATGTCGGGTTCACTGCAAAGATTGGCCAGACTGGATTCAAGTCCTGTGTGACCTCAGACAAGTGACTGGACCTCCCTGGGCCTTGGCTTCCCCATCTGCAGCAAGGGTAACAGCGGAAACTCCAAGAGGTTGTTGTGAGCACAAAATGACGGAATGGAGCACGGACCAGCCCGGGAGTGGACTCAGCCTGCGCTGGGGGGCAGACAGAAAAGTGAGGGCACATCTGTCTCCCAGCGGCCATTCCAGACCCAGCCATGGCCTTGAGTCTTGGCTTCCAGAAACCAAAGTGACAGGGGAAAGCTCCACCAGGAAAGGAGAGAGCTTATGGAGCCAGATATGAAATGTAGAGCGTGGCTGATATGGCCACAAAAATGCGGGTTGGACTTAGCTTCTAAAAGAAAAAAAAAAATCTAAAAAACTTTTTTTAATAAAGCCTACAAGTCTATACCCTTCCTTCTTTATCAACGACACAATTTATTGACCGAGGAGGCCATATTGACTAAATAAATCTTGATAATGACCAAGGCAGCAATCAATACCTGCTTATTATCAGCCCAGGCCGAGAATTCCATCTTGCCGAACGCAGGCCCGACGACAGGGCGCGCCACGCGGCTCTGCACTCCAGCGGGCGGGCTGGGGATGGATGGCCGAGTGGCCCTCATTTTCCAGGCCAGGAGACGGGAATCTTTCTTGTGTTATTAATAAATCCCCACCCCCCCAACCCCACCCATGCCTCTCAGGCTTGTGGACCTGGATTCATTTCCATGAATTGACAGTGGTAAGGTGTTTTAAGAGGTTTAAAAAAAATAAAGGAAAAAATACAAGCATAGTGACCACAGATGGGGAATGCCAGGTTGGGGGTGGGGGGCAGGACTGAGGGGATGGGCTCTGGAAGAGGTACCTGGGGTCAGTGGCAGATCAAGAGCTGGGACATGGGTGCCCAAAAGACCTGGGAGCTGGGTTTGAGTCCAGACTCTGCTACTTCCTGGCAATGTGGCCTTGGACTTAACCCCCGTGCCTCAGTCTGTTCAGCTGTAAAACGGGATAGTAGTAGTTTTCCCTTCCTGGGTTATTGTGAAAATTAAGCGAGGTATTGTTTGTTAAGGGTTCTGACCACTGGCTAGCATGCAGTAAGGGTTCAATGGATACCCGTAAAGAACTGCCAGGCCAGCATTTGGAGGGGCCTGACCTCCTATTCAGTGCTTCTCTGCAAGGAGCTACTCCCTCTAGCTGCTGGCCAGTGAGGCCCAGGAGGTGAAGAGCAAACAACAATGATGACATGTTCCAGGCCCTGTGCCAAATAAGGGCTTTCATGTGTTACCTTCATCAAATCGTCACAATGTCTCTATGAGACAGAAGCTGTATTTAATTCCCATTTTACACATGAGCAAGCTGTGGTTGTGAAAAGTCTTGTGAGGTGCCCAGGGCTTCCCAGTTAGGAAACAGTAAGGCCAGGGTCCAAAGTGAGGTCCGACTGCCCCATGCCCATGCTCCAGTCCTTTCAGGGACTGCTTTCAAGGCACCTGAAATTCACATAATCGTTGTTGTTGCTAATAAATATACTGATTAATAACAGTCACCACTTCAGAAAGGCTTATGGCATGCCCGGCCCGGGCTAAGCGCCTGGACTGGGTGGTCCTCTTTACTTCTCAGACCCTTAAAGAAAAGTACTTGTATCTCCAAACGATTATAAAGTAGGAGCTTTCTGAGGGCAGAGACCGGCTCGTTTGTCCACTGCCGCGTCCCCAGCACCTCGTGCTGCTCCTGACACGGCAGCCGCTGCATAATGTGCACGAAGTCAACGAACACACGACCTGTCTAAACAACCCAGGGAAGCTCCATTCTAGACAGAGAAACTGAGGCTCAGACACGCTCCTTTGGCCACAGAAGGAAAGCGGAGACTTCAATCCTGGCCTCCCACCTGATCATAAAGTAGGGGTCTTGGGAGATGCTGAGAAGGAACCACCCCGACCCCCCAACTCTGGGGTTGCTGTCCAGAGACCCTCGTCCCGTTCTGATGCCTGCTGGGCTGATCAGGTAGGCTTTATGGAGCCAGGCATGGGGAGAGCGATGTCTTTTAGGTTAAAACGTTAACTGTTTTGTGTCCCCCATAACAGTTGTCCCACAGGCTGCAAGGACCTGCTTTGAGTTGTCTGTGACTGAGGCCACCAAACCACTGCTAATGGTCCACAGCCTGCCGGCAATTAATTAATGGATTTATTAATTAGGATGGGAGCCGCCTCCCAGGCTGGAATTGGGGTCACCAGTTTCTAAAGCGAGACTGACGGAGCTAAAGATAAACCCTCATTCACTGCGGGCCTGAGGGCTGTGCTCAATTCCCAGGCGAGGAGTGGGCGACTTTTAAGAGCCAGTGAGGGGTGAAGCAGCTGGGGTTCTAGGAGGGGCTGGATCCCCTCAGGGCCACTCCCCAAGGGGGAGTCAAGGCAGCTGCCCCACCTCAGCCTTCCTGTGGCATTCACCCACTCGATCATTCAAACACTGACTGAGAACTTATTATGTCCCTCCCCTCCCCAGATAGTAAAGGAATAGCAAATAAATACACACTATCACATTAGATAAAGCACGTGGGGTTAAGGAAATGGGGGAAGGCTATTTTGGAAACAGATGTTAGGGAGGACCTCTCTGAAGAGGTAATATTTAAGCAGAGGGCTCAGTGAAAGAGCCAGAACTATAGAAAGCCTGGGAAAGAGGGGAAAACAAGTGCAAAGGCTCTGAGGCCGGAATGGGTTGGACATGTTCACAGAACAGTGAGAGGTCAGAAGGGCTTGAATAAAGAGTGGGAGAGTGGCAGGAGATGAGAGGGAGAGATAATGGCAGGACGACAAAGGGAAAAGAGGACCGAATCATGCAGGACCTGTAGACCAAGCCAGAATAAGCAACCAGGAAGAGGCAATGCTCAAAGTGACAGCTCCCCAGGCTCCCGAGACACAGCAGGTACCTGGAATGAGCGCCTCCTGTGCACTGGGTGCCTTAGGTAGATGTCCAAATCTCACTTCTTCTTTCCTGCTGGAGACTGTGGTCCTCCAAGAAGCAGATGTAAAGGCAGGACTAACAGGTAAAGAGATTTATCAGGTCAATGCCTATGCCCACGGGAAAGAGCCAGAAGGAAGAAGAGAGGGAAGGAAGGAAGACGAGCCAGAAGAAAGAAAGGAAGGAAGGAAGGGAGGGAGGGAAGGAGGAAGGAAGGTAGGGTGGTTGGTTGGTTGGTTGGTGGAAGTGTCCTAGATTGCTGAAGAGTCTGGAGCCAGCAGAGGAGTCCTTGTGTCCCCGGAACAGGTCTGCGTTAGACCTGCACTCAGTCCCTGGCTGGGGCTGGATCTCTAAGAACAGCATCTGGGGCACCAGCAGATCACGCTTCTTCTAGTCAGGGATCTGCAAGGTGCACTCTCATGGCGCCACTGGAAAATCACCATCACCACACACATCTTACAGAGGAGAAGCAAGTCTCAGGGGAAATAACTTGCTCTGGGACATAAGGCTAGGAAGGAACAGAGCTGGGATTTGAATCCTGGCTGCCCTGTGAATAATCACAAGATGGAAACAAGAGATGGCGGTCGGAAGGAGGCATTTTGCAACAGATCAAAGAATTGGGCTAGATATCTTGTTAAAAAAATAAAAGCAATACCCAAAGCTTTTACGGTGTTTGACTATTTACGTAGCGTCCATTGACAGCGCATTCACTGAGCCACACATGTGCTCAGCAACATCTTATTTTATTCTCCACGCTCACCCTCCAGCTGACATATGAAAAGAGTAAGGATGGGGCTGGGTCCACCAGCCCGCTCAGAATCTGCGTGCAGCCTAACCTCGAGGCCTTCCTGCAGTTCCTCACACGTGCTAGTCCTCCGCCGACCTCAGGGTCTTAGCACATGTTATTCCCCCTACTGAAATGCTTTTCCCTGACCTCGTCCTTGAAATCTCAGCTGAAGGGTAACTTCTTCCAGAAGAATCTCAGAATTTAATCCTAGCGCATGACTACACACCCATCTGTCCCACGCATCCACCTTCCCCACTGTCTACGGGCTCATTGAGAGCTGTCACTTTGCCTTCTTTGTTCTATGACATCTCTAGTATGTAATTACAGGTTATAATATTTATGCTGTTTATTGTTAATTATTATCATTATATGATTATTAGTTTTAATTCTTAATTATGCCATGAATGGATAAATCTGCACTTGGAGGGTAGAGGACAACAGCAATTAACATTATATGGAACTGGGCGCCTGGGTGGCTCAGTTGGTTGAGCAACTGCCTTCGGCTCAGGTCACGATCCTTGAGTTCCGGGATCGAGTCCCACATCGGGCTCCCAGCTCCACGGGGAGTCTGCTTCTTCCTCTAACCTTCTCTCCTCTCATGCTCTCTCTCACTTTCTCTGTCTCTCAAATAAATAAATAAAATCTTTAAAAATATATATTATATGGAACTTCTACAGGCTGGGCACAGATAGCTCTGCATTTCCCATGTATGTACCCACTTAATCCTCCCAACAATCCTTAAGGGAGGGATACTACTACTATCCCCATTTTACATATGAGAAAACCAAGGCTCAGACAAGTTAAGTGACTTACCCGATGTTACACAACTGGTAAGTGGGAGAGCTGAGGCGTGAGCCCAGGCCATCTGGTTCCAGAGCCCACACTAGATGTTTTGGGAAGGCTGAGGGTACAAGGCTGGATTCTGCAGCCCATGCCACACCCCCTCAGATACCTGGACCCACAGGTGCTCGTAAGAGACAACAAGTACCCCCGATTTGTGCTCTCAGCAGAGTGGCCTCTGAGTGGCCGCCCTGCCCCGGGAAATCTGCTCCTGACCAGGCCACCCTGGTGACCCCTGTGGTCCCCCTGCCCGCAGCACCCACGCTCCAAGCAGCCGGCTGAACAAGTCAATCGACCATAATGGCTCCCGGGGAGCCATTCACCCCATCCAGTTTGAGCGACGGCGGCTTGGAGAGTCTTAAGCACTGCTCGGCTCCGGGCGTCTCGGGCAGACGACCAACTCGGGCCAAAGAGGCCAAAGGATTGATTTTCTCTTTCTTCTTTCTCTTTAATGACAAACGCATATCCTGGAATTGCTGTTTCATTTGGCTGAACTGGAGGCTGGCAGAGGCGGGGGTGGAGGGGTTAGTAGAGGAACTGGAAAGGAAGGAGGGGCAGCCACAGGCCCACTCTGGGGGGTGCCTGAGCTACTAAGAAGCAGAGACAGCAGGCTCTGTGCTCTCCTAATCCTGTTTCTTCAGGGAGCTGGTCAAGGGCCTTTCATTTTTTCTGGAGGTACAGCCTCTTCTGACACTAGGCACTTAGGGAAAGGCAGCCAGTGGCCTTGACATCCACCTTCCTTGTGACCTGCCTCATGACCTCCCTACAGCTGGCCTGACCTACTGGAGACCTTCAACACAGGCCCTTTGCACTGGCTGTTCCCTCTGCTTGGCATGCCCTTCCCAGGTCTTCACTCCCTGCCCAGTGTGGCCTCAGCTCTTCATTCGTAAGGGACCCTAGACTTCTGGATTTCACAGGTAACATCTCCTGCGTTTTAAACGCTGAAAACTTACATCACAGTGTTATTAAATACTTCACTAATTTAAACAGACATATCTGTGGACCCGACACAGCTCCTAGTCTGCAACTTCTGTGATCACAGCTCCCAAAATATAAGACATTACATACAATATTAGTAATGTATTAATATAGTGAGTCCCCAATGGAGAAAGAAAAAAAAAAAAAACTTGCCCAGAAATCTCTGAAACAGCTTGCAAGTCCAGCAAGTTCTACATAACTGCTGTTGATTTGGTTTTCCACCCCGTCTTATAAGATAAAAATAACCACCAACAATAAGTAGCAAGGTACTTGCAGAACAGTAACGGTGTGCCCAGTACTGTGTTAAACACCTTCATGTTCAAAGTGCTTTAATCTTCAATAACAACCTAAAAGGTGGAGACTATTATTAGACTCATTTAAAAGCAAGGACAGCGGGCGCCTGGGTGGCTCAGTTGGTTGAGCAACTGCCTTCGGCTCAGGTCATGATCCTGGAGTTCCGGGATCGAGTCCCACATC
>CM052808.1:6835118-6928474 GCA_028533885.1 Nasua narica | reverse complement strand
GAAGACAGCCATGCCTGTTCATTCTCACTGTCTACAGCTATTTTCATGTTACAGGGGCAGAATGGAGAACTTACAGAAACCATACGGCCCACAAAGCCTAAAGTATGTCATTATCTGTCTTTTCACAGAACATTTGCTACCTCTGAGGGCATATCTAGATAGTTTCCTAGGGTGTCTAGAGATGCCACACCAGGAGAAGGTTCCTAGGTCAAAACCCTTGGGGAAACACTTTCCTTAGAGACATAGAAACACATTTGCATATGAAAGAGTACAAGAGGTTGTAGAAGCTTCTTTAGCTCTCTTTAGGCTGAGTGGTCTTAATATTTGGGCTGAGACTGAATGAAAGCCAGGAATGGAGCTGAATGGAGCCAGCCAGGGGAGGATCTGGGGGAAGAGAGTCTCACTCAGGTGGAGGGAATTGTAAGTGCAAAGGCCCTGAGGTAGGAATATGCTCAAAGCTGTTGAGGGACAAAAAGAAGGCCATTGTGACTGCAGCAGAGTGAGGAGGGGGAGAGAGGCTGGAGATGAAGCCAGAGAGATAACAGGAGGGCAGATCATATGGAGACTTGCAATCAGGGGGAAAGGACTTTGGATTTTAATATACACATAATGGAAATATTGTCCTGTTCCTGCAAAACACAACAAGCCATTTCTGTGAATGGTTCATCAAGGCTTAGAAACCAAGAACTCCACCCTGGACATAATTTCTTGTCTCAAAAACTGCTTAAAAGGTCAAAAGCCCCCACATCACCCCACAGCGGGCCCCAAGGTCATTAGAAGACCACACAGTTAACTGTCACACAAAGTATGTTAGCTTCCTTCACCTTCACAACCCAATATGGCAGACCAGATGGGCACAAATGGTCTATGTGATGGGTTAAGAAACAGGAGACTTGGGATGTTGGATGATTCATCCAGGAGTGCCAGAAGCTGCCCAGACAAGAGCTCTTGGGGCCTTTCCCCTCTGCCAACTACCTCCACCTTTCCCGACACCTGCAATATAAACCACTGTCGTAAGTAAACAGCACACCCCAGTGAGAAAAATCAAACAGGAGAGTGTATCCTGAATTCCAAAACCAGGAACAAAGGCAAGCCACGACCTGAGTCCCCTTCCCACACTCAACCTCCGCCAGACTTGGCCTCTGAATTAGATAACTGGAAGCCACCAGAGATTCACCCCTTTCAGGAACCAGTAGAGAAAACCAGTTTCTGGACAGCCACGTCCACCAACATCCAGGACCAAATTTAGCACCAGCCAAGGTGCTCATGTTTACTATCACATTTACCAGAAGAAAGGTTATTATGACACAATGTCAAGTCCAAAGACAGAATCCTCTTTTTAACAGGAAAGAGGAGAAGGAGGATGAGAAGAGGAAGGAAGGAAGGAAGGAAGGAAGGGAGGGAGGGAGGGAGGAAGGGAGGGAGGGAGGGAGGGAGGAGGGATAAAAGAAAAACCACCACCGCCACTAGAAAAGCTATTCCCTCTGGTCAAAATAGCACCTGCTCATCTGAAATAACCCACTGAGATGCTTATTCACTTCTTTAGGCTTGTCCGTGGTTTCTCAATTTTCTACAATGAACTTATGTATTTATAAAAGAAACTTCAAAATCTCCAACAGCAAAGGTGGTCAGAGACGAGACAGTGCTTGTTTTTCTTCTAGCAAAGAGAGAGCCCATCTTGGGGAAGCAATTTCTGTCGACTTGAGAAATCAGAATTTGGGGATGCCCAGAAAAGACTGCTGGGTACTTTAAATAAATTCTCTAACACCTGTTTCTAGCTCCTTCTGCAAAAAAAGGCCCACAGGGTGTGGGTTCCAACGAATGGGAGAGGAAGATGGAATGGGCTCACCCACTGGTTGGATTTGTAAGGGTCCAGGGGGCCATCCAATTGTTTGGTCTTATTCACAGAGCTGGTGTGAGAAATCTCCCCTCACCCCCTGCGGCCCCCACCTCCCTTTATCCTTCCCCCTCGGACCCACCCACAGCCCTTGTCTAATGCCAACCTGTCTCATGGCCCCCGGGAACGGCAAGCCCAGTCTGCTCATGCTCCCCACCCCGGCAGCAATTCTATTACTGCAAAGTTTCCAAAGTTAGGATTCCGCCAACAGGGCTGATAGCTTATTTACTGCTGTCATCTATAGAAAGAGGAATTTTGACACATTGTTAAATGATAGCACATTTAGATAAGTCAAGCTGTCAGAGGCTCTAATGGATGTCTAAACTCTCTGTGGCTGATATGTAAAATTTATGCACTTCAGAATATCATAAGGTTATAATATTTTAATCACATCCACGCTCTTTCTAAACTTTGAGCAGGCAAAAACATTCCATCAAGCACCATCTCCCATGCGCATCTTCCTAAATGTTTCCCCAAACTCCTTTGAAAAGTCCAGCCTCTCTAGCTTGCCCTGTTGCTCTTCCTCCCTGAATACTCAAACCCTAAGCAGAATTTGCCTCTTCCTCCAAAACTTGTACTATGTGGTCCTTCCAGCCAACCTCTGTCCTCCTAAGAAACACAGACGTGAATTTGGACTGGGCACCCTCATTTTGACTGGACACCCTCAACTCTTATCAGCTTGACTAGCTCTTAAAGGAAAAAAAATTAAAAAGAGAGCACAGGAGACTGGACCTGGAGCATCATTAAAAAAAAGTGGCAAAGTAAAGCAGAAAAAGAAAATCATAAACGTATGAATCCAGTTACAATGATTATACACAGAAAAGCCATAAAAAAATACTGCATTAGTAATGTTCACCATAAAGCAATCTTATAACCAAATGAAATATGCCCAGCATTATCTTTGGGATGGAATTTTATTTCTCATTTCCTGGACTGCTAGCAGCAGAGAAAAAAAAAGGAGAAAAGAAAGGGGGAAGCAGTTTCGGGGGTCCTGGAATAGGGTACCGCATGTCAGAGCATCTTTACGATCAGCCACAAGTCGTTAAGACTCACTGACTGACTTCCATCCTAGGAAAACGGCCCTGCTGTGTTCAGAGACGGCACTGGAAGGAATAAAACTGGACTCCTTCCACATTTGAAAAAATAGATACTTCCGGAGGGCTGTATGCTGGACTGGTACAAGGTCACCTTTCTTGCCAGGTTGGCGTCAGCAGCAGGTCTGGCCTGGGGACACAGACCGCCTTTGCTGCCTTGGCCACTTTACCACTCAGCAACCAGGCTTCGAGAAACCACTCGACCTGAACAACCAAGAACTGAAGCCACACACCTCCTCACACTCACAGGCAGCTGGGCCGCGTGACGAGCGGGCTCAAAGCTCTCGGCCTGCACAGGGCCTGGGGTGGGGGCCCCGCCTCTCCTACCGGGATCTCAGAACAAGCCAGCCGAAGTTTTCCTTTCTGGTTATCTCCCCTATAAGCGGAAAGTGGGAAGGGAAAAAAATGAAAATAAAAGTGCGGCGGAGGAGTCATTAGCATTATGCACAAGAGATGATCCCGGGCAAAAGTGCTTAGGCTCATAATCCGTTTCCAACAAAAATGCCATCAGTGAGAATGCGGGGTGAAGCTGCAGGCCTGTCGGGCAGGGGAGCCACTGAACACTTCAGGCTGAGGGTGGGGACCTGGCAGATGTGAGGGTCTCGATGTTTGCATGCGGCGACGGCTGCCACATTTATTTCTCTGCTCTCTAGAAGTGTGCAGCCTTTCAAACTCCCTCAGGGACACCCCCCCACACTTAATATCCATGTAAATGAGCTTACCCCCTTCCCTGAGAGCCTGCTCCTTTTGTGCCACACACACCAGCCATTTTCCTAATAAACACTACCACCCTCACCCTGTGGCGGTGGGGGTGCTGGCCCCAGTTCCCCTTCACTTGAACAAGACTCTCCACCCCCCCACCTTCATCGTTTCCAGTTCAAATCTGCTTTTCCACCTCAGCCACCTCAGCATCTTCTAAAACCCTAACAAAGGGTTCCTAGATCAATGGGAGTCCAAACGGAGTCCAAATGGAATCAAGATCTGGGTGACCTCAACAGCTCCACAAAAGACCCCGGAGCTGGAGAAGGAAGCGAGTGAGGTTCAAACCCCCTCCCCCAGCTCAGAAATCAGTCCCCTGGGAGCCGCACCCACCCCTCAGCACCCAGCCCCAGCTCTATCCACCCCTCCTGGCTGCAGCCGGAGCTCCCGGGATTGAAAACGAGTTATCTAATGAAAATTGTGTTAACTGACATTCCGGCCAACCGGGAGCAAATACCAGCGCTGTAAATCTCGACGCGGAAATTTTCTCCAGCCCAGAATAACAATAGGACCCTGCAAAGGGCTTTCGCCAGCCCTTCTGGTTCCTCTCCTCTTGTCTGCCACGTTCTTGTCATTCCTTATGTTACAGAACATCAATCATAAATAAAGACGCTGTCCCCCAGCCGTGCCCCGGTCTCATTTACAAACATTAGCAGGGAATACGATTACCATTGGCCTTCGTGCCAAGCCCAATGTGGCTGCCCAACTCCCTCTCTCCCTCTCTCCCCCACTCCCTCTTTCTCTATTTCTCTCTCTCCCCCCTCCCTCCCTCCCCCACACCCCCCCCCCCTTTCAGAAAGGCCACTTTAGCATCATTTAAACGGGCAAGCACAGCTCACAGCCTGGCCCGCCTCAGCTGGTCACCAAACTGTAGCCCCAACTCGAGAGAGGACCTGGAATTGCAAGGCACTTGCAGTTATTAACTGCATGCCTGAGTGCCCCGATTTTCTCTCCAGCTCAATGGCTGGGGGAGGGGACTAGTGGAGGGTTAGGAAGGAGGGGGCTGGGAAGTGGCTAGAAGAAGGGGGGTATAGGAACCACTTATCAGAAGAAACTTAAGGAGATCTGCAGGCGGATTTTCAAAAAAGAAATGTGTGTCCCTTTTTATCTCCAGACTGATGCTCTCACTTCTGCGAATGTCAAGGCCAAGGCAGGATGTTCTAATCGCCTGGTTCTCAGCAACACTTCCCCGCCCCTTGTTCCCACTGCATGCCGACTTTGCAAGACTCCGGGGTTTGGGGGGACTCGGCAGGAGAGTCCTGGGGCACCCCAGAAAGTACAGAGCCTAGAGCTGTACCTCCAGAGGGTGTTGAGATTCCGCCCTAAGTCCCACCTCCTAGGGGATTAGCACAGAACCCCTCCAAACCTGGGAGAGACATACAGACTCCCAGAAAAAGGTGGAGTGGGGGATAAAGTGCTGGTGTTTGGGAGGGAGTAGCCCTGGGGAAAGAGAGGGAAAGAGAAGAGAGAAAGAAGAAAAGAGGGGAGTGGCGGAAGGGAAAGCAGGAGGCAGAAGACAGCAGGGGAATCTCGCATTTAAAAGTTCCCATGGGCCCGAGAGCCGGGAGTCACCTGCTCTGCGCAGCTCCAGGATCTCTACGGCCCCCGAGGCGGCAGCGCAAACTTGCGCGCGCCCGGGGCCCATCTCCACCGCCCGCCCCATTTGGACTTGGAAAGGGGGTGGAATGGGGTGGAAAGGCAAGAGCCAAAGACGAACCCCGAGAACCCGGCCCGAGAAGAGGTCTGCCGGCGCAGGCGGCCAGTCCGGCGATGGTGGCTGCGGCGGCTGGGGCGGCAGCAGTGGCGGCCCCTGGGTGGTGGCGTGTCCGGGCTGCGCAGCCACGCAGGCGGCGGCGGCAGAGGTGCCGGCGGCCGGCGGGGCGCGGAGCCGCCTCCACGCCAACCCCAGCAGCCTCCTCCTCCTCCCGTCTCCTTCTCCTCCTCCTCTTCCACCTCCCTACCCACCAGCTCCCTCCCTCCCTCGCCCAAGCCCCTGCCGGCCGCGGACAGGCACGCGGCGCGCTCCGCGGCCTCCCCGGGCGCCGCGAAGTTGGGAGGCGCGCAAAGTGCAGCGCAAGGGGGGCTGCCGGGGATCCCGCCGGCAGCCCCCTGCCCGGGACCGTAGCCCCTGCCTTCCCCGCGCCTCGTTCGGCCGTTCTCCCGCGGGCTCGCTCCCCGGGCCCAGGGCTCACTAGCGCTTCTCCATGGTCGCGGCGGCTAATCGATGATTGAACCGAACAAAGAGCAGCGGCGAGATCAATTCCTAATACCTATCGATGGGCAGCGGGCAGCCGAGCCCCAGCGAGCCCCAGTAGCCGCCGCCCGCCGCCCCGGGGCGCCCGCCCACCCTCCCAGGGACCTTCCCAATGCGCCCAGGGCGCGCCCCAGGGCTCCCCACGGCCGCGCGGCCGGCGCTGCCCGCACTAACCTGGAGTCGCCGTAGATCAAATCGCTTCCAATATTGAAACATCGATCCCACATTGGCGGCCATCTTGGGGGCTATTCGAGACGCACACACACAAGAGTTTGGCTTTTCTCAATGGCTGCACTCAATATCCGGGCTGGACTCCCCCCAGCCCCGGGGCCGCCGCCGGCCGCCCGGGCCCTGAGCGCCGCCGCCCGGGGCCCCTTGGGCGTCCCCCGGCCTCCTTCCACCCGCTGCCCCTCGGCGCCGCCGCGCCGCCGCCGCCGCCGGGCCCGGGAGCCGTGCGCCCCCCCGACCCCCGGAGGGCGCGGGCGGAGCGCGCCGGGCGGGGAGCTCGGCGCCCGCCCGGGGGAGGCGGCCGGGGATGGGGCGGGAGGGGAGGGTGGGGGGGAGGCAGCCTCTTCGAGAGGCGACGGCGCCGCCGCTGCCCTGCCTGCAGCCGGCTCCCGGGCCCGCGGAGCGCTCGCTGCATCTCCCCCCCAAGTCCGGGGTCGGTGTGCCGCGCGATTGCACTTGACTTTGGCTTTTTGCAAACTTATCAATACTGACGTAACGTGCTGATCAATGCAAAGGGAAGTTTGGGAGGGGGGTGTTGCGGGAGGCCGGCGAGCGGAGCGCGAACACCCCCACTTCGCACCTGTCTACCCCCCACCCCCTGCATTGCATACTTAAAAAAAGTTAATAGTTTGCGATGCATTTTTTTTTCTTTTGCAATCAGAGGACACACAACACGTGCCTCGGGCTGCCACCGCTCCTCCACCAGCTAAGCTTCGGTCGGAGGGTTGCAGCTCGCAGGTAGGGCGGCGTAGACTCGCGGGCCAGCGGGCGTTGTGGGAGCCTACCAGCGGGCGGGTGGGAGCCGCCCGGGGGCGCCACTGAGTCGTGGGAAATATCACCACAGCCGCGCGCAGTTTCGAAGCCATTATATTGTTATGATTATTATTGGGGAGCGGCGCCTTAGCAAGAGATCAGGGTTCTTTGCTGGGTGAGGGGGTGGAGCGGGCTTCAGATCCTTCGCAATAGGAATTCTTATTACTGTTATTATTTGGGGGTCTAATGATAAGGGCTCCTCATAACTTTAGAATGGGAGGCCCTTTTGTTGTTATGATGATTATTGGAAGGGATCCTTAGCCAAATCTCTGGAGCACTTTAACCCCCGCAGTGAATTGGCTTTTATTATTTGCTTAGAATGGGTTAGCTTTTATTGTTATGATCTGTTGAGGGGGCCGTAGCCCTGCTGTGGGGACTTTGGATTCTCAACAACTACAGGGATTTCTGCTATTGGCCCTTCTAGCTGGGGACCCCAGGTCCTTTGCAGTATAAGACTCCTTTATTAAGAGTCTTTTGGGAGATGGAATTTAGCCCAGCTAGAGGGAAGTTACCATCTTTTGCAATTTCTGACCTTGGACAATAGGAATGAGGGATAAGTTTCTTCCTTTACATTTTCCCCTCTTTTTGCCTCTGTGCAAGCTAGAGGTTCCTAGTCCCATCCCAACATCCCACCCCCAGGAGGATCTCAGACCCCCTACAACCCTCCATCACTAACCCACTTACCGCACCCCTACTCTTGACCCTGGGGTCACTCTGCCTCTCTGGCAAGTCCCCTGCCAAATCCCACCCCACCCTCCTCCCTCCTCCCCCAAAAGGACACTTCCTCCCTTTTTCTCTGCTCAAAAGATTTGCTTTTATAGACAGCAAATGGAAATTATATTCTCTTTTTATGACCCAGCTTGGACTTCTGACATCACTCTTGGTCTGGGACAATAGATCAATACAGAAGGTTGTAAAAAAGATAAAGTTTAGAAGAGTTGTAAAGGAGAGAGAATCGTGATGGATATTTTTGATGATTTTCCAATATTTGTGTCTTGGAGCACGTGCTTCAAGGCAATTAAAGTTTTTAATGTAATGTAAATAATTGTTTCATAAATGCTTCAGAAGAAGGTGTGATCTTTCTGAGCAATCACTTGAGCTGTTTAAAAAATGTAATGTGATTTAAACAAGGATACAGTATTTCTGTTACCATCCCCATACATTTTCCATGAGGCCTGGGTAAATATATTAATGCACAATTTGAAAGACTCGTAAGACCAAAAGTACAGCATTCACCAAGATGTAATGAATTAGGCCTAGTTAGCAATTCCGAGTGGCCTGTTTCCTTGCCAGATTAAATTGCACGTGATGTGTGGTTTATCTCAGCTCTCGATAACTTCACGTTTAAATTACAGCTCTCATTCTGCAAAATGAATTTAGGGAAATTTCATAACTATCACATTGCAATTTTTTTTAAATGGCTACATTCTCTCCTGAGCATCTGTAAAGCTTGCAGCTTCCTTGTCTTTGAGTCTGTTTTTTAAAGACCTGTAATAGAAAATCTGGAGTGAGTGTGAAACCCTTCAAAGCAATTTTTAACAAACCAAGGTTTTGATGAAAGATAATTTTAAATTTATGTCTGACTTTCCAGTCATGGAATAAATTGACATTGCATACCTCCTGATATGATGTACTGAGAAGGACACAACATCATTTCTGTGATATTCCTGCCAAAAGTACATAACCTGAATCTAATTGTGAAGAAATATTAGACAAACCCAAGTGGAGAGGGAATTCTACAAAATAGCCTGTTCTCTTAAAAATGTCAATGTCACATGAAACACACAGAAAGACTAAGGAACTATTCCAGATTAAAGAAGCAAAAGAGACTTGACAACCGATTAAAATATATGACCCAGGATTTTCTTTTACTGTATAGTGCATTAGTTGGAGCCAATGAGAAATTTAGAATAAAGTCAAAAGATTAGATAATGGCATTATATCAATGTTAATTTCCGGGTTCTGATTATTGTACTGTGGCTATATAACAAAATAGCCTTGTTTTTAGAGAACACAGTGAAATATTTAGGGGTAAAGGGAGAGACATCACGTCTGCAACTAACTCAAACAGTTCAGGCAAAAATAATATGCATATATTTGTTTATATCAATCTACTAGAATGATATAGCAAATGTTGCAAAATGTTATACCTGAGGACTCTAGATGAAGTGTACACAGCACTTTGTACTTTCCTTGCAACATTTCTGACAATTTAATATTATGTCAAAAGAAAAAGTTAAAAGAAAAAAATAAATTTATGTCTGACTTTGTTTCAGTTATTAGGACTACTGGGCTTCAGAATAAAAATTCTGCATGGAACTTTTCTACTTTCTTGACTGACATAGGCTGCACCTTTGACCGAGCAGGAAATTGCCACAGCAAACATGCTTACCGAAGAGCAGCGAGAAAAATCCAATAATTCAGATTGTTTTAAGTCTGTGATATTTTTAAATGACTTAATGCAGTGGGTCTCTGAAGAATACCGACAATTTTAATGGTAGAAACTTGCAGTCCCACTGAGGAACGGGTTGCTACATAAATACTGAATGATCGTGTCTTTCTGCCTGGGCCGAAACATATTAGCTTTGCTTAGTGGCTTATTGCTTTATTCACAAAATAAATTTCAGCCGTCTCTCCCCACCATATTCCAAGCACATCGTGCGCTTGTGCCTTATTAGATGTGAGGGCTTATATTCCGAAGGCATCTGTTACCGTCTCAAGCTCAGCAATAATGAATTAAGCAGTTAAGTGTTTACCCCCTAAACAGAGTTAGCTGGGGAAATGATATTATTATGGGTGGTCCTTAATGAAAAATGGTAAACCAGGAAACACTCTTTTAGCAATCAGCCTTGTATTTGAAAACTAAAGTACTAAAATATTAAATATTTTTGTGAAAAGCTGTTTTTCATGTTCTTCGTGCACACTCCCTGCCCCAAACACACACACACACACACACACACACACACACGTGTGCAGA
The DNA here is from genome assembly GCA_028533885.1 of Nasua narica. NCBI lineage: Eukaryota > Metazoa > Chordata > Mammalia > Carnivora > Procyonidae > Nasua > Nasua narica. Next base: position 6,918,452 of record CM052808.1, on the reverse strand, counting down.
TATAAAAACACTTAAGCAGGTTCCTTGTTGATTCCTGATTCTCAAAGATCCACTTATCAAGATAAGTATTTTAAAAATTACAATGGAACAGACAACACCCTCTCCCCACCCCAGAGGAAGCACAGTACAACTTGGGATAGCCTATCATGAAAGCAGAAGGAGACAGAGAGCCGGATCCTTTAGGAAATTCATAAACTATGTAAGAATCCCAGGGAAGATAATAGCAGGTCCTTAGCCATGAACATAATGATATGCGAAATCCCCAGCATCAAAGCTGAAACAAAAGAAAATGTCCTTCGGTAGCTCTGTACTGCCCACCACAGCTGCCAGGCAGGGAAAAAGACAGCTAGAGACTCCAAATTTATCTGGAAGCATAAGACAGCCCTCAGAGCGGAGTAAGGGATATGGCAGTGTCTGGTTGACACCTGCAGGGGTGTACTCCTGGAGGCGGGCCCATGGTTAGGTCCAAAGATCCAGAGGTTGGAGTGACTGACGATAAGGACCAAACCACCAATTCCTTATGTGCAAACACAATGCTGTCAACCTCTACTATTATTAAGCACCTACTGGTTTTTGGATGCTTATAAACAAATCTTTAGATTATATATTGTTAGAAGCAAGACGCTGGAGTCAGACTGTCTGGATATGAATTCTAGCTCTGCCACTTACAAGCTCTGTGGCCTTGAACAAGTGACTTTACCTCTTTGTGCTTCATTTTGCTCAGGTGTACAATGGTGCTAATAATTGTACAAAATGGTAAGGCTTAAAGGAGTTAATTTCTGTGAAGCATTATGTAAATGTGCCATATCTAGTAGCTATCATTGTTCTTGGTCTCACGATGGATGGAACAGCGATCTGCATTCCCAAACTGCAGGTGAAAACAGTAAGGTCCTGAGCAGGAAATGGTCAAATGATTGGGAAGGAGCGGAACCAGGCCTGATGCCTAGGTTCACTCACATCAGGCTGAGGCTCTTGAGCTTGCCCTGTCTCTTATGGGGAGGAAAAATGGGTGAAAAAGCAGATGCCCAGAAAGCAAGAGCTGCAGTGTCACCCACGTGCCAACTCTCATTGGCCAATCAACGGGAGAGGAACAACACGAGAGGGACAGTCTCCTTTTGCCTGACTCCTGTTGGAGACTAAACAACAGTGTACTCGTAATCTGCCGATTATTCTCCTTTTTGCTCTCCTTCCCCATTCACTCTCTCCCTGCTCAGGGCCCCAGGAAGCCAGTCTCTGTGGACTCTATCTTCTGGCTCCCTTGTTCTCTGGCATCCAGTTGGATTTGGCCAATGGGGGGGGGGGGCCTGCCTGGTAGTAAGAAGGTGGGAGGAGGGAAAGGTTGGGGTATTTATTTCTCAGCTCCTTCCCTACTCCACTGCAGTTCTGACAGAGATTGTGTTCTTCTACAGACACAGTCCTGGTCAAGTTGTCTTTCTGCTCTCACCAGGCTCTCTCCCTCCCATACCCCTTCAGATCTGGAGCAGAAATGTCTTCCTCCTCTTGTAAGCATCTGGGCGCCTCAACATTCTCCTGCCTACAATTCTGTAAATAGTCTCATTTAAAAATCTTGGCTGAGTGTACCTTCCGGGACCCTGACCTACCACAGAACACTATTCAATTATTAAGAAATGTTATATATAACATTTCTTAATAATTGTCACTGCATCTATATCTGCAGTGATATATATATATGTATATATATATATACATATATATATGTCACTGCATCTATATCTGCAGATATATATATATCACTGCAGATATAGAAGTGATATCTAGGATATAAGGCAAAGTAAACATATATAGGCTATAGGATATTATGAAATAATCCCATCTATGCTTAAAATGTGGTACTTCGGAAAAAGTTAAAGAAAACTCAAAATCATATAGTTAACAGAATTAGTTCTGGAAAATGGGTTTAGAGGCCACTTATAACTTTCACATCATTATCTTAATTTTTTTTAATGATCACCAAATACTTTATCATCAGAAATCTTTATTCTTTCGGGGTGGGAGGGAATCTATTTTCTCCTGAGACCCTGACTGTTACACATACCACAGAATGCCACATCCAAATGAGATGTCCGTGAAAGAAAATTGGGCTAAAGAGAGAGACAGTCCATGTTCATGGGCTGGAAGACTTAATATGATGAAGATGTCATTTCTGTCCAAATTAATCAATAAACAAGACCATTCCAATAAAAATCCCAATAAAGTGTTTCACAGAATAGGCCAAGCCCATCTTGAAATCCTTATAAAGATGCAATGGCCAAGAACAGTCAGGGCATTTAAGGAATAATATGGTGTGGGAAATTTTCCTATCAGATATTAAGACTAATTATAAAGCTATAATAATAAAAATAGTGAGGCAGAAGGACAAATAGACTCAGGGAACAAAATTAAAATCCTAGAATAGATTCACACAAATATAGGATGAACTTATACAAATACATGGCAGACTTGGTCTTATAAACTACTGGAGAAAAGACAAACTTCATTTTCAATATGGTGCTGAGCCAACTGACTACCCATATGGGGAAAAAAATGGAATTGGATCCCTACCTCACACCATAATCAAGCCCCATAAATAATAAAGCCCCATAATAATAAGAATCAAGCCCCAGGTGGAGGTGCCTGCATGCTACAGGTTTAAGGGGAAAAATCCTTTTTTTTTTTTAAGATTTTATTTATTTATTTGATAGAGAGAGAGAGAGATCCCAAGTAGGCAGAGAGGCAGGCAGAGAGAGAGAGGGAGAAGCAAGCAGGCTCCCTGCCAAGCAGAGAGCCCAATGCAAAGCTCGATCCCAGGACCCTAAGATCAGGATCTGAGCAGAAGGCAGAGGCTTTTAACCCACTAAGCCACCCAGGTGCCCCCAAAATGTTCCTTTTTTACCAACAGCACCAAACATTTTAACTGAAAACTATATCCTTATTAAAATGACTTGACTATGCCATGTCTGATTGTTTAAGCATCCTAACAGCTCTGCTCATGTAATAGCCCAGGGTTCCTTTCAGAGCTGTAGCTATGGCCAGAACCAAGACTGAATTTTCTTTCAGCATCCCCAGAATGAAACACCACTTGGCACTTAGCAGCTTCCAGGAGATTTAGAAACATTAGCTAATTAGAGTTTTTAGGACTCTGCTCTGCACTGGCACAGGCTCCTCTTCATGCACAGTTTTGCTGAGCCCCAAGGAAGCTGGCCCCTGGGTAGGAACTCGCCTTCCAATTCTGCATCCCATTTTAGCAGTGGAGTGTGCAAACCAGACAGTGACCTAATACCTCCAAACAACCACCACGGAACTGAGGGAACCCATTTGGCTCTTCGTCTCTCCCAGGTCCAGGATCTCTGGCACGAGTGTCCCATTTGGCTTCATGCCCACTAGTGCACTGATTCCTCCATCGGCTCCCAAGACTATGAGCTCCTAAAGACAGCCATAGGTCTTTCCTGTGCCCTGAAAAGAACTGAGCACCCCCACCAGCACTCCCACCTACCCACCTAAATAAAACTCCACAAATTGTACCTGTGAAGCCTGATGAAGAATGTAGCCTGTTACTGCAGTTTTTCTTAAGGGGCAGGGTATGAAGCACTTAACATCTTAACAATCCTTTTTGCTTCCACCTTAAGTTCCATTCATTAAAACAGCTGTTCTAGTCTCTATTTTTAATTTCTCTTCCCTCAAATTGCTTGTCCATCTTCTCTCACTCATCGCTCACTCTTATTTGCTCTCTGTCTTCCCTGGTGCCTTCTCCCTCTTCCTCCATTTCCACCCCCTCCCTCTCTCATTGCTCCTTCAAATCTGAGGTTCTCATATTTCATTTAGTCGGCAAAATAGGTAGCCAAGGAAGGAAGGAAGGAAGGAAGGAAGGAAGGAAGGAAGGAAGGCAGGAAGGGAGGGAGGGAGGGAGGAAGGAAGGAAGAATTTTTTTGCTCCTTTGGTGAGATAGGAAAATGTAAATCATTACAATTTTCATTTTGTTCCTATCCTATTTGTCCCTGCATCGTCATCATCACTGTCATATTGGTGCCTACTATGCACCAAGGACCTTTCTAACATTCTCCCCTAATCTCACATCTATCATTGCTGTATCCATTCTGCCAGTGAGAAAACTGAGGGTCAGAAAGACAGAAAAGCTTGTCCAAGTTCACTCAACAGGACAGTGGCTGAGTGCAGTTTAGAAGCAGAGTGAGAAACTGTGCACCTTTATAGCCCTGCTACAGAAGTCCTGACCCTGGCTTTAGCTTTCCCTGCTCCCCCTCCCTCACCACCCCAGGAGGGAGGTGGAATGTAGGTACATCTAGAAGATGCCATTCAGACAAAGCACAGCCAACAGGGGCTGTTTCTGTCACTCCAGGAGCCTGTCCCTAAATTACCACTCTCTTAGCCTCCTTAAACCTTCTGATTTCTCAGCTCTTAGGTTCCCTAACAATATTTTTCCCAAACAAAAAATGATCACTTGTCCCTGAAGGACAGGAAAATGATAATGCTGACATTTATGGCCTGCTTTCCCCAAGCCAGGCTCACTCTGCCCATTATCTAATTTCCTCCTTGTAATAGCACTTGGAGGTAAGTATTGCCATTTCCTCCCCTTAATAGCTGAGGAAACAGGGGCTCAGAGATGGCAAGTGACTTGCCCAGGGTCATCCAGCCTGTAAGCAACTGAGCTGGGGGTCAAATCCTGTTCTGTTTGATGTCAAGGTTTAAGTTCTCAACCTTGAATACCACCCATTTCCCTTTCTCAACTGTCTCCAAATCTCTATGGGGCTTTGAACTCACTTTGAATTTTTGAATTCACTTCCCAGCTGGTGAGGGGCTCAGTCCAGGTTGAAATCCAGAGCCCTCCCTTACACTCACAGTCTCCAGCCTCTATCCAGAGCTCAGGGGGCCCAGGATAAAGACTCTGGAAGCTCTCCTTTGAAGGTTGGGTCCCCATCCTTCAACCCCAGAAACCTCTGTGAACCCCTCAGTGCCTGGGGGAGCAAAGCCTCCCCTCCACTTCAAATGCTCCATGACTCAGGAAGCAAATCTAGCCCTCCTGCATGAGCCCTCCTGCTCCAAATCCTTGGGGTCCATCAGGATCTTTGGCAATATGCCGGGCATCAGGGGCCCTGTCCTAGACCCTGCCTGTGAAAACAGCATAGGAAAGAGACTTTAAAATGATCCTCAGTACCTCAGGCCTCGGTCTAACCTGCCACCCACGTACCACACCCCCTTTCGTGCACACACATATACATACCTGCTCTCACACTGTTTGCATACACCCCTGTGCACACTCTCTCATGCGTACACCTTTACATACGCATGCGCCCACACATCTGCATGCACACCATTCATTCGTGCACATTTGAACACAAGCCAGAAACAGATTCTCTGGGCCACACCTGTGTGCTCACACATAGACTTACACAGCCTGTGCGTGCATGGGAGCACCCTGCGTTGATATATGCGATTGTGTGTGCCTGCTGGTACCTTCCAGGGTGGGGCTGCAACGCCTCTGCTGGGGCCTCCTGGAGCCCGGCCTTTGGCAAAAGCCCCACCTGGTGGACATTTGGTGTATATGCCAACCCCACCTCCAGGCCGAGTACCCTCGGACCACGGAGGCTCTGGTGAGTACCCAGGCTGGCTGGCAGTAGAGAGTGAACCCAAAGCTAGACTTCAGGGTATCCATACCCCTTTACAATTGCATTCCCGCCTCTTATTCCCTTCCCTGGGCAACAATTTCCCTGGTCAAAGTCAGGGAAAAGAGCACTGGGTCCAGGGGAAGGAGCTTAAATCACCGCTCTGCCACTTGCTGACTTCTCTCCCATGCCTCAGTATGCTCAATTATAAAATGAGGGTCCTCAAACAGGTATTTGGAAGGAGTAAATGACATCATGGACACAAAATCAACTGCTGTGTATCTCAGCATTGGACAGCCTAGAATGAGTCTGAAGTCAGACCTGGGTTTACTATTTTTTTAAGATTTTATTCATTTATTTGAGAGAGAGTGAGTGCACGAGAGAGAACAAGTGGGGAAAGGGGCAGAGGGAAAGGTACAAGCAGACTCCCTGCCCAGCAGAGAATCTGAAAGGGGGCTCGATCCCAAGACCCTGGGATCATGACCTGAGCCAAAGGCAGCCGCTTAACCGACTGAGTCACCCACGAGTCCCTTATTTTTTTTTTTAAATTTTATTTATTTATTTGAGAGAGGAAGAAAGAGTGAGCATGCACACAAGCAGGGAAAGGGGCAGACGAAGAGGGAGAAGAAAACTCCCCACTAAGCAGGGAGCCCCATGTGCATCTTAATCCCAGCACCGCAGGATCATGACCCAACCAAAGGCAGACCCTTAACCAACTGAGCCACCCAGATGCCCCAGACCTGTGTTTATGGAGGTAATGGAGACCAGGGCTTAAACTGGCTCTCCCCTTCCTGGGCCCTTGAGCAAGTCACTCTATCCCTTGAGTGGGTTTCATTAACTGTAAAGTGGGGGAAAGTCCCCAACAAGTGGTTGGAAGAAGGAAACGATGTTATGCAAGCAAAATCCATTACTCTCTCCACTTCTCTCAGACCAAAGCAGGAATAGTTCAGGGGTGATAGAAGCAGGGCTGGAATCAGAGGGACTCCAGTTCAAATTCTTCATCAAATCCTTGTCCTGCCACTTTTGAGATGTGACCTTGAACAAGTCACTCTCCTGTCCAACCTGTTTCCCCATCTGTACAGTGGGGACCTCTTAGTGTTGTGGTGAGAATTAATGAGATAATGCATGCAAAGAGCCTAACATCAGTAAGCATTCCATAAATGCAGACTGCCATTGTCCACAGTGAGGTTTGGGGAAAACAAGTGATATCTGGAGGCGTGGGTAATAGATGACTCTCAGGAGCTCCATATAATAGGTATATGATTAGAACTATAATTCAATCACCATGTGCCAGGTGCTATACTAAGCCTTCTCTAGGAATTAAATGATTTAATGTCAACAACCCCACGAAGTAGGCATTATTATTCTTCCCATTCTACAGATGAGGACAGCGAGGCAAAAAATGATGTAACTTGCCCAGGGTCACAGAGCCAGAGAGTGGATTAAGATCCAGGCAGAGTCCTCTGGATTTCTCCCATTCCCTAATCCTACAGGGCTGTCCTATCAGCTCGGACCTCCCAACCTCTCCTAAGAGAGGGAAACTTCCCCAGGGGCTGACGTCTGGTTTGAGAGGGCAGGTGCTCCCCAGCAAGTCCCCCATAATCCCACTCTTCCTCCTAATCCCAAGGGAGGCAAATGGCCATGTATGAGATGTGTATCCTGGAGGGCTATGGAGTTAAGATAATCTCGGGGAGGCAATAAATGCAATGGAAATAAAGCTAATTAAAGAGCATCTGCTAATCATGGGAGCCTGTGTCAGAAAACTTGCGTCTGCTGGAGGTTGCTAAGTGGCATGAAGGTGGAGGGATCCTGGCTGGCGAGGCCTCGCCCCACTGCTGAAGCATCACCACAGAGTGGAGGGACAGATGGTGGCGCAGACAAGAGATGAATGTAAAAGAGAGATTAGGTACAGGAAACTGGGTGCTCCACATTTTATTTAAGAGTCAGCCGTTGGGCCCTGGCTGCCTGATGATGCCAGCTCAAGGGAGACACTTTTGGATGTGGCATGGCATTAGCCAGAAGCCTTGACTCAAGGCTCTTATGTCTGAATCCTGAATCTCTGGCTCCCTGGCTGGATGGCTTAGATCCAGGAGCTTAGCCTCTCTGGAGCTTGAATTTGGCCACATGACCTGCTTTGGCTGACAGAATGAGGTGAAGCGTTGGTGTGCCAGTTTGAGCCTCCATCTCAAGATCTGTTGTATGTTTCTACCTGCCTTCTTGCATGGTTGCCTTTTACCATGGAAAGAATGTGCCTAGGCTGGCCCACTGGTTCCAGGAGAAGGATGCAAGACTCAAGCGTAGGGAGGATCCTGACTTTCTGGATGACACATGGAGTACAGCACCCCTCACTCAGGAATACCTGCCAAGGATTATCCCGTGGCTACAAAACACACCTCTCATGCTGGGCCACTGGGGCCTAATTACCACTGCAACAAGCGGACCTAGTGCTATCTCTGATAGGCCAGACCCTGTACCCTTTCCTGAGCCAGTTCTGTGATTTCACCCAATCTGGATGCCATGGGCATTTGTGCTCTCAGCCTAACCTAAGACTCTGAGCTCCCTGAAATCTGATGAGTTCCCCTATTAGGCCACCCAACTGCCCTGACAGGATTCACCATGGCCCACAAGTGAGGTTTCCTGGTGCTCTCTTGGTGGTCTCCACCACTGGTTCTGGGATCCCAGCAAGTTTTGTACCCCAGCCAGTTAGTCCCAATGCCATGTGGCCTTGGGAAACCCACCTAGAACCTCCAAACCCTCATTTTTTACATCTGAGAAAGAGGAGTGCTGCTCCCTTCCTAAGTCAAGAGTGGTGGCATGAAGATCCAAATTGAAAAGCTAGAAAGAGGTCCATCATTCAATGCTGATTCTCAAGGGGCATCACTGAGAGAAACAGAGGAGAATCTCACTTCTTTTGCCTCAACCTCCCCTTAGTCCTCACCCTATTGCTCTTCTTTGTTAATGCCAACTGTTTTGGCAAGTTGGTGCTTCAAAAGAAACAAAGACTTAAATATCCCAAGATGGCCTCGAGTAAAAAGATTTCTTTCTAGAGCTCCATGTGACAGACCCAGACAGGTATTTCACAGAAGAGGACACTCAAATTGCCAATAAATACCCAAAAAGCTCAGCCTCAACTAGTTGTTGGGAAAACTTCAGATTAATACCAAAATGTGATACCATTTTGCACTCATCAGATTGACCAAAATTTTAAAGCCAGAAAATACTAAGTGTTATAAAAAATGTAGAGCAACCAGAACCCTCACATACTGCTGGTGGGGGTGTAACTGGTACAACTACCACAGAAAATAATCAGGCATAATCTAGCAAAGTAGAAGCCACGCATGCCGCCCGCCACATGCCCCAGCAATCTATTTCTAGGGATAAATTCACCAGGAACTCTTGTCCAAGTGCATCCATCAGGATATAAATGATTTGTATCTTTCCCTAAGATTGTTTACAAAAGATTGCTCATAATAGCAAAAGAACAAAACAAATAAACAAAAACAAAGGGAAAAAAGTAACAACCCAAATGTCCATCAATAGTAGACTGGATAAAATAAATTGCACTGTATTCACACAATGGAAATCTATAAATGGAGGGAATAATGATTCAGGACCACACTATTCAACATGGACAATTCTCACAAATAGTAATACTTAGTGAAGAAAACAAGTTTCAGAATACAAACAGTACAATACTCTTTACGTAAAATTTCAAAGCAGGCAACCCTACACTGTATATTGTTTAAGGACGCATTGTTTGGCCTTAGGACAAAAGCCAGGGCTAAACCTGCTGTGGGCCACTTAGCATGTGGCCCTGGGAACATTTCATCTTGCTGAACTTTGGTTTCTTTGCAGGGCCACTGTGAGGGTCTGCAATCATGTAGTGGATATACCTGGTGCACAGTGAGTACACAGTAATTATTGAAGATGACGGTTTGATTATTTGGGTAAGTTCCGATTTCCAAATGTCAGTTTTCTTAAGGCAAGGTGCCTTGGGATCCCCAAAAATATGAGCGTTGAGGAGGGCAAGAAAGAAGCGGCTATGGTATCGGTGTAGTCAGCCCACATGCAAACGGTAGTGCCTGCGCTGAAAAGAGATGCAGTCCCTGCCAGGAGCGTGCTTTAGACTAAGGCCTTTGATACCCTCTACAATCTTCCCTTCTCCCTTCTTCTTCCACAATAGACTGGGATGGTCAAATCCCACAAAAACTAGTTGTTTTTCCTTGAGGGCAGGAAAGGCTTAACTATTAAACCCTGCTAGTATAGCAAAGAATGAAAGAAATATAAAACAGTTACATTTACTTATTAAAATGGTCTGAACATGCATGGTCTTCCACATAAGTTCTCCTGCTACTGTATCAGTCATGGCTTTCCAGAGACTGAACTAGTAGGAGATACACATAGTAAGAGATTTATTGCAAGGAACTGATTTATGCAGATGTGAGGCTGAATAGCCAAGTCTGAAATCCTTAGGATTTCTGTGAGGAAGAACAGCCTAAACATCTAGGGTAAAGCTGCTGTCCACAGGAGGAAGTTTCTTTTCTTCAGGGAAGTCTCAGTTCTTCTGCTCTTAGGGCCTTTCAACTCATTGAATCGGACCCACCAAGATGATAGAGAATAATCTCCCTTAAAGTCAACCGATTATAAACTTCAATCACATCTACAACATACCCTTACAGCAACACCCAGGTTAGCGTGTGAATAACTGGGCACCCTCATTCAGCCAGGCTAACACGTCAAACTGATCATCACACACCTCCCCTGTAAGCTTCTCAGTAGCGCCCTCAAGTTTGGCACAGCTTGTTGATCGGCTCATGTCAATGCATCATGGCTTTTTCAGCTAAGCTGCCTCCCATCTTTTGTCTAGACATAAGCTTGCACTTGGTCTTTCTACTCTGTCCACAAGTCTGACATCAGGGCCTCTAGCAGCTCTGGATGCACATCCTTGCAGGGTCATGGCCAAAAACGAAAGGGAAGGGGCTGATCAGTCAAGCCAGATAGGGTCTGTCATCCAAGGGCAGTAGGTGGATAGCAAACGCAGGGACACCATGGGGTGGCTGTGAGCTGGCAGCGCTCAAGTGTGCATAGATCTCTATTTCCCAAAGTGTGGTCGATGACCTTCAGATATTTCTAGAGCATTCACAGCACATTTTATAACCTCAAATCCCACGGGGAGGAAGATGGCTATCTTTCAAGTGTCTCTCAGCCTTTCTCATCACTCCAAAGCCCAAGGCTCAGTGAGGGGCTAGCATGTCTATAATACCTCTGTCTCTGGAAAAAGAATCTCCCTTTTAAACAGAGAACATGTCTCAGGCTCAGCTCTTCTGGCAGTCAAGACTTTAATTCATTACTTTACTCTCAGTGTATTTATTTACATGTAGCTATTTTCTATTTATGGCAAGAGATGCTAGATTTCCATTTAGAATGATGATAGGAAGTTTCCTTTTACATAGACATTTATTTAAGTGAAAAGTGAGCCAGATTAGAGAAAAATATTAAGTAAATAATACTATATGGCACATAGATACAGGAAAAATTGTACATGCGAATGTGAAAGATTAAAGTGTTGTGTTGGAAGATGGCCTTGGCTTTGACATTAGACATCCCAAGTTTAAATCTAGGCCATACTCACTAAGTAAACTTAAGCAAGACACTGAACTTAGATACATCTCAGTTCCTCATCTGCAAAATGGAAATAATGATACTCATTGTCAAACTTCATAATAACTTTTTCCAAACCGTTGGGACCAAATGTATTTTTGGAATTCAAATTCCCTCAGATTTTTAGAATACCATATACTGTATATTATATGCAGGGTCTGGGCAGCCCTATGTGGCCCAGTACATCAATATTTCTGCAGCAAAATGTATGACTGTTCACATTAAGTAGGGTTTTTTTGTTTGTTTGCTTTTTAACTCTACACATTATACCAGTCCTGGGCAGATTTTTGTGGCCAAATGTTTGCCACAAACTTAAAAAAATAAAAACTTTCCATATTCCAGACTTTGGGGGCTTAGAGTACATAAGGGCTATGAGCATGGACCAGCTTCACATAAAGTGAGCAGGGAGTGGACAAGACTAGTGAAAATTAAAAGTGCCGTAGTCAAGCCCATGCAGTGAGGTGGCAGAAGGGTCAGGGAGCTGCCAGGAGCCAGTAGGGAGCATTTAGGAAGAAAAGAGAGGCAATCAGCAAAATGTGCACCAATCTCAGGAAAGATTATAGAGAGACAATTGCACAAGCTCTCCAAGATTTCTCTGATTTCTCCTTCTCCATGACCCAAACTCCTCCGTTCCTTCTCCTCTTCCTCTTCTTCCTGGTGCTGCTCCACTCATTTTCTTTGCTGGTGCCTGGCCTCAGAGTGGATATGTGACTAAGTTATAGTCAAGAGATGTGAGGGGAGATCTGCTGAAGTGCTTCTAGAAAAGGTTCCTATGAATATTTCTATCCCCACATGTGATGTCTGGTGCAGGGGTAGCCATACTGGGGCCATGATGGGAAGCAGGCTGAGGGTAAGACCACAGAGAGGCTGGCAGGTTAGAAAATTGATATCCTGTAGCCACCAATCACACCAAAATCGGACCCAGCTTCCTCTATACTTTTTGTATAAGATAAAGAATGCCTATTATAATTTTAGACAGTTAGAAGAGTTGGAATTACCTGTTACTTACAGTGGAAGGCTATTATTTTGGTTATTAAGAGAAAGTATAAATCCCAAAGATGAGAAAATGTGGGGAGTCTCAAGTTATAAGATTGTATATAAGCAAGATCAAATTTTAAAGACTTTACTACCAAATAGATAGCATTGATAGGCAGGCAGGCAGGCAGGCTGGGGGTTGTTGAGAAAGCTGGTATGGGCTAGACCGGTAAGGAAATGGTTTCATTAAGGAGGCTGGAAAACTTCCTCAAACTTCACCAAAAATTTCCGGGTTCCATTTCTCTATTCTCAGTAGAGGGCAAATGATTCACCTCAAGCCTAAGAGCACTTAAATTCCTTCCCAGGATCATAGATGTTCCTCTACTAGGAAAGAAAGTGGGGCTGTGTGGTTTGGGAAGATTCTGGGTAGACGCACAGCCTTAGCAGTGTTCTGGGCTTGTCTGGCCTTCAACGTGTGATTTTGAGAGTTGGAAACGACAAGATTATAACTCAGAATGGCACGCGGGTGTGAAGCCGACTGCCTTGCCAGCTATTTGCCTGTATTTAAAACACATATGGGTGATATTTTTAAATATCTTTGCTGTGTGATTGAAAAACATTGCAGTTGCTACTTCGTGGACGTGGGTTTTTATGCAAACCCAGGGATGGAATGATGAGTGTATGTTGTACCTACGTGGGCTTTGCTGGAGAGAATATAAGGACAGAATGGCACAGCCTGCATAAATGTCGGGCCAAGAATTGGGGCTGGGCCATTCAACATTTAACTTGGTTGTAGGGGCTCCTGGCAAAGCTCCTTGGTTTTCCTTTGGGATCCTTCGCTCTCCACTCTCTCTCCAAGGGGTCTCAGTGGTAGTATTCACCCCAGCTCTGGGAGTAGACATATAACCCAGGGCCGGCCAGTGGAATACCCCAGCCCCAGTGGTTGGTTGAGGGGCAAGCTCATGTCCCAAGGCAACCAATGAGACTCAACCATGGAACTTTTAGAAACTACTGGAAAAGAAGCACTTCCCTCCTGCTTATGTTGCTAAGCTGAGAGGAAGTATACAGGGAACTTCCCAAGGCCATCTCTGTCACCATCTGAGGAGAGCCTGCTGGGAATAAAATCAAGGTAGTGGAAAAGAAAGTCTGAGAGATGGAGAGAATCCTGGATCCAGCCATGCCTGAAATCTATCCCTGGGTCCTTTTTTTTTTTCACTTAAAAAAAAAAACTGTAGTGATTGTCAGAGGGGGAAGGAAGACGGGAAAGGAAAAAAAGGTGAAGAGGATTAAGAGAAACAAACTTTCAGTTATAAAATAAATAAGTCATGGGGATGCAAGGTACAGCATAGGCAATATAGTCAATGACAAATAACCATGTGGTGAGACATGGTAACTACACTGTGAGCATTTTGTAATGTATATAATGATCAAATCACTTTTTGCACACCTGAAACTAATATAATATTATGTCAACTATACAGAAAAAATTATGGTAAAATATATTTAACATAAAATGCCATTTTAGGGGCACCTGGGTGTCTCAGTCGGTTGAGCATCTGCCTTCAGGTAAGGTATGATCCAGGGTCCTGGGATCAAATCCCAGGTGGGGCTCCCTACTCAGCAAGAGAGTCTGCTTCTCCCTCTCCCTTTCCCTGCTTGAGCTCTCTTGCTCTCTCAAATAAATAAATAAAAATCTTAAAAAAAAAAAAAGAAGAACCACAAACCATAAAAAAAGCCATTTTAACCATTTCTAAGCATACAATTCAGTGGCATTAATTACATTCACAATGTTATGTAACCATCATCACTATCTATTTCCAAAAACTGTCCCACCCCAAACAGAAACTCTGTACCCATCAAATAGTAACTCCTCATTCTACCCAGGACTTTTAATTAAATGTTTTTAGAGTATAATATGCACACAGTAAAATTCTCCCTTTTCACTGTGGTTCTATGAGTACTGACAAACACATTTAACCAGGACCACAATCGAGATGTAGAACAGTTCTAACCTCAGCTCCCAAATCCCACAATCTCCTGGTAGTCCGCTCTCTGCTCTCCCTCCAGCTCAACCACCTGGCAACCGCCAATCTGTTTTCTGTGCCTAAAGTTTTGTCTTTTCCAGAATGGCGTATAAATGAAATCGCACCGTACGTGGCCTTGTGAGTCTGATTTCCTTCACTTAGTGTAACACATTTGAAGTTCATCCACATCGTTGGTGTATCAGTAATCTATTCCTTTATATTGCTAAATAATAAAACATTGCACAACTGTACCTCAGTTTACCCTTTCACCAGTTGCAGGGCATTGGTCTACTCCTGTACTCTGAATTTACCTGAGTCTATGCATTCCTTTCTCTTAAGCAACTGGGAGTTGGGTTTCTGTCACCTGCACCCAAGCAAAATGATCTAAGCAATATAACGGGAGAAAGCCACTTCCCCTCTCAGAAATTACGTCTCTCATCTATAAAATGGGAATGCATTACTCACGATGGTTGTGAGTGTTAACAGAAATCTTGACTCCAAATTGGTTGAAAGAGATGACTATTACCTCCCATCTTCGGGAGTCTTGACGTGGAGCATATCACAAGGTATCTAACTTGGCGGCTCAGACCCAGAGGCTGGTGCTTTCCACCTCTTCGCTCCGGGGTGCCTCAAGAATTTCCTCCTCAGGGCTAAGCAAGATGGTTGCAGCGGTTCAACCACATTCACAGGAAGTTTTCTTCGAGGGCCCCGGAAGTGGCACTCGGAAGCCCCACCCATGGCACTCAGAAGCCCCGCCCAGCAGGCTTCTCCTCACATCTCATTGGTCAAAATTGGGTCATGTGCCCAGACCTGATTCAGTACTTTAGGAGGGGGTGGGACCATCTGACTTGCAGATGGGGGCGGGCACCCATAATGCCTATCACCCCAAGAATAGCTGCTCTGCAATCTTACCGGGCATTGTGAGGGTCAATGAGGGTATTAGTTCCTGACACCTATGAGATTTTGGACACGTTGCAATTCTCTTCGGCATTGTAAGGGAGTGTGGCACTTCCAAACCTGAGCCAGTAAGGTGACACGGGCACAGGTGAGAAACACCGAAAATAATTTATTAGTTTATTTAAATGTAAAGTTTAACAGTGCAGTGGGCTCCTGGCACAGCCTGGAGGTTCAGTTTCAGACACTGTCATTCTCCTTCTCTGGGCTCTGATTTCTTCAGTGTTGGCTTCATCCTCAGTGTTATTCCTTCAGGTGGCAAAAATAGCTGCCATGCATCGTCCCAGGTTCTTGTCCCCAGGGAAAAGAGAAAGCCTCTTCCCAAAGGTTCCATCAGAAATCCTGGGAAAGCCTCATTAGTCTAGGTCAGATCACATGCCTATGTTTGAGCCAATCACCCAACTCTGCAGATTGGGCCCAGATGACACACCCAATTCCCAATCTGGGGCAGGGTGGTGGTGGAGGGTAAAGCCACAAGGCCATAAGCTGACCAAAGGAAAACCAAAAGGCTGCTTGCACAAGAAAGGGGAATGGCCTGTGGGCATAAGCAGCACTATTTCCTACAGTCTGAATTTTACTGATAGAGAAATTTATACCCAGAGAGGGTAAGACACTCGATGTCACAACAGTGGATCCAAGCCATGAATTCCAGCTTCTGAATGTCTAGTCATTACACCAATGGTCAGGGTGTGCCAGGAGGGTAGGTGGACCTGTGGTTTCCTAATAATGCCTACTCCAAACTCTTTCACTCCCCATCCTCCTTCTCCAATGAGTCTCCCCCACTTTTCTCATGTTGAGGTTTGGTCTACTTTGTAGCTGAACTGCAAAATGTTATCGGATTGCTATGGGCTGAATTGTGCCCTCCCCCATCCAATGTTGAAGCCTTAACTCCTAATATTATGGTATTTGGAATGGTGCTTTTGGGAGATAATTAGGTTTAAATAAAGTCATGAGGACAGGGCCCCCATGATGGGACTAATGCCCTCATAAGAAGAGATACCAGAACTCTCTTTCTCTCTTTCCCTCTCTGCCATGTGAGGACATAGCAAGAAGGCAGTCGGCTTTAAGTCAGGAAGAGGGTTTTCACCAGTTGACCATGCTGGCACTCTGATCTTGGACATCTGGCCTCTGAACTGTGAGAAAATAAATGCGTGGTTTTAAATATATGGTATTTTATTACGGCAGCCCAAGCTGACCAATACAGGGATGGATTTAGAGCAATGAGCATTGATTGGGTACCTGCTGAGTGCCAGGTCCTGTACAGGACACGAAGGTTCATTAGCTGGGTCTTCAGCCACAAAGAATTTGGAATCTAAAAACAATGTTAAAATATTAATAATAGACCCCTTCTATCTTTTCTATAAACTTTGAGATCACTTTTATTTAAGAAAAGAAATTTCCAACTCAACCAATAACCTCCTTGCACTTTCTTCCTCTCCATCTGTCTCTAGAGACAGAATAGCACGTAGACCACAAAACTTTGCATCCTTCTTTCCATACTTATTTCCGTGCATGCCAAGAGAAAAAAAAAATGACAGCTATAAAGAGATGGCAGATGCTCTTAAGTGCCCTGTGTTCAGAGTTTTCCATGTATAACCTCATTTAATCTTCAAGCTAGTTGGTGAGGTAGCCATTATTTTCCAAGCGAGGAAGCTGAGAGGCTCAGAGAGGCAAAGTGACTTGCCCAAGATCACATAGCTGGGAAGCAGAGGTAGGATTTTAACCTAGATCTCTCTGATTTTAATGTCCAAATTCTTCACTCCCATTGAATTCCTTGGCTAATCAGTGCTATGGATGGATTCACAAAAGAGATACTCATCTAAAGCTGAGAGATTATGATGACCTAGATTTCTCCATGATAAGGACAGCCACCACTGAGGCAACTAGCTGTGATATGAATGGACGCAGTAAGACTTTTTATTGACTCAAAGAGTTAGTAATGATATCACTTTGCTATTCATATGAACTTACAGCTATTGAGCTTCACTCTGTGCCAGTCATTCCCCGTTTTAACTTTCTTCCCCCCGCAATCCTGTGATCTAAGTCCTAGCATCACCCCTTGCCTTTTCCAGGTGAGAGAACTGAGGCTCAGTAGGGCTAAAGCAATGGGTGAGTGAATGAAATTAGGGAATCTCACAACCACAAATCTTTGAGGAATTAGTAAATTTTCCAAAGCTGAAGGTTTTCTCCAAAAACCCTTAGGTGCCAGAATCTTCTGAGTCTGTATTCAGAGAGAAAGGGGCTAGACAGAAATTTAGAACGAAATTCTCTCACAGAAGGAAGATGCTGAGTGTCAGCTGAGAGTTCTCGGGAAATGTCATCCTCCCAACCCACCCCCACCCCCCCATCCCCATACCAGCACGAACTGTGGCTGGATCTGAAAATCCTGGAAGTTTCCCTGAACTGAGAGTTGATGGAGGTGGGAGAGAGTTGGCTTTTAAGGGACTCTCACAGAAAATGCAACAATAGCAGTGCTATGCCCTGTGAGAGCGCAAATGGGGTCCTCAGCAAGAGGGAATACAGAAATGCATATGCTTGAGCTGTTCTGCCATCTAAATGTGCATAACGAAAAAAAACTGTATAAAATGTAATAAAATAGGTCTGTGAATTCAGCCTTAAAAAATCATGTGCATCTGGGTTTTGTCCTGAAGAAGACAAAAAAAAAAAATTCCATGTCCAGTTTGGTGAAGATGGATGAGGGGAGTGATTAAACAGTTATCATTTGATTTTGTGTTTTTCACAAAGATAATACATATTCATTATTACAACAAGTAATGTATAAGTAATGGTGTAGCAGTTAGGAATGCTTCTAGGACAAGTAACAGTAAACTCAGTAAACTTGGCTTAAAAGATGAAAGTGTATGGTTAATTAGCAGGAAGCCTGAAGGTAAGTGGTTCTGGACTTGGTTTAGGGACTCAACAATATTAACAAGAACCCAGATTCCTCTGTTCTTTCTGCCCTGCTAGATTCTGTGTGTTGGTGATGTCTCCCTTCATGGTCACAAGATGGATGCCATAGCTCCAGACATCAGGTTCTCATGTCATAGTCTCAAGCATTAAGGAAGGGGGTATGATGGGGCTAAAAAGAACTTTGTCTTCTTTTATTAAATTTTATTTTCTTTCCCAGAAAATGCATCCACAAAGTTGTGTGGACCTCTGTTCAAACCCTAGCTCTCCCACTTAATGTCTCTGAGCTTCAATTTCTCCTCCTGGAAATGGGAATAATCATAGTTTCCTCATAGGGTGTCGTGAGAATTAAATGATAAAGCATGTTGTATATAATAAACACTCAGTAGCTATATGGGTATCTTCTTTTTGTCTGTCCAGATTCACCCTCCTTTACCTTTCTCCCTATTCTGTGCTGCACGGGACTGCAGCAATAGTCTCCCTTATCTTCTGGCTTCTGGTTGATTTGGTCAATGGAAAGTACCACTAGGAGATAAGGGGGGGAGTAGAGAGGTCAGTTATTTATTTATATAGCTTCCTGTCTGTGGGATGCCAAAGGAGGCTGTTTCTCTACTGAAAGCTACAGCTTCTCTCTCTCTCCCTCTCTTTCTGCCAGCTGTTCCCTCCAGGTCCCAGTAATGCCCAGATGGTAACAGATCCACAGGTTACTAGCCCTAGGGGGTTGCACCATTGCTTTTCTTAAACCTGCTCTCCCTTAATAGTCTCTTTATTAAACTCTTCTCAAAATACCAGTTTGAATGTATCATCTTTTCTGCAAGACCCAGACTGATTCAAAATATTAGCTTTTCTTCCAAGGTAAACTGTTTGCAAACTTCAGGAACTTATTAGTAGTGACAAGTGACTAATGTCACACCTCATGATTGAGAATCACCAGTCCACTTGGTCAAAAAGTCAGTCAAGTGGGATGTTCAATTGAGTTGGCGGTTAGAATCGTGAATTAATTCTAAGTCCATGCATCTCTGGCCATATCCTAAGGCACAATATCTTTTAAGTGATAATGATTTTGAAAAAAAAGAAAAGACATAATTTCACATTCACAAGCTCTGAACTCATGGCTGCGTATTCTTGACATCTTTCAGTTAAATGGAAAACACTGGGTTTTGAAACTGTATTGATTTCAGTGGGCATATATTATTTTACTGTAAGTACCAATGTCTGTTGTACTTAATATACAATGGATTAATTTAAAATGCATTAGTTTAATAAAAATGCATAAAATAGAATAGAATTGCATTAGCTTCAATAAAAAATTCAATTTCATAAATATTATCTCGTGTTAAAATGCATTGATTTCCAGGAAAATATATTGGTCAAAGGTAATTTACATTGGTTTGAATGGAAATGCACCAGTCTCCATACATATGTATTAGTTTAGTCAAACGTATCCAATTGTGTAAAATATTGGTTAGGCTGAAATGGATTCTGACCCTGTTGTTGTCATTGTTGTTGTTGTTTTATTCTCTTTTACTGAATAAATATCTCCCACACGGGCTTTACTGTGGCCCAGTTCACTTGAAGAAATGTAGGTGGCTGAGCTTGAGGAACATTCTGGTAACTCATGGGTTTGCAAATGGATGTGGGGACTTTAGCAGCAGTTAAAACTCCCTTGGTGGCAGGTAAGGCGCATTTGTCATCCCCATTGAGGCTGGGTGTGGGAAATGAGCTGGAGATCCAAGCAGAGGGCCCAGAAGTAATATGTCCTGTCCTCAGAAGGACTGACTGGAGCCACCCTAGACCAGGAAAATAGTTATCGGCCTTGATAAAGGCAAGAGGAGCTGGAAAGGAGCCTGTGGTCTGGGATCAAATGGAGGCCAGAACCAGAAGGTGAGCTAGCTCAGGGTCAGCAGGTCACAGGATCATAGTTAGGGTTCTGGGGTCTACCAGGCCTGGGTTCAAATCCTGAGCCTGATACTTCCTCTGTGCCCTAGGCCAAGTGACTTAACCTTTCTGAGTCTCCTCCATTGCTCCCAGGCACTGTGCCAGACACTGCTCTAAGGGCTGTCCAGGTACTGATTCCCACCACAACCCTATCGTACAGGTAAGCAACTTGTTCCAGATTACACAACTAGCAAGTAGCAGAGATTTGAATCCAAAGTCCCTTTCTCAGCCACTGGATTGCCTCCAGTAACTGTTTTGTGGCTCCCAAAGCAGGCGTGTCATGGTAATTAAGGAAGGTATCCCCATCCCTGCTCTGTAGCTTCCTAGGAACCTTTGGATTAAGTGACTTTGCCTCTTTGAGCCTCGGTTCCTTCACCTGTAAAATGGGTAGAATAAACACCATCCATCTCCTAAGGCTATCAGCATACCAGGGATTTAGTAAGGCCTCGAGGAAGAGTAACCCCTCACCCCAACAAAGCATTCCACACATTTTTATGGCTGCAGGACTCTTTAGAGTCTTTGATATGCTAACATGGGTCCTAAATCTCTGAGGGGAATGGAGAGGCAGAACCTACTCTGTAGGAGGCTGAGCTGTGAAGGTAAGAACTACAAAAGGGAAAAGAGAATTAGAAATGGGGGCGCCTGGGTAGCTCAGTGGGTTAAAGCCTCTGCCTTCGGCTCAGGTCATGATCTCGGGGTCCTGGGATCAGGTCATGATCTCGGGGTTCTGGGATCGAGCCCCGCATCAGGCTCTCTGCTAGGCGGGGAGCCTGCTTCCCCCTCTCTCTCTGTCTACCTCTCTGCCTACTTGTGATCTCTCTGTCAAATAAATTTTAAAAAAAGAGAGAGAGTTAGAAATGGGGAAACTGCACCAACTGAGTAATGTTTCCCAAAGTGTGGAATCACCCCGCCTCGTGATGTGTGAGCTGCTTTTGCGCTCTCATGCAGACATTTTTCACAACTTTTATCTGGAAAAAAAATTTTAACAGAAGAGTGCCAAGAAGAGTACAATGAACTCTTTGAACTTTTCTAGATTTACCCAATGCTGACATTTTGCCACATTTGCTTTATTTCTGTGTGTGTCTGTGTGTGTGTGTGTACACTTTCTCCTCTGAACCATTTGTGAGTTAATGCAGTCACTACCCAATCCTTTACACACACAGTCCTTTATGTATCTCCTAAGAACAAGGTCATCCTCTTATGTAGTTACTGTACAATTATCACATTCAGGGAACTTAACATTAATATGGTTCTAGAATCTGAATTTTAGGTTCCATGTTCAAATTTCACTAGCTGACCTAAAACTAAACTGTATTTTGTAGCAATTATATTTCTAGTCTAGGATCTAATCCAAGATCATACACTGAAATGATTTGTCATGTTTCTTTAATCTCCTTTAATCTAGAACAGTGCCTCAGCCTTCTTTGTCTTTCTTGACTTTGACATTTTTGAAGAGTCCATTTTGGAAGCTACCCCTCAGTTTAGGTTCATCTGATGTTTCCTTGTAATTAGATTCGAGTTATGCACTTTTGGCAAGAACGCCATCAAAGTGATGCCGTGTTCCACTGGGTGCATTGTTTCAGGAGGTACCTGATGGGAATTTGTCCCATTTCTGGTGTTGCAAACTCTAACCTCTTGGAATGGGGGGCTGTCTGCCAGGTTTCCCCACTGTAATTTTTTCCCTTCGTAATTAGTAAGAAATCTGTGGGGGAGATACTATAGATAAGACTGTGCCAAGTTGGACATTAAAACATTTTTAAATTTAATATTTATATATTTATTTTCATGTTACCTTCTGTTCCTGCAAAGGAAAATTACTACTTTGTTTACAGTAGCAACATAATTTCCCTCTCTAAAACAAACTGAAAGTGGGGGGGGGGGGAGAAAAGTGAGTCAATTTGAAGACAAGGTATAGGTGGTTCGTGGATATGGCAAAATACAGTGAAGTATAGTACCCAAATGGCATTGTAGAGACACAGGACGAGAGTGGAACCTGCCATTGCAGGGAGCTGGAGCTAAGTTGCAGGGGCGGAGAGAGCCCGTTCCTGGGGTTGTCAGAGCCTCGGGGTGTTTTCTGTGGTGTGTAGTGTTCCCCCAGACCCATAGACCCTGTGCCTGGCCTCTGTTTGGCCCTGAAGGCCTGGAGAGGTGGCCTCAAGAATGGTTACTTCAATTCCCAGCTGGCACTGCCAGGAAAGCCACCAGCAAGTCTGGAAGCTTCCAAAAATTCAGTGTCAATCCTGGTTCATGGAAACCCACCCAGCAGTCTATATAAACTGGGGCTCTGCAGAAAGAGCCCCTCCCAACCCCTCTTAGAATCGGATACATGGGCAACACGGAAGGCCGGCCAGGTTGGGTGTCGCTCTTCTTCTTTTTTTTTTTTTTTTTTTAAGATTTTATTTATTTATTTGTCAGAGAGAGAGAGGGAGAGAGAGCACAAGCAGGCAGAGTGGCAGGCAGAGGCAGAGAAGCAGGCTCCCCGCTGAGCAAGGAGCCCGATGTGAGACTCAATCCCAGCACCCTGGGATCATGACCCGAGCCAAAGGCAGCAGCTTAACCAACTGAGCTACCCAGGCGTCCCAGGTGTTGCTCTTCTGAACACAAACTGGATGGTGGAGTCTGGCAGAGAAGGATGAATGCACGAAGAGGCAGGGCCACCAAGGAGGTGGCTGGTGTCTGGTGAGGGTGTGGCGGGCTGAGGAGGGAAAGTCCTGCAGCCTGAGAGGAAGAATCAAATGCAATTTAGCACCTCTTCCGTGGGAATTGGAGGCCCAGACACTTCCTGAATTCAGGCCTAAAGAGTGGCCCCTTGAACTCAACGAAGACTGAGCCTTCAGGGCCTGGTCCTGGCTTGAGACTGGTTCCAGAGTTGCCCACAGGATGCCCCTGGCACGCTGAAATCTACAGCTAGAATCCAGGTGCATCTGTGCAAAGCCCCAAAATTGCATTAATCCCAAGATTCGGGAAGAATCAAGAGTAAACAGAGCTACCCTTCGATTCGAGAGGGGGCAGCTGGTAAGGCACCAACCTCACCTTCAAAGCCCGGCTCCATGTCAGCCGTGAGGCTCAGTCTTCTCATCTGTAAAAGGGGATAATAATATTGCCTACACCTGGGGTTGTTGTGAGGCCCACATCAGGGGAATGAATAAAGAAACCGGCACAATGTTAGACATGTTAGAAGCAGGCATTAGATCTGTAACTATTATTATTATTATTATTATTATTATCATTATTTTCATCGCTGTTGTTTTTGTTCCTCCAACCAGTAACTTGGAATAGCCCAAAGAGAAGTCATTCAGGTGAACGGGAGCTCCTTGAAAGGAATAATTTTGTATTCATCTTGGTTCCCCCAGCGCCTACCAGGGCCTGGCCTACAGGAGGTGCATAGGAATAACTGTTCACAAGAATAATTACAATTGCTCATACCTTTGGAGCGCTTACTGTGTTTCAAGTCCTGGCTAAGCCCCCCACATGTATTGCTGCATCGAAACCTCAGAGCCACCCTCATACACAGCTGGTGGGAAATGTAAAATGGTGCAGCCGCTGTGGAAAACAGTTTGGCGGTCCTCGAGGTGAAACATCAAGTTACCCGTATGACCAGCAACTCCATTCCTTCGTATCTCCCCCAGAGAACTGAAACACTGATATCCAAACAAATACACGTATGTAAATGCTCACAGCAGCACTGTTCACAATAGCCAAAGGTGAAAACAGCCCAAACGTCCATCAGTTGATGAATGAGTAAATAAACTGTAGTTTAACCATACGGTGGACTAATATTAAACCATAAAAAAGATCGAAGCACTGATTCATACTACAACATTGGATCAACCTTGAAAACTGTATGCTCAGTGAAAGAATACAGACACGAAAGATCACATGTTGTGATTCTATTTATATGAAATGTCCAGAACACACAAATCCAGACAGAAAGTAGATTAGTGGTTGTCAGGGTGGGAGGGAGGAGGGGTGGAGAGTGACTGCTCAACGGGTATAGAATTTCCTTTTGGGGCAATGGAAATGGTGAAAATGTGTTAAAATAGTAAATCTTATACATATTTTGCCACAGTAAAAACAAAATTTTCCTAAGCTGAGAGTTTTGCATGCACGTGCACGTGCACACACACACACACACACACACACACACACAATTAGCCACTTAAAAATGAACATCAGTCTCATTTAGTAGATTCACAATGTTGTGTGACCACTTCTATCCAGTTCCAGAATATTTTCACCACCTCAGATGGAAACCCCACGCCCATTAGTCACTCCCCATTTCCTCCTCTCCCCAAGTCCCTGGCACCCACCAATCTAATTTCTGCCTCTGTGAGTTTATCTGTTCTAAACATCTCACACACAGGGAATCATACAATATGTGACCTTTTGTGTCTGGCTTCTGTCACTTGACATCATGCCAGCGTTTATCCGTGGTGTGGCCTCTCTCACTCTTTCTTATGGCTGAATCATGTTCCATGGTGTGGACAGACTACAAGTGGTTTCTTCAGTCATGTGTTGATGGCCATTTGGGTTGTTTCCACCTTTTGGCTAGTGCTCGTGGTTTGCAAATGCTGGTTGAAGTCCCTCTTTTCCGGTTGTCTTGGGTCTTTCTGGCACTACTGGGTTTTACGCAGAGCTCAGGGGAGATTGCCAGGGGATAAAGGACTCCATGTCCACGGGGTGGGGGAAGGAGGCCTCCCAGCAGGACACTGGAGAGGTGCCATCCAGGACTGTGACAGTGTCAGCAAAATGAAAAACAGAGGATGGACAGGGACCTGTTTTGGAAGAGAAGGGTAGACAGGGTCAAGGAGCTTTCTTCTCCCAGGCCTGCCAGCTGTGGCCCCCAGATGCAGACCCCTGACCCTGACTGGAGTCCCAGAGGCTTTGCTGGCAGCCGGGGCCGCACCTTGCCGGCATGGAAGTGTATTCAGTGCGGGCCATGCACAAGGGAATCAGCTTCCATTGAATGAACTTGGGGCTTAAGACCAAAGTGGGGGCACCAGCAAACACGTGATTTGCAGTGGCTGTAGGGATGGAAGTGCATTCGGGTTTGGAGAACACAGCACATGGCTGGTAGGGCCAGGGGGAGGCGAGAGGAGGGGAAGGACAGAGAGGCTCGGGACCTAGCTGAGTCCAGTGAAGCTGTTTGGGAAAACTGGGGGTTCGGGGCTGGGGTTTGCCCAGGCCTGGAGGCTGTTGGTCTGACGAACTGCAACTGAGGCGTGCTGGAATGAGGGCACTGCAGCCAACCAGCTGTGGGGCCTTAGGCAAATTAATTAGCCCCTCAGCCTCAGTTTCCTCGTCTTTAAAATGACACTGACAACCCACCAGCTATTTCATAAGGCTGTGGTGAGAACGGAACCAAGCGTGTGTGTGAGCCAGCTGTGCATTCCAGCACAATCGTTTATCAGCTTCTTCATGGCTTGTGCGTGCCCAGATCATGAACTGGCCACACAGAGCTGGAGCCGAATCCCAGCATGGCCACTTGCTAGTTATGCAGTTCAGGCAAGTCTCAGAGTCACTCTGACCCTCAGTTTCTTCATCTGCAAAATGAAGTAAGTATTCTGATCCCAGCACAAGGCAATTGCTCCATCCGTCCATTTGAGCCTCAAGGGTTATGAATTTCCTCGCTGTTTGATTTTACTAAAGCCTGAGTTGGCAATAAAGAAGAGAGGCTCAGAATCGAGAATCAGACCTGGATTCAAATTCTGACCTTGGTTTTAATTTCTGTGTGGCCTTAGAAAGTTATACTTGAAACACCTGGGTGGCTCAGTCAGTTAAGTCTGGATTCTTGGTTTTGGCTCAGGTCATGATGTCAGGTTCATGGGACTGAGTCCCATGTTGGTGTTGGACTCTGTGCTCAGTGGGGAGTCTGCTTGTCCCTCTCCCCACCTGCTCCTGCCTCAAATAAATAAATAAAATCTTTAAAAAAAAAGGAAATTACTCTATTTCTCTGAGTCCTAATTTCATCCTTTCATGTCTCCATTCATTTATTCAACACTTACTGAACAATGACTAGATGCTGTACAGTGTTTTAAGCTCTTTGCTTGTAGCAATGGATAGGACTCCCACAACAACCCTAAACAAGGAAGGAGTTGTTATTATCTCTCCATTGTACATATGGGGAACCCCAGGCCCAAGAGAAGTCGCTGCCCCAAGTGACACAGCTGCTAAACGTCAATGTCAGGATTCAGATCTGGGCCACCTGGCTCTGGAGTCCATGTCCTGTACTCTTTGGGAATAGATTTCCTCTCTGCAAGTTGGAGGTTATAATAGCTCTTTCCTCCTATGGTTGTGTGAAGGATTAAATGAGGTCTAGCCTCTGGGAAGGGCACAAGAAAAGGGAGTTATTATTTCAATGTGTTATTTCTTTTCGTTTTGGTGTTGTTTTTAAATAAGCTCTATGCTCAGTGTGGGACTTGAACTCAGAACTGTGAGTTCAAGAGTCACATGCTCTACCAACTGAGCCAGACAGGTACTCCTAATTTGCTATTTCTTATTTTTCTTCTTGATACACCTTTTGCCTTTGCACTTGACTCCCTTCTCTGCTTGGCTTACTTCAGATTGTTTTTCAAGCCTCTAATTCAAGGGTCACCTGTTCCAGTAAGCCTTCCCTGACCCTGAAAATGGGCTAAGTGGCCCTCTATGGAGTTCTCACAGCCCATGGAGCCACCAAACTGCAGTAGTCTTGACTACTCTACAGTTTCTCACTTCCATCTACAAGAGGGTAGAGGCTGTGCTGTCTCCTTTGTACTCCTGGCTTCTAGCATGGTCCTAAACCGGCATGGATGCTCCTTTAGGGAATGGGTGCTCATTCATTCAGCATAATGATGGTATATATGTATATGTGTGTGTGTGTGTGTGTGTGTGTGTGTGTGTGTACACACACACCATAAGGACAGTATATCAGACTCTGGGGCAATAGCACATGAGTTTGTTGAATGACTAAAGGGCCCCTCCCCATGTTCTGTGCTCATTTGGCCATCTCGTTGTTACTTCCTGTGTAAACCTTTTAAGGCGGCACTTTCTGGAGGACCTACATACCCTCCTGGGAGTGGACCAGGGAGAGTTCCGGCCCAGGCCCATTGAGTGTGATGCTTCTCCCCAGTTCCAGATGCACAGCAGCCTGGCTTCTCCCCTTGTGTCTCCCTGAAGCCACCAGGCCTCCCCTGAAAGAGAGTTTCTTATGGCTTCACATTTCCTCTCTCCAGAGCATAGTCTCATTTCTCCAGTCTGCCACTGGACTTACCAACTCTCTGGGCTAAAAATACCCCTGACATTTTTGAAGGCCTGCTAGGGCTGGAGCTAACAGGAGAATGAGTTTCTCTAAAAATCGAAGCAGGTGGTGCAGCAGTCACAAGTTGAGGGCAGCTACCACAGTCACACTTGGTCACATCCAATGGGCCAGGCTGCCAGCCTTCCTGATGACCTTCCTGGACCCTGAGCTCCTGGAGACTAGGGATCAGGGCTGAATCATCTCCATGCCTCTGCACAGCCTGGCACATAGTAGGTATGCAATACGTGTCTGTGGAGTGTTACATAGTAGTTATGAACACGGACTTGAAGCCAGATTACTTGGGTTCAAATTCAAAACAGATCACCACTTTCTGAGTGATCTGATCTGTGAAATGAAGTAATAAAAGCGCCTATCTCCTAGAGTTGTTAGAAGGACCGAATGAATCACAATAGGTGCAGTTTCTAGAGAAGAGCTCCACAATGATAAGCACAGTACTAAAGTTAGCCATTATTAGTAGTACGATTATTGTCATCATCTTTATCATCACTATAAATCTTTGATATGAATCTATCATCACTCCACTGTTTTCCTCTCTGGTCTTTATTCTCAGGCAGGTTCTCCCATATGGTGGCAAAATGGCTGCCAGGCACTCCAGGTTATATATCCGACCCTTCAAAAGTCCCAGCCTAAGGAGAGTTTGTCTTTTTCTTCCCTAACGTTCCAGAAGAAATTCTGGATGGCTTTGTTCAACCTGGTTTTAAACTCTGCCCTTTCCTGTACCAAACCCTGGGGCTAGGTATGTAAGCTGTTCTTATTAGCCAGTTCTGGATCATGTATCTCTCCTAGAGGCAACTGCTATAGCCAGAAGGATAGCACGCTCTGATTGGCCAGGTCTAAGTCATATGCCCATCCTTGGCACCAAGGGTTGAGGTGGACTTCAACCAAGCGCTGGGATTGTGATGAGGGAGGGGTGAGGGGTGCTGTTCTCAGATACCGGAATGTATGGAAGACAGGCAGAAACAGCTGCAGCAGACCACAACAACCCCAAAGTGGAACAAAGCTGTTTGTCCCTTTCCCCAAAAATATCACCCACTGGAGAATGTCCTGGATGCTGGCATTTACTGGACATGACAGCTGCAATGATGTGTGTGTGTGTGTATGTGTGTGTGTGTGTGTGTACATCATCTATTCTTATAAACCCTCGAGTCTTTCTCTCCTAGCATTAGAGAATGGCCCCCTGTTCCTCTCTTTCTCTGGTTTGTCCTTAGGGACAGGCCGTTTGCATCTTCTCTGGGTCCATACCCACACTCGCCTAAATCTGGCCACACGAGATGGATTTACTGGACAAACTGGCTATCATTTTATCCCACTTGGGGTCTCCTCTCTCCCTCTGGTTTCTCCTTCTGTGCATTAAGCAACTACTCACGGGCAGGATTATAAGACAAACTTCTTTTCTCTATGAGGGTCTCCCCAGCATGAAAAAGTCACATCACATCTTGGCGGGGGGTGGGGGGGAGGGTGTGAGGGGGGTCATGAGATTTGGAATAAGAAAGTTCCAAGAGAAATACTCCCACAGACCCTGGGCATGGCGTCTCAGCTTCTCAAATCAGGCAAGCAGTTGTCTTATTTGATTAGGATTAACAGATTTTCCAAAGATAACCTATTTTGGTTTTATGATTTTATCTCTCCAGGCAGTGTTTACAATATGTATTTGCAGAAACAGAGAATGTATGCCAGGAATGAGGCAAGGGCCCTTGCCGGAGCTCACACAGTCTGTCATAAATATAATATTAGGATGACGCCTGAAATTAATGTGAATCATTTCCCAATAAATATAGTCA
The DNA here is from genome assembly GCA_028533885.1 of Nasua narica. Lineage (NCBI taxonomy): Eukaryota > Metazoa > Chordata > Mammalia > Carnivora > Procyonidae > Nasua > Nasua narica. Next base: position 6,889,297 of record CM052808.1, on the reverse strand, counting down.
GTTAGTGAGGTGTTCCAGGACCGCTGAAAGGAGATATATTTTGGTAAAATATAGTTTTTTTATCGGTTGGGAACTGGGGCTGGGGGTGTGTGGAGGGCATAAATCTCCATGGAAGAAGTATCTTTTATGATTATTCAATTCCACAGTAGCTCTAAAAGCCTAAAGTAGATTCATATTTACAGTTCCTGGAAGCACCTGGTTTTATATATTGGGGGAAGAATTAGCATCAGGGCCTCCTCACGGAAATCACTGACTTACGTCCTTGGGCGGTGGGAAGGGGAGAGCACCTCCAGCTGGGCTACTCCGTGGGACTGAATTAATTTCATCTGCATTGGGGTGCGGAGCTAAGGAGACTGCCTGCAGCAGTCACACAAAAGAAGGGGCTGCTGGGAAGGTGGGCCCGGCTGGGCTGGGCACAGGAGGCAGAGAGGAGGGATACAAGATGCATGGTGGGCGTAGGGCCGATGGGCTGGAAAAAGAAAAAGTGTGCAAGGGAGAAGGCAGAGGCTAGCTAGGTAAAGTTGCCAGTGTCAGAGACATAGGTGCTCCTGTCCCTAGGAGAGCAGGTTAAGTGTAAACATAGCGCCTCGTCCCACCTGCCCAGATCCTCTCAAAGCCTGCAGATGGAAGAAGGCATCCTGATCTTGTCCCTTGCCATTAACTTCCCTGCATGAGCCTTTATTTATTTAATTGAAAAGTAATCTTCACTATTTTTTCCTGCAAAAAAAAAAAAAGTGATAGAAACAGGCCCACAGTCTGTTAGCTAAAATTCTAAAGTCCAAAAAACTCTGAAAACTGTGAGTTTTTATTGCTAACACATTTGGTGGCAAAACCTGAATTGAAAGGATGTGAGTCTATTTATATTCCTTATCCATTCCACTTTGTGGGAATGTTTATACTTTTCACTGTAGAAATATTAATGTGTTTGAGTAGAAGGGGGCTGCCCCAGACTTCCTGGGAGTGTTAGATAAGCCACATGGAGCCCGATGCCTTTCCAAAAGCCAAACAGTTTCTGAATTCTGAAATACCTCTTCCCCAAGGATTTTAGATAAGGGACTGTAGACTTGCACTTGCTAGTTGTAATAAAAAATCAAATGACATCATGTAGAAAGGGAAAGCCTTAAGGAAACAGAAGAGCCTCCCCCTTAAACAAAAAGTAGGCAAAGCATAGAAGTAGTCACAGAAGAAAAACCGGTGATCAGCAAACTTAAAAAGAATTCAACTGCTCTCATAATTGAAGATGGCAGGTTGAAACCGTAATAAGCATCATCCTTATGAAATTAAAAAGTGGGAAATTATCTGGTGTTGGTTGAGAACGTGTGGAAAGTTATTCCCCATCCACGCCGATGATGGGGGTAAATCAGAACAAACGCTTTTGGAAGAAAAGTGGGCAATACCGATCCACATTTTGAAAGTCTATGCCCTTTGGAGCAATAATTCTGCTTCTGGGCACTTTTCTTGCAACACTTATACTCCCCTGTGCCAAGATAACTGTTCAAGGATATTCGTGACAACATAGTTTACAACCGCAAAAAACTGGGAACAACCTAAATGCTAAGTTTACACAATAAAGGACTGGTTAAATACACTTGGAGCGTATAAGTAATGGACTATTAAGAAGCAGTTGAACAGAATGAAGTAAACCCACATGAACTGACTTGGAAAGATGCCCACGATACAATGTCCACGGACAGACTGCGTAATTCTACAGTTGGGTTTCACTTTCTGAAAGTATTTATATGCATATTATATGTTCACATGTGCAAAGAAAAACATGTGAAAGCATATTGCCCAAACTGAGGCTATACTTCCGTAAGATGTTTGTGGGGGTCAGGGCTTTCTCTAGATTTTAGATGTTTTTGTACATTTGGTAATTAAATTATTGGCAGTAAGGGAAAGGAAGTAAAATTTCCCCATAATTCTATCCTCCTACCTAAAGATTAGTTTTGTTACAAAAATTTGGCGTTCTCCCCTGTTTCTAGCAGAATTATTCACAATAGCTAAAATGCTGAAGTGATGTGGATGCCATTAGTGGCTGAAGGGATAAGAAAATGTAGCAGGTCCTTATAATGGAACATTATTCAGCCTTTAAAAAAGGAAGAAAATTCTGACACTTGCTGTAACATGGATGAGCCTTGATGACATTACACTGAATTAATTAAGCCAGACACAAAAAGATGTACTGGATGATTCTACTTAGATGAGGTATTAGAGCAGTCACAATCACAGAGACGGAAAATAGAGCGGTGGCCGGCAGGCGGTAGGGGAGAGTGTGTCATGGAGGCAGAATTTCAGTTCTACAGATGAAAAGAGTTTTGAGGACGGATAGTGGGGATGGTTGTGCAACACTGTGAATGTGTTAATATCACTGAGTTGCACACTTAAAAATGGTCAAGATGGCAATTTTATGCGTATTTTACCGCAATTAAAAAATGGTGTTCTTGGGGCACCTAGTTAGTTCTGTTGGTTGAGCATCCCACTTAGTTTCAGCTTAGATCGTGATCTTGGCATCGTGAGATGGAGACTCGCATTGGGCTCTGTGCTTGGCAAGGATTCGGCTTGAGATTTTCTCTCTCCCTCTGCCCATCCCCCCACTCACACGCACGTGCTCTTTCTCTCTGTCCCAAATGAATAAATCTTTTCAAAAAACGGTGTTCTTTTAGAATTGTTTCCGTGAATACATCTATAGCTACATTCTCACACGTGTTTATTTCTCTTCTACCTATGAGAATGAGTTTGTGCTGTCCATATTCTTCTGCAATTTTCTTTTCCCTTCTAACACCACATCCCGGCCACGTTTCCCCGTCCGTGCCCGTCGATCTCCCTCCCTGGCATGCCACCATGCCGTCACCTACTTCACCAGCCACCCGCTGATGGACATCTGGGCTGGCTCCAACTTGGGGGCCTTATGTTTTGAAAGATTTTTGTCAACCAACCTGAATTTATTAAGCAATAATTAATTCGTGTCTCCATTTTTTATTCATCAAAGACACACAAACTGCAGACCAGGGCTTCCGATTAGCAGGAGGCTCCTGAAGCTGAGAGAATCTCAGCCAAGAGCAGAGGAGCTGGGGTCTGAAGGAGCCCGGGTGGCTTTATAAGAAGACAAACGCGAGAATTTCCTTTGTGTGTTGGGTTTCTGCTTTTTTTTTTTTTTTTAGATTTTATTTATTTATTTATTTATTAGGAAAGAGAGAGAGTGAGAGAGAGCATGAAAGGGAGAAGGTCAGAGTGAGAAGCGGATTCCCCATGGAGCTGGGAGCCGGATGTGGGACTCGATCCCGGGACTCCGGGATCATGACCTGAGCCGAAGGCAGTTGCTCAACCAACTGAGCCACCCAGGCGCCCAGGTTTCTGCTTTTTTAACGCAAGAGCAAACCAGACCTCAAACAAACAGCGGAAAGATGACAAGAACATTGGGAGAAGAAAATTCTGGTGGAAGGGTTTTCAAGGCAAGGGGAACAACAATTATAAAGGCACAGAAGAACGATAAAAAGTGGTTTTAACTTTTTGAGTCTCTGTTTCTTCATCTGTATGATAGGGATAATCTTTCCTATGTCCTCATAGAGGTATTCTGAGGATTCACTAGTGGCACATAGTAGGGCCTTGATAAATTCAATTGGTGGCAAAGAACAACTGGAAAGAGGTGGGACTCCCAGCTTGTGTTGTCTCAACAAGCATTGCGCTCAGGGCTGATCTCTCAGGATATAGGAGTAAGCAAGACCCTGTCACTGTCCCACAGGAAGCCAAGTGTTGGCTATTTTGTGTGTGAGGAAAGAATGATTTCCCTACAGGGAAGTGAGGCATTGATCCAGAAAGGGGAACTGGAGGCTTGACAGAAGAGGCAAAATAACTAGGAGAATGCAGGCGGGTAGGTGCCAGGGGCACAGGGAGGGCAAGGTGGGAGGGACTGCTTAATGGGTACAGGGGTTCCTTTTGGGGTGCTGAGAACGTCCTGGAACTAGACGGAGGTGGTGGTTGCATGACACTGTGAATGTGTTCATTGCCACTGAATCATGCACTTCATAATGGCTGATTTTATGTTATATGAATTTCACCTCAATAAAAACAAAAATCAACTGGAGACATGTAGGGGCAAATGTAGGGAATCTGGACCCCTACTTCTTGGGTTCAAATCCCAGCTCTACCCCTGCCTAGCTGTGTGAAGAGGGGTATATTATGTAGCTTCCTGATGCCTCAGTTTCCCCAGCTTCCAATTTGAGGTCCTAAAGTTCCATTAAATCAGGTGACAGCTGTAAAGCTCTTAGCAGAGCCTGGCCAATAGTGGGCAATAAATGTACGGTGGTAGTTGTTACTGCCGGTGAGCGCAAAGGTGTTCGAGGCAAGGGCAACAGTGATGGTAAGGCCAGAGAATTAGGTGGAGATAAAAGCTGGGAACTGAAAAGTGATTGGCTGGGCTGGAGATGCCTGTGAGTGTGTGGAAGGGGAGGGGGGAGAAATGAGCCTCTCCCTTGATCCAACTTAACAGGCTAGGGGGGAGTTCTGAGAGTCCTCAGATCTCATTTAACCATAACATTTACATTTTTTTTTAAAGATTTTATTTATTTATTTGAAAAAGAGAGAGAGAGAAAATCAGCAGGGGGAAGGGCAAAGGGAGAGAGAGAGAAGCAGGCTCCCCGCTGAGCAGGGAGTCCCAATGGGCGGCTTGATCCCAGGACCCCGAGATCATGACCTGAGCAGAAGGCAGCTGCTTAATCCACTGAGCCACCCAGGTGCCCCTTGACCATAACATTTATTGCAAAGAATAAATATGTAGTTTCCGTTTCATATTTCTTACCAGACAAGGAAAACAACCATTCTGCCAGGAACTTGAATGTGTGTGATGTTTTGAAAGGGATTGTGACAAGAGCAAGTTTTCCGGTCACTTGCAAATGTCCCATTGTTCCAAGTAACCCCTGGCAAGTACTCATGAACTATCTCCATTCTGTCTTTATAGAAAACCAAGTATGCCTTGTGGTCTGTACAATAGATGGAGGATTTTTTTTTAAATAGACATTGGTGACTATTATGGTTTTAAAATAGAAGTCACAGAGCTTTGGTTTTCCCATAATTCCTGGCTTCATGAGAGATGTTGGCAGAGCTTTTTGTAGTAGTGCCCCATGGAGGATGTATCAAATGTGCACTTAGCCCCTGTCAAATATTCCTAAAGGCAATCAGATTGGTGGTATAGTCCTCCAGGGTGGTAGCTACAGGATGGGACTCAGGAATGGTGTGCATCAGGGGCTCGGATGATAATAGATGCTTCATGAGAAAGGAGTTTCTGGGTCAATTAAGTTTGGGCAACAGGAGGATCAACAAAGTTCCATAGTTTTCTTTCATGCAGGAATTGTCAGAGCCTTTAAAATCCTAAGGTTCATTTGACTTTTCCGGAAAGAGATAGAGGGATCAGTGTTTCCCAAATTGATTTGTACAAGGAACCGTTTTCCCTCAGAGCAATCTACAGAACTGGAGCTTCAAGGATCTCACTTTTGGAACTGCTAGGTTACAACTTCCTTTTCAAGTTTACTTTCTTACAATTGAGAGTGCAGTCTGATGACCTTGATTGGACTTAAATATGCTAATTAAAACACTGGATGAATTATTTATCAATGACTTACTTTGTTGGTGGTGGGGAGGCAGCCTGGAAAAGACATAGTCCCTGCCCTTCAAGAGAACAGTCTAACAGGGAGAACACTTGCAATAATAACAATACCAATAATAGTAGGTATCATTTATTGAGCCCCTACTGTATGCCAGAAACTGTGCTAAACGGCTTATTTAAACAAGTTAATTTAAACATCTCAGTAGGGACACGAGTATTATTATTTGCATTTTACAAGTAAAGATGGGAGGTTCAGAGACAGCAAGCAACCTGCCTAGGGGCACACAGCAAAGAGGTGGCAAAGCACTGCTCTGAGTCAGATTCTCTGGATCCTGAAGCCACAGACTTCACATTGAGCGCACTAAGGATTCCCCGGTCAAAGCGGAAAAGCAAAGGAGTTAAGCCACCAAATTGGGAGGGGATAGCAGAGATTTATGGACACCTTCTCTAATGGTAGAACAAGATGTTTATGGCCTGGAAGGTGCTCTAGGGTGAGGAAGACCAGGGACTGGAGAAGAGCACAGAGGGGAGAGCACAGAGCTCCACACAGAAATATCTGTGAGGAAGGGAGCGATGGCTATGGCTATGGATTATCCTGGCAGCAGGAAAGCTGGGGAAAAAACTTGGGAAAGGAGGAGCCCGGGAGGCACAGTGGCAGGAATGTGGGCTGGAGAACCAGGAGAACCAGCCTCTTCTCTGGATCTTGCTCTAATTTACTGTGCAGCTTTGCAGAGGTCACCAAACCTCTCTGGTTTATACAGGTCTCAGCATCGCACACCACTCTAGGATTAATGCTCTAATTATGAATCTGCTTCCTCCAAAAGACAGTCCCTTTCAAGAGCAAGGTGAAGCTGCAATTCACCTTCTATTCCCAGTGCATGGCATAGTACCCCATACATTTTAGGTGCTCTATGAACGTTTGTTGATCAAATGAGTGAATGAGTGGAAAAAGTAGGTGAAACTGTAAAAGGAAGAGGTTGAGTGTCATTGATTTAAATTGGCACCAGAGTAGCAGCCCCTGAGACATATTTTCCCAGCTTTCTACTAAAATACCTAAGAAGACAGCAAGAATTGAAAGCTCACAGTGCTGACACCCAAGACTGACAGGCGCCTGTTGCCAGAATCTGGGAGGAATTTCCATAAATATAAGGCAGATGGAGCTGGGTTGAGATAAACAATCGGGAACCTATTCAAGTTTTATCGTCTGAAACAGGGCACCCCTCCAGGACAAAAGGAGGAGGAAAATACTCAACTCCTTCCCTACTTGCAACCCCAGACTCTGAGAGCCAGAGTTTGCGCCAACCAAAAAATCAGGGTAGCGAGGAGGAGAGAGAGTTTTCTCCACTGTATGGGGGACAAATCTGTAGGAAAAGTATTCTTCCTTCTTGCTGGCCCATGCTGCCACCATTTAGAGATTGTAATTTCCAAAAGGCAAAAATTCAGGGGGTGCAGGTGGGAATGAGGGAAGAATGTCAAAAGCATTTTGTTTCCTGAGAGGAACGGCCTCCAGGAGTGTTACAGGTGAGGGAGGCACGGAGACAGAGTGTGTCTGGGGGTTGCCGTTTTTAATGTTCTTCTGTAGCTCATTATGGCCATTACTAGACTTCTCACATGGTGGCTGGCTTCTTCCAGAGAGAACATTCTAAAAGGCTCCAACTATGCTTCAAAACTTCTTATGACCTAACCTCAGATGTCACTAAGTCTTTTCCACTTTGCTCTATTGGCCATATCAAGAGAGTGGAGGAAGGAAGATTCCACTTCTCCATCTGGGAAAGATGTGTGTACAAGGAAGGAAGGAAGGAATTGATAGTGTCCATCTTAAAAACAAGCTCCCATACACACTGACATATCCTTGACAATATTTGAAGGAAAACTCCATAAGGATCCAGGTTGCAAAATACAGGTTACCTGAGGAAAAAAAAAATTATCAGATTCCTCATATGCAACCCTAAATGCTAAAACAACATTCTCAAAATCATGGAGGAAATAGTATGTGTGTGACCCAGTAATTTCATACTCAAATGATTAATTGTGTGAAAAGGCAACAAAAAAGACATCCTAAGAGAATTAAAGCCTCAAAGAATATAATGATCTTTTTGAGAAAGCTACTTGAAGATATATTCCAGTCAACCACAAGTAAAACCCAATCAAAGGATGCCTGAATTGGAATTGGAATTCTTCTCTGTTTCATGGCAATATTTCCAAATAACAGATAACAAAGTTGCTTGATATTTGCTGATGATCTAATAAATAGAGGCTAAGAAACTTCCATAGGGTCTGCAGGACTGCTCCCACTATTTGCATGCATCTCAAGATACCGTCTGGATTGTCAGCAATCAGATGCATATCTCTATGGGACTCGGAAATAACACCTGGACACTTGGGAGAGAATGAAAACACTATGAAGTCTCTGGATCAGGGGTCCCAGACCAGAATGCCTTTAGGGGCCAGCAGAATTGTTACAGGGTAAAGTGGGTCAAGGGCAAGATAGTGAGTTGAGGAGAATTGGGGGACTGGGCCCTTTAATGTCCATTTTACAGAGAAGGAAACACAGGCTCAGAGAGGAGACTGACCTGTCCCAGGGAGCTTCTTCTTCATTTTGGAAGCTTCCTCAAAGGAAACTGACAGAGTTGCCAGCCCTATCAGGAGGCAGGAGAGGTCTGTGGCTCTGAGGAGTGGAGGTGGGAGCAGCCATTGTGGCCTGGGGCTCACAACTCTGTCCCTGGGCTCCCTGGTCTGCTGTCACTCACTCTAGGCAAGAAGAGACCCCTGTCCCTCTTGGGGCCAAGCAACCTTCTCTGCCTCACTCAGTCCTCGTGTCTGTTCTTCCATATTCTCTCCCTCTCTCATTTCCATGTCTCTCTCTCTCTCTCATCCACGCTCTCTCTTCCAATCAAGAAGCTTGTAGTGAGAGCCTACTGTGTGCACATCACCACGCTCGGCCCTGAGTGGGACAATTCCCTCATCTGGATGCTGGATCATCAACCTCCCATGGCAGCTTCCAGATCCACAGAGGGTTTTACAGTAAAGAAGTACAGTGAGCTTCTCCAAGCCCAATGATAATTACCCTCTGGACACAGTCCCACAAAATTAGCTGGAAAACTAACGTGGTCTTTGAATTCTGTCGTGCCTCAGAAACTTCGACTCTGAAATACTGTCACTTACACTTGAGAAAGAGCTGGTGAGCAAGAGTCACGGCCTTTCAATGAGCCTGCAAGTAGGTGGCCCCAGGGGAGGCAGGGCAGGGCGTTGCTCCCCAAGGCTTGCTCATCTTGGCCCCGGTGCTAACCCGGATCATAGCTCCGAAGTTGGTTTCTTTCCTCCACCGATGCTGACAAGCTGGGGGCTCAGGTAAAGGCAGGGCTCCATTCCAGGACCTTGAGTCAGGCTCGAAGTTATGCCTTACCTAAGACTACAAACCCCTCTACGATGGTTAATTTTATGTGTCAACCTGCCTGTGCTGAGGGCCACTCGGAGAGCTGGGGAAGCGTGACTTCGGAGTAAATCTGAAAGGATGTTTCCTGATGGGATTATCACCTGACTCGGTGAGCTCAGTAAAAGCAGATGGTCCTCCCCCTTGTGGGTGAGTGCCATCCCATCCGCTGAGGGCCCGAATAGAGCAAAAGGCAGAGGGAGGCAGAGGGAATTCACCCCTTTTTGTTTTTTGCTTCCTGCATGGTTCTAAGAGTTGGGACATCTCATCTATCTTCTCAGGCATTCCAACTGGGATTTAAATCATCAGCTCCCTGGGTTCTCAGGCCTTGGGACTTGGGCCGAATGATACCACCAGTCTTCCTGGGGTTTGCAGATGGCAGATGGTGGGACTTCTCAGCCTCCATTATTTTGTGAGCCAATGTGTCATGACAAACCTCCTGTTATGTAGCTGGCAGTTCTGGGGCTCTGCAGAACCCTGTCTAATCCACCCCTCTTCCTGAATCGCCTTTCTTCCCTCTGTCCTATTCCCACCCTTAGCCTCCTTTGGCAAAGTCTTGATGTGTTATTTGCTCTGGAATTAAATTAGGCCCTCACTTCTGGTTCCCTCCATCACTGCATCAGAGTAATGCACTACGGAGAAGACACCAAGCGCCCCAGCTTATTTCAGTCATTGCTTGGCACAGGGGACTTGGGGACTACAGTCCGTGCCTCCCGTCCACCTCCTTCACTGGGCCCAGCTGGCACTGCCACTCCCACAAATCGCCGGTTCAGTGTACAGCGTGAAGAGTAGCCGCTGTCCAGTACTGAGCTTCAACTGCACGCTGGGACCTTGGCTAAATGCATTATTAGCAGGTTCTCTCGTGACCCTCAAGGCAACCACGTGAGGCAGGTGCTGGTGTGTTCCCATTTTCTTGACGGAGCAGACGCTGTCAGGGCTTCACCTGTATACCTCCATAGCCCCTCCCCATTTTTATGCATACGGTCTCACCGTGTGCTTTCACGCCTGTCAGCCTGCATCTGCTCAATTGGTCCAAGGTCTGCCCTCAAGCTTCCAGAAATCTCTCAGCTTGAGTACCTGAAGAGCCTCAAGTGCTTGGGAATTTATTATATGGCCTCTCCTCTCTGCTCCCCGTCCCATCCCAAATCCAGCTCTTAACCAACAGCTGATGACACGGGAGTACAAGTATTCAGGCTCCTCCCTCTGGGGCCGTGTGCTGGGGGGGGTGCTGCAAAGGTGGGGGAGATTTTCCACATCCCCAGGAAGCTTGTTGGCCCCTTCTCCTGCCCACCTCCCCAGGCTGTCCAGGATGATGGCAGTGGTCAGGAGGCCAATCCTAGATCCCACAGATACGTGGGCAACTTGATACAAGTGCTGACTCACCTCGAGCCAGGGAGAAAAGTCAGAGGTCTGTAGTGTTTAAAAGCCCCCAAACCTGCATGCTTTACACAAAACTACAAACCCCTCCTTCTTCTGTCCCCTTTCTTTCTTCCACCCAGTTCCCACCCTTAACCTCCTGGGAAAAGTTTTAATGTGGGACTGTGCGCTTCGCCCCAGGGTTAAATTAGTACCAAACTTCTGGTTCCTTCCATCATTGCATCATCTTACTACAGGGGTGGAATTCATTGTCCTAAACCGGTTTGGGTATTCCACGTCCTTTCTTGGTGAAAACCATTATTTTAATGCTAACTTTTTCTCTTAAGTTTGTGCAAAGCATTTTATGCTTTATGCAGTAATCAAAACTATGAGAGACAGAAATTATGTTGAGTGAAAGAAGCCAGACACTGTATGAATTCATTTATGCAAAGGATAAGAACAGGCAAAATGAATCAAGGTTAAAATAATGATTCCCTTTGGTGAGGGAGGGATGGGTATTAATGGGCAAGTGAGGTGAGGGTACCTTCTGAGATGCTGGGCATGTTCTATACGTTGAGCTGAGTGTGGTTATAGAGGGTACATATTTGCCAACATTCATTGAACTGGGCACTCACGATATGTGCTCTTTACACGATTATACCTTAATTTAAAAAAATATTAGTCTCTTTCTAATGCAAGTTAGCATAAAACTTCTCTATTTTCTGCTATCTTGTCCTATTGGCTTTGCTTTATTGGCAGAGAAGTGGTGTTCTTTACTTGTGTCAATTTATTTCTATGAAACACTGTTAAGTTACTTTTATAGCTTCCCCTCCCCCATCATGTATGATTCCCCATTAGAGTTTGAGATCCAGAAGGGAAGCTGAGATTTATACTCAAGTCATAGTAACAGAAAATTTCAGTGGGAATTAGGGAGCGGTGGGGTGGAGAATCTCTAAGAATGAATGTAAGAGTGCAAATAATGTTCTCAGCACAATTAATCCAATCTAGCCGGAACAGAAGAAGAGTAAATTGGAATTCCACGTAGCTGAAGTCAGACATAAAGGGCTTGGATGCCAAGCTATAGCTTATTTTAGCAGACAGTGGGAGCCACTAGGATTTTTGAGCAGAAGAGGAGCATTATCAAACCCATATTTCTCTATGAGAAATATGGCAGTGTGACCAAGATGAGGCAAAGACTTAAGGCTGAGAACGCAGTTAAGAGGATACTGCAATAGTCTGGGCAACAAGTATGAGCGCTTGCGATAGTAGAGAAATTAGGTGATAGGGGCCTTAAATAATATGACCAATGGGTGTAAAGGTCAAGGAGGAGAGAGGAGTTGATGAAAAGGAGGAAGCAAAGGCATGGCAGCTGGAAACACAGCCCCTGGAGTAAGACTGCCTGGGCTTGAACCCAAACTCTACCCACATACTAGCTGTTGATTTTATTTTTTTATTTTATTTATTTATTTGAGAGTGTGTGTGTGTGTGTGCGCGCGCACACACACACACACACACACACTTGGGGGGGGGAGGGGCAGACGGAGAGGGAGAAATAGACTCCTTGCTGACTGCAGAGCCTGCCAGCAGGGCTCAGTCCCAGGATCCTAAAATCATGATCTGAGTAGAAATCAAGAGTCAGCTGCTTAACCAACTGAGCCACCCAGGCGCCCCACTAGCTGTTGAGGTCTCTTAACTTCACAAAGCTTTCTGTCTTATCTTTGAATTGCTGATAATAAGAGCACCTGTTGCACAGGATTAAATGAGATGAGGCCCAGAAGGCACTATCATAATGTCTGGGACTCATTAGGCCCTCAGTAAATGAGACTTAGTCTAATTATTTTCATTACCATTATAATTATTCAGGATAATATTAACAATGGCCAAAAGACAGCCAATGGAGGGAGCGTGAAAGGATGGGGTGATGAGGAGTTCACATTTCTTTTCAGCCTTGGAAGCTTTAAGAGCAAACAAGTTTCACCATGTTTTTTTCCTCTTCTGCCACAAGTCCAGTGATGTCCCAGATAGAGGCCACTCCATCAGCCTGGATCCCAACAAGGAGACAGGGAACAGAAATGCAACCAGCCCGTGATCAACACATAACATGAGCAAGAAATAAACGTGTGTTGTTGTAAGCTGTGAAGGCAGGAGATGTTTGTTACTGCAGCATACCCAGTCTCTCCTGTTACAGGGGTCCAATGAATCACCAGTGACCCCAGGCTGTGATATCAACAAAGTTACAGCAGGAAATTCCCATGAGTTCCTCCAAAAAGGCTTACAAATAAGACAGGCCTCCAATCTTTTCCATCATAACAACTATCATAGCATCAGACTGTTAGCACACGCCGAGGGGGATAATTTGGGTGGAGTGGGAAGATGCTCTGTACCCAGTATTTTACTGTTAAGGGCAAATTTGCAGAGATTTGGAAAATTGGGTGGTGTGTGGAGTAAACATACTGAACAAGTTTTCAGCTACAACACAGCTGAGCTCAAGGGAATGGGGTTTGATAGTTAGTGTCAGCATAATGAATTAAAAAAAAAAAAAAAAAACCTTCTCCAGAATGTCTATGAAACACTGTCAAGTTAAAAATTGTGCCTGCGGGGTTGTTTTTTTTTTTTTTTTTTAAGCAATTTCTCTAACCACTATGGCTAATAATATCTCATTTTGTTAACTTTAAAAGATCTTTTTAAAAACACTGTGCCATGTCATTTCCAAGCTTAACCTCAGTGACTTCCCATGGCCTTGAAGATCAAGTTGAAACTCTTCGAATGACCCACAAGGAACTTTTAGGCCTAGGCCCTATCTTCCTGTCCAGTGTCACACCTGGCTGCTCTCCTCTCCCATGCTATGATCCCACCACTCAAGGACTGAAAATTCCCAGGAAAAGCCTGCCCACTCTACCTCTGAGCCTTTGCACTTACTCTTCCCTCTGTCTGGAATATTTTTCTGATCATCGTGAAGATTCAGTTGATGCATAGGGCACCAGCAAAGCAGATGCTCCAAGTGTCTGAAATAATTTAAATGTTTATCTTTCTCTGGAAAAGCATTGAACGCAGAGGAAATCACATTTTTTAGAGTTCCCTTGTACCTATTTTGCTGTTTAGTATTATTTTTCTTTTGAGCCCTACATACGGCCCCCTCATAATCTCTTCCATGTTTAGGTCTGAGGTAAAAGTCTTAACCTGACCTGGTTTCTGGCTCTGTCTCTGGTTAGTTTTCTTTATTTTTCAGGTTTTAGAGTAAATGCAACTCTCCACAGGAAACCTCCTGGAACTACACCCCGCATCCATCAAGGTTAGTAACTTTCTTCTAGGTTACCAGAGCTCTTGATACTTCCTCTAAGGCCAAAGTGATGATGCAGTAATTTTTTTTTTTTTAAGATTTTATTTATTTATTTGAAAGAGGGACAGAACACAAGCAGGGGCAGGGGCAGAGAGAGAGAAGCAGGCTCTCCACTGAGCAGGGAGCCCAATGCAGGACTCAATCCCAGGACTCCAGGATCATGACCTGAGCCAAAGGCAGACGCTTAACTGACTGAGCCACCCAGGCGCCCCTATGTGGTAGTTTTTACTTAGTACATAAATTCCAGGAGGGCGGAAAGGGTGTGAGTCACTGCATTTTCACCAATTGGCTCAGTGCTTGGCACACAGTAGATGTTCAACAAACATTGCCCCAAATAGAAAGGCTGAAACATGCATTTCTACCCCATTCCAACCCTGAGCAGGGGCCTAGGGCCTGATTTGGGGGAAAATTAATGTGGCTGATTGCATTCGGCAATCTGTGTTGATCTGGTCACCAAATGGGATGTTGAATTCAAAGAGAAGATGCGAGTTGTTTGAAGCAGGCCTTCAGCAATCAGAACACCCTCACCCCATGTTTTTTGAAAAAATATTTTATTGTGAGGGTGCCTGCGTGGCTCAATCACTTGGGTGTCCGACTCTTGATTTTGGTTCAGGTTGTGATTGCAGGGTCATGAGATCAAACCCCACATGGGGCTCCCTGCTCAGCGGGGAGTCTGCTGGAGATACTCTCCCTGTCCCTCTGCCCCCCACTCTTTCTCTATTTATTAAAATAAATAACTACATCTTTTAAAAAAGAAAAAGAAAGGAATATATTTTTGTGGTAAATATATATAACATGAAATTTGCTGTTTTAGCCATTTTTAAGGAATATACTTCAAGGGCAGTAAGTATATTCACAATGTGATGCAACTATCATCATTATCAATTTCCAAAACTTTTTCATCCCCCATGAAGTGATAATTCCTCCCTCCTGCTCCCCACAACCCCTGATCACCTCTAACATACTTTCTGTCTCTAAGGATATACCTATTTTGGACATTTCATAGAAGTGGAATCATACAAAAAAAAAAAAAGTGGAATCATACTGCATGTGGCCTTTCGTGTCTGGCTTCTTTCATGAAGCATCACGTTTTCAGGGTTTAGCCCCATTGTAGCAAGTATCAGTGCTTTCATTCCTTTTTATGACTGAAGATTGTTCTATTGTATGGCTATGCCACGTTTTGTTTATCTGTTCATCAGTTTATGGACATCCGAGTTGTTTCCACCCTTTGGCTACGGTGAATAAGGCTGCAATGAACACTGGCATACAAGTATTTGTTTGAGTGTCCGTTTCCAATTCTTTTGGGTCTATATCTCGGGATTGCCGATCGCCCAGGAATTCTAGTTTCCCATCTCCTGATTTTCAAGTGAGAGCAGTATTGCTTATGGAGTCCTGGCTCTGGGCTGGACTTTACCTGCATCACCTCCTCAGAGCCTTTGGCAACTTTCTGCTATATATGCATTGCCCCTTTTTTCCATGTGGGGTCTAGGTAGGTTCTGCAACTTGCCCCACTGAATAGTGGAGCAAGGGCTTGAATTCTGGAGTTTCTGCTCTTGACCACCACAAGCAGCCTTCCTCCCAAACCACACAGTGTGGTGGCGGGAAGGGGAGATGGGGGGCAGCTGGGCGAGACCCTCTTTCTCAGAGTGCTGTTCACTCAGTGATTATCAAGAGCAGGTACGAATCCCTGGCTGGTAGTCCCAGAACTTAAATTCATTTGAAGGTTTAATACTGTTTTGATAGAAATTTTATCATTTGAATATTTTATATAAGAGAGGAGAAGGCTGGTCCTATCGTGCCGTGAGAATACTTGTTATCAAAAATCAACATGAAAATGAAGCAAACAAGCAAGAATACATTAGAAACAACAACGAAAACGCCAACTACAGTTGCACCTACTCAGAAGCTATCACTATTCACACCTTGGTGCTAATGATTCTCCCAAACCCTCTTCTGTGCATATGCAAACATATGGTGATTTTCTTTTTTAATGCGATCATAGAGTATATGTAACATTCCTAACCATTTTTTCATTTACTATATCACAACTATATTCCATGTTAAGCAGCCTCTCTCTCCAACAGAAATTTATGGTTACCTAGTATTTCTTTTTCTTTGTATGTGTGTTTACCTAGTATTTCATTCATTCCCTCAGTGGGTATTTATTGAGTGCCTAAAATTTTGTCTCGGAAAGCAGTTAGATGAGCCTCTGTTATTGTAAATAGGTTCTTCCCAGGTTCTTGCTAGGATAAAGAGCGCTGCCCTCAATATCCTCATAGCTAAATCTTAGGACATAAACTTTGGCTCCTTCTGGAAATCAATTCCTAGAAGTGGAATTGCTTGGTCCAAATACAACACCTTTCAAGTTTTTTATATTCTCTTAGCCAGGCATATTTAGTTGTTGGGAACAGACACCTTTAGTTCAAGTTCAAGGCGGGTTATGAAAAGAGCATGTGCCTCGGGCACAGGGGAGAACAGAGTTCGATCCCAAAGGCTTCCAGCGGCCAAAGTGTGAAGTACGTGGTCATTCAGTCTAGCACTCCCACTGACATGGCCCTACCACCAACTCAGTCTTCATTTCGACCTTACCCAAATTCTTAAGAAAGAGGGAATGTGGTTGGTGTCACCTCAGGCTAAGGAACTGGCTCCCCTGGGTCAGGGAGTTTCGTGATCGAGCTCGGGCCCACCTGAAACGAGAGAGGTGCAGGGAGACCCATCTGATGAAAAGGACCTTAATAACAGTTTGAGACTAGGAATGTGTTAGTAGAGAAAAAATAGCTTCCTTTTCCTTTGTAAATGGAGCGGCATTCTTGGAGCATTGATTAGCCAGTCTTCTTTTGTCACTCACGTGACAGACACCTGGTTTAAACAGGCTGCAGCACAAGGATGTGGAAGAGGGTTTGGTACTAATAGTAGCCCCAAGTAGCCCCAGGGTATTAATAGTGATAGCTTCACGTGACTGGGGAGTTCAGGGCTAGATCTGTTACCAAATACAGCTGGATCCAAAAGGTCTATAGGTGTCACCAAGACTCTTTCCCTGTCTTTTTCTGCTTTGTCTTCTGCAGGGGAGGCCCTTATGGGCTGACTCTCCAGGACTCTCTATGACGGCCACCTGCAGTTCCTGGCTTATATCCCACCACCTTGGCAAGGTGGAGACAGGAAGAGAGCACCCCTTCCCCCTGATTCCAGCCAAAGTCCCAGAGTTGACCCCTAACAGGCCAATATGATTAAACTGATCACCAAGGACAAGGGAAAGGAATATTCCAATTGTTCAGGCTTATGTCCTAGGCCTTCCACGGAGGCCAGGCAGGGAGGTCAGCCCCACCTGAACCACACAAGAGTGGGTGAGTAGCAGGTAGGAGAGGGGTGTCTCCCAGAAAAAAAAAAAATCAGGATGCTTTTACCAAAAGAAGGGGAATAGTACTGAGCAGGAAGAACCAACAAGTGTCACTACAGAAATATAGTGGGGTCTTGTCTTTTTCCAGGAGAGGAGATGGTTCATATTGAGCCATCCTGGCATTCTTTTCTTATTGCTCCCAAATGACAAATAGGAGGTTTTGTGAGCTCATTGAAAGAAATGGTGCAGTTCAATAGAGCTTTCTGTAATGATGGGGACATTCTCTGTCTGCACTGTCCCGTACAGGAGCCACTAGCCACAATGTGGCTACTGAGCACCTGAAATGAGAGCAGATTTTAAATTTTAATTAATTTTAATTTAAATAGCCACATGAGGCTAGTGGCTACCATAAAAGCCTGCTACATTTTTCTGTCAGCACTGCAGAGAAATGCGAGGTCTTCAATGCTTCCTGACTTCAAGGAACAGAAACTCCTGCCCTTGTCTGCTGGCAGGGAAACTTTCTGAGTCTCAGGGAGTGTTTCCAGGAGAGCCATGGGAGACCTGCGCTGTGTCCATGGGGCCAGCGGTGAATGAGGCGTCTTGTAATGAAATAACTAAAACGTCATTGTGACCGTAGAATCAAGGGTCTTCCCTCCTTATCTCCAAAGTGCCCGTGTTTTACATGAAAAAGCGTTTCTAATTAATAGGCCAGCCCCTCTTGAGTTTGATAAAAACAGAGGAGAAAAGGATTTGATTAACCCACAATCTTTTCAATTTGGCGTGTTCTGCATGAGTGAAGTGTGTTTTCTGCAACGGAGCCAAGCCGGGCCCGTCCTGGTTTACCGTGATAACATTCTTCCCTTTGTGCAGCCCTGATTTACCCCCAGCCCGCCAGGAGAGGTTGGTATGAAGAGATTCTCAGAGGTAATCGCTAGCACAGCCTGCAAGGGTAATCTGGATTCTCATACAGATGGTGGCCCACCCGAGGAAGGGAAGGATGACGAAGGCTTCCATTGTTCCCAAGTAAGAGTCTGTTCAGACTGGAGACCGAGGTTGGGAGGTTTGCAGGGAGCAGGGAGGGGAGGAAATGCACAGAAGGGTGGGTGGTGCACTCAAAGTCAAAAGGTCAGGGACTGAGATGGCGCAGAAGGGGGAAAATGTGCTGCTGCCATGCCCAGCGCTATGACCGGGTGTCCGCTGGCTGTCCCAGCAGTGGCTTAGCCAAAAGAAGCCCTCGCCGCCCAAGTAAAAGCAAGTCACAGAGCAATGTGTTTACTGAGTAATGGCCCAACTTCATCTTTCTCTTTGCAGAGATGAGAAACTTCTTTCTCCTCTCTCCTTCTCCTGAGAGAAACAGGCAAGGTGGCAGGTAATGTCTCTCTAGATGGGTGATGGTTTTAGAACGTGACCTCAAATTCTTGGACGGTTCTCCCATTGAGATGTAGTGTCCCTTTGTCCTCTCCACTGAAATCTGGATGGGCTTGTGACTGCTTTGCCCAATGGAGTCTGGAGGTAGTGATGCACTCTGTGACTTCTGAGGCTGGGTCATAAAAGATTATCACCTTATTCCCTGGAATCCTCATGCTTGGAGGCCTGAGCTACCTCGTAAGAATGCCCCCAGTTTGCGGTACTTTGTTATGGCAGCCCTAACAAACTAATACAGCACCTTCTTCAATCTTATTTCGGTGTTGTCACAGGGTTTTTGTTGTTGTTGTTTTTTGGTCTTTGCCCCCCCAATATTTTATTATGAAAACCTCTAAACATACAGAAAAGTAGGCGTTGCGAACATCCAGGTCCCCACCTCCCACATTCTACAATTAACATAAGGCTATGTTTGACGCATTATATGGCTATCAACTTCTCCATCCTTCTATCCATCTAGCCATTCATCCTTTTTTCTCCCTCCCTTCAAAGTAAGTTGCAAGCATCATACATTTCCTTCTTCAACACTTCAATCTGTGTTATCAGGTTATAGAGTTCAATATTTGTTCTCCTTTTTTTTTTTTTTAGGTGAAACTGAAATACAGTGAAAGATACAAATCTTTTGTATGTCATTTTTCATGAGTTTTGGTAAATGTCTAAACCACATCACCGTAACCCCTATAAGATACAGACCATCACCAACCCCAGAAAGTTCCCGCCTGTTCTTCCCAGTCAATACTTACACTTGCTTGCCCAAGAGGACGCTGCTGTTCTGATTTTTCTCAATATGGGTTAGTTTATCCTGTTTGAGAACTTCAGATATATGGAATCAAATGGTATACACTCTTTTGTATAAGCCTTCCTTCACTCGATACAATATTTTTGATTGATTTTTATTTTAAGAAAGCCATAAGACTTGGTTCAAAGTGTTTTAGCACCTTGCTGGGAACGATGAATAATAAATAACAAATACATGAGACAACGACTAGGAATATGTGCTCCACCTGCCCCATGCCAGGCAATGGCCTAGATGCTTGGGATATAATGTTGACTAAACCCCAGTGCTGGCCTCAAGGAGTCCCCAAGTACCAGAGCCGGAAGGAAAGGAAAGAGGCTAAACAAAGTATAATTCTGAGTCATAAAGATAAGTACAGAGGAATGGAGCAAACGGACTGAATGTTTCTTAAACTTGGTTCCAGCAGTATTATTGTCTATTTAATATTTGTCTTTAAACCCATTCCTTTTATTTTATGAAGCTATTCTGAAGTCTTACCAATTTTGTCAGGAAATCAATATGCCCGGTTAAAAATGCCTTATCAGGGGCGCCTGGGTGGCTCAGTTGGTTGAGCAACTGCCTTCGGCTCAGGTCATGATCCTGGAGTTCCAGAATCGAGTCCCACATCGGGCTCCCAGCTCTACGGGGAGTCTGCTTCTTCCTCTAACCTTCTCTCCTCTCATGCTCTCTCTCACTTTCTCTGTCTCTCAAATAAATAAATAAATAAATAAAAATCTTTTTAAAAAATGCCTTATCAGACTCCCTTGTAGCTAGGAGTGGTCAGAGAACTTAATTCTAACCAATAATATGTAGGCAGAAATCCACTGGATGGAGTTCCTAGAAAACTCCTTGCTTTCCTAATTAAAAAAACTGATGATGAAGGGGGCGCCTGGGTGACTCAGTCAGTTAAGCATCTGTCTTCGGCTCAGATCATGATCCCAGGTCCTGGGATGTACCCCCACATTGTGCTCCCTGCTCAGCAGGGAGCCTACTTCTCCCTCTCCCTTCTGCTCATGCTCTCTTTCTGTCTCTCTCAAATAAATAAATAAAATCTTAAAAAAAAACTGATGATGATGATAATGATGGTGGTGGTTGTCGTAGGGATTCAGCTGATACAGCCTTTCCCCCTTCCCCTCTTTCTCTTCTTCCTGCCTGGAATGATGGTGCAATGCCTGGAGGAGAGCAGCCATCTTGAGGCCATGAGGAACAAAAAAAAGCTCATACAGAGGATGAAAGCAGGAAATTAGAAGGAGGGTGGATCTATCATAACATCCTTGGATAGCTGCACCTGCCTTGGACTGTTGATGTCCCAAAATCCTGGTAATTGAAAATAATTTAACTCCTTACTTGTTTAAGCCACTGTTGGTTTTCAGTTATTTGAAACCAAATGCATCCCCAATTAATACATTTAAGTTTGATGGGCTACTTATGTTTTTTTCTAATTTAATTCAAATAAATATGTAATTATTCAAATAAAATTGCTTTTGAGTACCATCCGAAACTGACCCTATAAAGCAGAGGAGAGTCACACTTTTAGAAATTGAGACCTGGTAGGGTCATTGCTTTGAGCATTTCAGAATTTACTATAATTCTTCCATGATCCTTTAATTTGATCTTCACTACAACTCCATGAAGCAGATAAGACTGATATTATTGTCCACTTGTTACAAATGAGGGAATGCGTGGGGCTGAGAGGTGTTAGGTGATTTGCTAAAGATCTCATAGCTGGTGAGCAGGGAAGCCTGCAGAATTTCACAGTGTTACTGTCACAAAGGTGTCATAAAGGTTACCTACTAGGCGCCAGGCACTGTGGATACAATGGAGAATAAGATACAGAAACAGTCTCCGCTCCCCTGGAGTAAGAGGGAGAACAGACATTTAACCAGGTCTTCGCAACCAAATATGAACAAGAGTATGATAGAGGAAATCTAGAAGTCTGAGGAAACATGAAAGAGGGTCCCTGTCTTAATTTTGGTTCTCCAAAAGCAGACCCTGAGGCAAGAATTTGAGAGCAAATAGATTTGAGGGACGCGATTCCAGGAAGTGCAGGTAGAGAAGTGAAGTTAAAGCAGGAATAGGATATGTGCTAACAAAGGTATGGTAATAAGCAAGTTTTACCCAGTGGGCATCCAGGGCTCACCTCCCCCCTCCACTGGGGCACAGGGCCCTCTGCAGAACTGTGCAGAACACAGCTCAGAGTTGCCTTAGGGGGGTGAAAAACTGGAATATTTATTCTCCACCTCTCCTCCCTTGTTGGTGGTGAGCAGTTCCTGGGGACATGACCTCCCCAGCACTCCGGCCTGTCCTACCCATGGGCCAAGCATCCAGCATCTAAAATAAAGTCCCCAGAGAAAAAACCCTTGTCCTGCACCAAATCTGGGTGCAGGTGACCCCAGCGTGGGGTGGAGGAGTTATGTACCAGCAAAGACGGCGACAGGGGCCTCACCTAGAGAAGAAGGGCTCAAGAGGCTTCGGAAGGAAGTGACGCACAATCAATCCTTTTGCCACGTAACGGGGCAATCTGACAACACGAGGCAGTGTGTAAGAAAGGCTGCCTGGAGGTAAGAAAACATCTCCATATCGTGACATTTGACCTGCTGGCTCGTCCACAAGGCCAATCCAGGTTGAACCCAAATCCCACAGTGAGGCTCCAGGATAGAGACAAGATCAAAACATACCTCCTTCCAGAAATCTCCTCGGGAACCTGGCCTCCTGTGAGGGACCAGGGAACCAGCAGCCGGTTTCCAACTTCGCCTGGGCTTCCTGCGGTGCGTGCTTCTGTCCTCGCTGACACGCCGAATGTTCTCCCCCAAATTATTTCTGAGTTCTCCTGGCAGCGGCTCTGCCTCCCCCGCCTCCCCTCCCCATTCCCTTTGGCAGATCTGTGTTATAAAATAAGAGGCTCGGGATTATGTCTGTCTGACAACTGAAGAATGAGCAACGGAGCAGATGCAGAGTCTTACAAATCCCGTGAATTATACATGGCCATCTGCAGCCTCGAGCCGTCCAGGATTTCCACCCCACACCACGGCGTTCCATATGGAGTCATATGTTTTTAGTATCGGAGCCATGCTGTCAACGTCCAGCAATCCGTCATGTGGCACATGTGTGATGCAAGCGCCCAAATAAATGTTATCTCAGGCCCAGGAGTGCTGCGCAGAGGAGCGCGGTGGCTCCCGCAGCCTTGTCTTCGCGGAAGGGCGGTTGCTGGTAGAGTTTTTTGGGAAATTTTGACAATGTTCTTAAATCTCTTTTCTATCACCAGCAAGGCAAACCTCACACCCTCCACCTCACGAATACGCTCAGGAAGGCTTGCTTTTAAAATAAAACGTAAAAAGTCACTAGCTTTAAATCTCAGGCCGGCGGATTTTAATGGATACTCTGAGGACCGCCGCCTGGTTGCCGCCACCTTGTTTAAGAGTCCCGGTGTTCTCTCTCGTGCGCGCGCGCGCCGGGGCCTGGGATCACATGACCCAACCCTGCCGTTGCTGATTGGCCCAGGCTGGGGCTTCCTGGCCGTAGCTGGGCCAATCAGATTCTCTCGTCCAAAAATCAGAGTTAGGGGAGCTACTAAGCCTGTGCTGAGACCGTAAATAGAGGAAACTTAGAGCAGTGGGGAACACTGGTAGGGCCACCTGCGTGGGAAGAGAAAGAGAATCAGGTGCAGAGGATAGTGAGAGAGATTGAGATGGAGAAGAGGAAGGAAGAGGAGGGGAAAGAAGAGGGGACGGAGGAGGGGGGAAATAGAGGAAGGAGAAGGAGGATCACCATTTCTTTGACAATCCCTTCTTCTTAGTCTCTCTCTGTCCTGAGCTACCCTCTGGCCTCCGTCTAAGTTCTTCTTGCCCCAAGGCTGTTTATTGGCTGAAGGTTTGGGGTGAGAGAGAAGCAACCTGTTCAAGATGTCTGGGTTAATCAGTTAAAAGGTGATGTATCTAGACAGAATCTCCCTGCCTCCCAGTTGGGAGAGGCAAGGGATGGAGAGGACAGAGGTCAACGTTTTCAAGCAACCAGGAAAAGGGGCTGAGGTCGCAGTTACTGGGCCCCGGTAACCCTCTCTCAGAAACACTATGGGAGTCTGATGAACTGAGGTGATCCAGCACTTTGTTGCTCCAATAATAGGAATATCTGGGTCTTGCTGCTGTTTGGCAAATACCAATTTTATATCCAGAGGGGATATCTGTTGTCTAGCCTCCCGGACATCTCCTTGCCCTCCTCTGGTAAAAAAGGGCCCTCCTCTGATTGTCCTCTGGGAGACCACACCCTCTGACTCGGAGTGCATGTGGTCTAGTTAGATTGGTGATGTTCTCATCCTGACCCAAGCCCAGCCAATTAGAGTTACAGTAATGGTTTCAGGGGGAGGCCTTTTTTCTAATGGGTCACTGAGATTGGGCCTGGGACTTTTCCCAGATCTATTAGGAAAGAAGTGCTCTTTTTCTACAGGAGTTATTGAGCTGATAAGTTGTAGGCAGGGAGCTGCTGCTGGCCACTTTTGCCATTGCAAGAGAATAAATCAATACAGAAGAGAGGAGGAGGAGAGCTGGGAAGCAGGTGGAGAGAGATTGAGTCCAGATGACATAGTGTAAAGCCTGGATCCAGCTATGCCTGAAGTCCTTCACACCAGGCCCTCTCAGTTACATGAGTCAATAAATCCTCTTATGCATATAAGGCATTGAGTGTCACTTGCAATAAATGGAGTCATGAATAATGCAACATTCTATACACCCCAAACCAGTACCACCTCTTTGAAGCTAAAGAAGAAAAAGAGGCTTTTGGAATAATCACAGAATAGAGGATTCTCTGGAGAGACTAGTGCAATTGGTGATTGGGGGGATGGGTGGAGAACCAGGCTGGTTCATGTGATATGAGACTGACCCTTAGGGCTCTCCCACATCATCAGGAAGCTCCCTCAGTGACCTCTGCCTCTTACATATGTGGATAAATGCCTGAAGGGTATAAAAGTCGATTTCATGGCTCTGAGGAAGTTCAGTTCCTATGACAGTGACAGCCAAGAAAACAGAAACAGACTCAAGTAGGCATCTCAAGAACCAGCGCTGGGGCCTTGGACCCCAA
This sequence comes from Nasua narica, assembly GCA_028533885.1. Taxonomy (NCBI): domain Eukaryota; kingdom Metazoa; phylum Chordata; class Mammalia; order Carnivora; family Procyonidae; genus Nasua; species Nasua narica. The sequence continues at coordinate 6,864,959 of CM052808.1, read as the reverse complement.
GCCTTATGGTTAAAACCTGGATTTGAATTTCAGTCCTACTACTTCCCAGCCCTCTTTCCTAGGCAAGTCCCTCACTCTGTGAGCCTCACTTCCACCTCTGTAGAATGGGGATGATGATAGGACCCACCCTGTGGGGGCACGGTGAGGTATAAAGGAGATAAAACCCCACCCTGGCTATGTACATGATTGGCAGGCATTGGAGGTAATTATGAGTTGGACGGACATTGACAGTTCTTATTTTATGTTTTAAAGATTTATTTTTATTTTAGAGAGAGAGAGTGCGCTTGAGTGGGAGGGGCAGAGAGAGAGAGACTCTCAAGGAGACTGTGCTGAGTGAGTATGGAGCCCGATGTGGGGCTCGAGATTGTGACTGGAGCTGAAGCCAAGGGTCACGTTCAATCAATGGTGCCGCCCAGGCACCCCAACAGTTTTTATTTTCAGAGTTATTTTTATTTTTAGGATTAATGTCCTCGTTTAGCAACTGATACTGGTTTTTCAGTGATGGCAATGGTATAAAGTTCGTTTTCAAATACAATTTATTGAAATAAAAATGGGGTCTATTTAAAGAAAAATAAGTCAAAAATGGTACAGCTGGAACTCACAAAAACTCTGAAGGGGAATTTCAGTGACTGTAGTTGGCTAAACATCAAGATAATGCCTGACGCCTGACACAGAGTGGGTGCTCACTAAAGGTGGATAGATTGAGATGAGATAGCATTTGGCCCTGGCCACAGGAGCAGGGCCTTAACTGGATGGAAACGCATGAGAGGGAAGCTGCCAGAGGCACATGACCTTGTAGGGTAGATGCTTTGATGCCTGACAAAGTGCTAAATTCAGGGCAGGTGATCCAAGTGGTTCTTCCCACTTAAAAGTGGGAAGCATGAATCTCAAAGTAAATGGTTACAAGAGAATTCAGGCCCAAGGCAAGCCCTGAAACTTACAGCCAGCAAGTACTAATCCCCTCTTTGGGTCTGGAAAACTTTCCCACTTCGAATGCCGGACCTCTCTTGACAGCTGTCATCACACCCAGCACGCAGGAGGGGAAAGGAGCTGAGGGCAGAGCCCGCAAGACGAGTGTGTTAGCTACTGCAGGAAGCCACAAGTCACATCTCCCTTGCGCATGGAGACAGAGTCTTACCTAGAGTGGGGAGTCTATGGGGCCCCAAATTTGGATGACTTTTAGGAGGCCAGACAGAGAAGTTCCCAGATGTGAAACAAGAGTCCTGGGGGAGTGCCTCACTGGCGGGGGCGTGTGCCCCACCCAAGGTAACAAATTCACTGACTTGCTTTACACATCACCTTAGATCCTGTATGTAAATGCTTGGCACAGTGCTTGGTTCCCAGACAGTACTCAGCAAATGGTAGCTATGATTATTGTTGTTGTTCTTCTGTCTAAAGGGGAGTTCTGGGGGCACCTGCCTGCCTCAGTCCATAGAGCATGTGACTCTTAATCTCGGAGTTGTGAGTTCGAACCTCATGTTGGGTGTAGAGATTACTTAAAAAATAAAAATTAAAAAAAAAAAAAAAAGACGAGTCCTGAACCAAAGACTGCCAAGTCCCAAGGAAGTCCAATAGCCCCATCAATTTCCCAACTTCAGCCACAAAGGAACCTACAAAGAAGAGTCAGGTGTTGGAAAGAAAGGACTGTCCAGCAGATACAGGGGAATCCAATTTCTTTTTCTTCTCTAATGAATTCTATGAGTCATTCTTCAGCAGCAAAATAAAGATTAAAAAAATTTTAAAACCTGCTACCTTCTGACAAAGGGAGAATTAAAAGGACAATCTAGTAGTGCTTGGAGCTGAAAAATAACCTATGAATTATTTGAAGTCCTTGATTGCATTGAGAGATTTATACTAATAGTAGAGTGTGTGGTAAGTTATTGATAAGAACAGAAAAAGACCCCCTCCCAAGAAAAAAGAGAAAAAGAAAAAAAAAGAGAAGCAGTTACTAACTCTAGGGAAAACAAAATATTGTAGTTAAGACTGTACTAAGGTACATAAGGACTAATTGTGAACAATATAAGCAATCATCATAATATAAACATTGCATATTAATTCAATATTTTAATAGAATTTCTTTTTAAGAAAAGTCTTAGATTTACAGTAAAAGTGATAGTATAGAGAGTTTAGAGAATTCTCATATACCCCATACCCAGTTGCCCCTATCACTAGCATCTTATATTAGGCTGGTAAATTTGTTACAATTAATAGACCAACATTGATACACTATTATTAACCAAAGTCTATAGTTTATTTAGATTTCCTTAGTCTTACCTAATGCCTTTTTCTGTTCTAGGAAATTAACATTGCCTTAGGTTGTTGTATCTCCTTAGGCTCCTCCTGGCTATGACCATTTCTCAGACTGTCCTTGTTCTTGAGAACTTTGACTGTTTTGATCAGTGCTGATCAAGTATCTTGTAGAATGTCCCTCAGCAGGAGTTTGTCTGATATTTCCTTCATGAGTAGACTGGGTTGTAGATGTTGGGAGGAGGTGCTGCTTTCATCATATCACGTCAAGGGTACGTACTATCATGATTTATCACGGCTCATATTGACCTTGATCATACGATAAAAATAACCACTGTTGATTATTTTTAAATGTTAAATTTAATATAAAAACAAAATATAATTTGAAAAATAAAGTAGTATCATAACTATACTCAGAATATGAAGTGGGGAAGTCTGTATGTGTCTGTGGCATGTGAAGTAGTGGCAGTAGGGCTGAAGAAAAATAAATCTTTACCTTTTATAGTTGAGAGTTGACAGGGGTCTGTGTGGGAAAAAAATCAAGAAATAAGAGTAAATATTGTATTTAGGAAAATGGAGATAAAACACAGAGGAAGAAGAGACCATTAAAAGAGTTGAAAATAATTGTCTCAGGGAGATGAGAGCTCAGGGTGAGAAGGGGAGGGACGGGGATTACAGCAGAAAACACTGAGAGGTGACCCACCTGACACCCATCCCAACCTCCTTCTCCTTGCCTTTCTTCTGTAGAGGCTAAAAAACTAAAAAAGAAAAACTCTCATCTCCCAGACTCCTTTGCAGCTAGGAGGGATCAAAATACACAGTTTTGGCTAATGACCTAATTAGAAACCTGCTGGGGATTTCTGGGAAAGACTTTGGCACCTTCCTTCTCCCTGGAACACAGATGTGATTGATGCCTTGAGGAGCTGCCACAACCACCTTGTGGTCAGGAGGAAAGACCAAGAAATGAAAGAAACACCTGACCGAATGCTGTTGAGCACCTTGACCAACTGCTCACCTCTGGAGCTCTATTTGTGAACAACTAAAATATTTAAATCAACTCTTCCAGCTTATGTTACCAGCGTTTGGGGTTTCTGTTATTTGCAGTCATGTGCAATCCATAGCAGATATAAGGGCTATTCACCAACATGTTTGCAATATTTTGATGAACATTAAAATTCAATTTAAAAATAGGTAGAGTGTTTGGAACTAGCTGCAGAGATTGCCTGGCACACACATGGCTCCTGTCACTTTTCCATCCCCTTCTAGTTGCCCACAGCTCCTGGGCCAAGTCCTCCCAGAGTCTCTAGTCAAGCACCTCTCTGATGGCTAGTGGAGAATACTGCAGATGTAGTAGCCTCTTTGACAATCACCACTACATTCCTGTGCTGCACATCTTGATGTTTATAGATTTTACCTAATGCTGTAAATTAAGATAATTGTGCTGAGGTCCAATTAATTCAGGTAACTTCCCAGGGCAAACACAAGCCAAAGCTTGATTATAGAGCAGAATCCTGAGCTCCTTTCCGTGGCTTGCTCCTTTCTTTCTGATAAAGCCATTGCATAAAGGTTTCAAAAACACTTTTCTGAATTCCCCTCCGCTGTATCACTACTTCTTAGAGGAGAAACCAAATAGTCAAGAATCAGAGCCCTGCCTGCCATCTTTGATGCCTCCCTCATCTACTCTCTCAAGTCCCACTTTCTCCTCAGAATTCTCAAGGCCATCTCCTTTCCACCACCCCTGTGACCTCTCTGGTTTAAGCTGCCATCAATAAGTTGATGTACTTCTGTATTCAAAAGCTTCCAGGAGCTCCATCGCACTCACTATGAAAGCCGGTAGCCTGCAGCCCCATGTGATGGGGCTCATCTCCTCCACTCTCCTGTACTCTCCACATTCCAGCCATGTGTATGCCAGGTCTCCTCCTACCCTGGAACTTTTGCCTGGAATGTTCTTCTACATACCCAACCCTGCGTGCTTTCTTTACCTTTCACCTTTTCAACTCCTACTCATCCTTTGGAGCTAATTTAGCACCTCCTCCAGGAAGCCTTTCTGGATTCCCTTTGTTATATAATGAAAGCTCCCTAAGGGCAGGATCCAACATTCCCTATTATAGCCTTAGCATTTGAACAGTTTTTGACACAGAGCAAGGACTTAACAGATGTTCGTGGAAGAAAGGAATGAAGGAAGGAAGAAGGAAGGAATATTGGTAGAAGAAAATTAACTGATATACTAATAAGTTTATTAGAAACTTGTAAGTACTAATGGCAATGAGGGCTTGTGAACACAGCTGCATTTGGGGTGAGAGACTGCCCTCCAAGTCAGCCCATATATACTGTTAGAAATACTTTGGGTTCAAGGAACAGTAAATTCAAGAAACATGGCCAAAAATAATGGTTGGCTTCACAGAGCAAGTTTATGGCCCCCATGAAATTTTGAAAATAAAGTTTTATTGGAACACGATAACATCCCTTTGTTAACATATTGTCTATGGCTGATTTCATGATTCAACAGACTTGAATCATTGCAACGGAGTCCATATGGCCCACAAATTCATACTTAAAATATCTACTATGTTTGGAGTGCCTGGGTGGCTCAGTTGGTTAAATGTCTGACTCCTGATCTCAACTCAGGTCTTGATCTCACAGTCATGAGTTTGAGCCCTGTGTTGGGCTCCACACTGGGCATGGAGTCCACTTAAAAAAATTTTTTTTTTACTATGTGGCCCTTTATAGAAAAACATTTGCCAGACCTTGGCCTAAATGAACAGTGGTTGATTTTTCTCATATAACAGGAAATCTGGAGAAAAATTGGTTTGGTTTGAAGAATGGCAAATATTCAGGGCCCTAGGCTAGTGTCTCTGTGTTATTTTCTTGGTCTTCTCCTCATGGTCACAAAATGGCTGCCACAGCTCCAGCCATCACATCCTTATACAACTGCATTCAGAGGAGGAAATAACCAAAGTCTCAGAGCAGAGAGATTCTTCTATAACTTACTTTCCTCTTATTAGGAAAGATAAACTTCCCAGAATCCCCCCCAAGGTTGCCTCTTGCAAGGAAGAGGGGTGTGCTGTCAGTGGGCAACTGCAGTGCCTGCCATAACTCTCCTTCCCACTACATTTCTCTTATTAGTGGCATCTGATACTACCACCACCACCACCCACTGGCATTTGGGTCAAATGTGGAATCCACGGTAAACCAAGGCACCTTTCTTCTCCTTCTTGGCACCAAGACCTCCATCCTTTATTAATACATGGTAAATATCAGTTGTTGAATGCTTACTATGCATCTGGCATCATTTCAAGCACTTATAGGAAGGTATTATTATTACCATTTCACAGGGGAGGCTATGGAGGCACAGAGAGGTCAACTCACTCAGTTGAGGTCACACAGCATGTACCAGCACAGTCAAGATTGGAACCAGCAGTGTGGCTCCAGAGCAGCCCCCATGACCACTCTGCTTGGCCAAGGCTGGTCCCTGAAATCCCGGGAGGGAGTTCTTTCGATTATAAGCCAGGATGGGGCACATCCCACTTTGCCTTGGAGGCTTCATTTCCTTGTCGGAAGGCGATGGACCGAGGTACTATTCTCTTTGGGCAACCTGAACTGCCACCAGAAAAGTGACCCATAAATTCAAGACAGAGCACTGACTTCCTCTGTGGATTCTGTCCTACTTTACATCCCTCCCTTAATTAATAAAGCCCCGCGCCTCTCTCTGCCTCGCCGCTTCCAGCCCTCCCCACCTCCGCTGAGATTCGCCTTTCCTCCCCGTGGCTCAGCCCTGCTGTTTTCTCTCTGCCTCTGTAGTCGACTCCTTGCATGGAAGCAGTTGGAGACAGAGACTCTGGACAGAAGGATCCAGCTGGATTTGTGCAGCCCTTAAAATGAGGCCTCTGTGTCGCTGAATCTCAATTTTGGTAAATCCTGTGCCAAGCCTGGCCTGTGCTCCAGATTTAACCCAATAGGCAGATGTACCAAAAAGAAGAGTGGTCCCAAAATGGGGTCAAGGTTGTAATGGAGTTCTGAGCTCTCTCTGAGGATCCATTTCCTTCAGCTTCCTACATGGAGAGTGTATCATTTTTGGACAGCCTGAGTCCTGGCTAAGAATGTGGTTAAAGAGCCCAGGCCCTAAATTCAGACAGACCCAGGGTTCCAGTCCCAGCCCATCAATTCCTGATCAAGTGACCTTAATCTCTGTGTCTCAGTTTCCTCCCTCATAAAATGGGAAGACAACAGAAATCAGATGATGTTTGGGAATTAACATACCAAGATGCAGAAATCACTTAGCATAGAGCCTGGTACAAAGTAGTTGATTTTGTAGAAGTCTACTGTTGTTATTGTCATTGGAATCATTACAAGTACTTGACGACTCTCCAGGACACTTAGCACCGTGCCCCCAGGGAAGCAGCAAAGAGCTGAAACTAAGAACACAGGCTCTGGATCCAGTCTCCAGGCTTCAAGTCCTGGCTCCGTCACTTCTCAGCTGTGTGACCTTGGGCAAATCACCCTACTTCTCTCTGCCTTAGTTATTTGATCTTGAAAATGACGGGGGTGGTGTGAGAAAGAAATGAAAGAAGGCACGTGAAGGACTTAGACTAGCACCTGGCTTGGAACTAGCATCCAATGATCATTAGCTATTACCATTTCTGACACCCACTAACTTCTGTGTTACTTACTCTTCCGGCGTTAGGATTTGAGATCAGTGGTGGATGGCAACAACCGGTTCCCCTCAAAAAAGTGTATGCAGGCATGTACGTACATGCATTTTTTCAATCACAAATTTTAGGAATGTAAAGGATGTAGGACACAGAAGTTAATGATAATATTCACAATATATACTAAGTGTTGTCATAAATGGTAACATTTCATTGATTTTTGCCAGACTCTATCCATTGTCCACCTGAGGCTGCAAGTCAGGGTCGTGATCCGACCAGTGGAGGGGGAGGTGCTCCAGCCATGAGTGGAGTTCTGAGATGAACACATTCCTTGATTTTCCACTTACAGTAGCGGAGAAGATGACAGTGGAATGAAGAACACAAATGGAACTTCACTGATCCATCAATGACTTGGGTGACTACATTAGATAATAGTTTTTGAATATTGGGAGAATATTCCCCTGGGTTTTAGGTGTGTACAACACAACACACTCTAAAGCTTCACCCGCATTGTTTTTGTTTTTTGAAGATTTTATTTATTTTATTTGACAGAGAGAGACAGATCACAAGTAGGCAGAGAGGCAGGCAGAGAGAGAGATGGGTGGGGAAGCAGGCTCCCTGCTGAGCAGAGAGCCCAATGTGGGACTCGAACCCAGGACCCTGAGATCGTGACCTGAGCCGAAGGCAGAGGCTTTAACCCACTGAGCCACCCAGGCGCCCCTTCATCTGTATCTGTTTCTTTTTTAGGGTGAGGCAAGCACGAAGTCCTGATTTGTAGCAACTGCCAGTTCCCATGGTGGGAATGCTCCCACTGCGGCCAGAGGCAAGCTGCCAGTGCAGAGTCATTGGACGTGGACTCGGGAAGGGGTACGCGGGGTCGTACCATTGAACAGTGGTTCCGCCACATAGAGACACAACAGACTACTTCACCTCAAGAGCCTTGGTAATCGCAAAATTTATAAAATAATTAGAAAGTAATGAGTGCTGCATATTTTTTACCTGTTTTTAATTTAATCTATTCCAGTGTGAGATTATGTAATGTAATTTAAAATAATTGCTGTGTTTAACCACCAGCATGCAGAATTCCTGAAAATTTTACGATCAGCTTTCAGGAGCCAATGTGTGCTACTTCCAACATCCCCCTGGTTTTGATACCTCAGTCCCCAGAGGAAGTCTCAAGAAAGACAAAATGAGGGAAAGGCGCTAAATAATTACCAGATATGGGAGGTGTTTTTCCTTTAATTTTCGTAAGTGAGGACTTTTCATCAGTGAGGGGTCTCCTTACTATGTCAGATTGCATTTTGCAAAGATGGCCACAAAAATATCTCTTGTTGCCAAATGCTCTCCTAGAAGCCTGCCACTGCCCCAGCAAGAGGTGGAGTCGATGTCCTCTCTCCTTGAATTTGGGTGAGCTTGGATTGTTTGGAACCATATGGCATGGTGGAAGTGGCTTCTAACCACATATCATTTACAAGGTCATCAAAGATGGCGCACTTCCTTCCTTGTGAGCTGGAACCCTCACGCTTGAGTGTTCAGCTCCCGGCCAGGCAGTCTGGCTGCACTGCGACAGCCATGCTGTGAGGAAGTCCCAACTAGCCTATGTGGAGAGCCCACACGGGGAGGCCCTGGGACTCCGTGATGAGGGAGAGAGATGTCCCCACAGGTCCGTCACCAGCTCTGTTTGACTTCAACTGCACAAGATACTCTGAGCCCAAACACACATCTGAGATCTTCCCAGGGCCTTGGAGATATTAAAAGCCTATAAAGCTCTGTGGAGGACGTCAGCGAGGACTTAAGGAAAATATTGCTTGAAACTGAAAGAAAGGGAAACCTTGTGTTTGGCAGAAAGATTGTCACCTGCAGTAATGTGGAAAAGAGAAAATGTTCGTAATGAATTCCATGATAGAGCAGAATATTGAAAATGCCATCTGGCTTTTTCTTGCCACCTATGATAAATGCAAAAGGAGAAAGATGTCCAAAGAACAATATATTAAATATAAAGGAGCCAGGGCCTGCTGGGCCCCCAAACAAAAGCATTTCTCATTCCCAGCCTCTCCAGATGGATAAATAAATAAATAAATAAATAAACTCCAACTGAGAAAAGACCTCAGGCTTTTATTACCTGATTTCAAGACTTACTATAAAGCTATAGTAATCAAGACAGTGTGGTACTGGTGAAAGGACAGACACATAGATCAATGGAGCAGAATAGAGAGCCAGGAGAAATAGACGCACTCATATGCAGTCAATTGATTTTCAACCAATGTGCAAAGGCAATTCAATAGAGAAAGGATAGTCTTTTCAACAAATAGTACCAGAACAACTGGACATCCATACGCAAAGAAAAAAAAAAAAAAAAGCACATCTCTATACAAAAATTAACTTGAAACAGATCATAGACCTAAATGTAAAACCTAAAGGTATAAAACTTCGAGGAGAGGCTATCGGAGAAAATCTTTGTGACTTAAGATCCCTTGTATGGGACACAAATCATAAAGAAAAAACATAAACTGGACTTATCAAAATTTAAAACTTTCTGCTCTTTCAAAGTCACCATTAGGAGAATGAAAAGCCAAGGAGCTACACACAGGGAGAAAGTATTTGCAAAACACATATCTTAAGAAGGACTGGTAACCAGGATAAGTAGATTAAAAAATTCTCAAAACTTCATTTAAAAAAGAAATTCAGTTTTATTATAAAACAAACAACCTGATTTAGAATGGGCGAAAGACTATCTGTTCTCTATTGAATTGCTTTTGCACCTTTGTTAAAAATCATTTGTTCATTTATATGTGGGTCTATTTCTGACTCTACTCTGTTTCATTGATCTATGTGTCTATCTTTGCACAATATGACACTGTCTTCAATACCATAGTTTTATAAGTCTTGAAACCGGTCATGTTAGTTCTCTAACTTTGTTATTACTTTTCAACCTTATTTTGACTATACTAGATCCTTTGCATTTCCATATGAATTTTAGAATCAGCTTGTCAGTTTCTACAAAAAGCCTGCTAGGATTTTTGATCAGGATTGTATTAGATTTATAGTTCAATTTGAGGAGAATTGACATCTCAACAATATTGAGTCTTTTGACCCATGAACAAGCTATATCTCTCTGTTTATTTAGGTCTCTTAAAATTTTTCTTGACAGTGTCTTGCAGTTTTCAGTCTAAGTCCTATGTATCTTTTGTCAGATTTATCCCTAAATATTTCTTACTTTTGATGTTATTGTAAATGGTATTGTTTTTTAAAATTCCAATTTCCAACTGTTTATTGCCAGTATAAAGAAATGCAATTGATTTTTGTATAATGATCTTGTATCCTGCAATCTTGCTAAACTTACTAGTTTTAGTAGCTTTTTTGGTAGCTTTCATCAGATTTTTCTTTGTTGGTGATCATGTCATCTGCAAATTTCACTTCTCCAATATAATGTCTTTTATTTCTCATGTCTGCCTTATCAAAGTATAACCTTCAGTACAAAGTTGAATGGAAATGGTGAGGTAATAGAAGACATTCTACACCTCATCCATATATATATTTATATGGATATATATATATAGTATATGTAATAGATAGAAACAAAATGGTTCATAGGCCTAAATATAAAACTACAAAACTTCCTGAATAAAGAGATATTTTTGTGACTTTGGATTAAGCAAAGATTACTTCAACATAACAGCAAAATCATAAACCATTAAAAACCTGGTAAATTAGACTACGAAATTTTAAAACTTTTTTTTAAATAACACTATTCAAAAAATGAAAACAGGGGTGCCTGGGTGGCTCAGTCGTTAAGCAGCTGCCTTCGGCTCAGGTCATGATATCAGGGTCCTGGGATCAAGCCCCACATTGGGCTCCTTGCTTGGCAGGAAGCCTGCTTCCTCCCTCTCCCCTCCCCCTGCTTGTGTTCCCTCTCTTGCTGTGTCTCTCTGTCAAATAAATAAATAAATAAATAAATAAATAAATAAATCTTTTAAAAAGATGAAAACAAAAGTCTAGATTAGGAGAAAATATTTGGAAGTCACATATCCAAAAAATAACTTTATACACAATATATAAAGAACTTTCAAAATTAAATAATAAGAAAATAAACCACACAATTTTTTAACTGAGCAAAAGATCTGAACAGACATTTCACCAAAGAAATGTAGAGATGGCAAATAAACACATGAACGGATGCTCAGCATCACCAGTTGTTGGGGAAATTCAGATTAAAAAGGCAGTGAGACACTACTGCACATCTATTAGAATGGCTAAATTCAAAAGACTAACCATAGTGGGTTGAGTAGTGTCCCTCTAAAATGCATGTCCACTGAAACCTTAGAATGTGACCTTATGTGGGAATAGAGTCTTTGCAGATATAATTAATTATAGCAAGGTCGTACTGGATTAGGGTCGTCCCTAAATCCAATGACTGGTGTCCTTAAGAAGGCCATGTGAAGACACCCTGATTCCAGACTTCTAGCTTCCAGGTCTGTGAGAGAATACATTTCTGTTGTTTTAAGCCCTCTCCTCCCACCAGTTTGTGGCAATCTGTTACAGTGACCCTTGGAATCTAATTTATTGACCATTCCAAATGTTGGCAAGAATGTGGAGGGAACCAGAACTCTCACACGGTGCTGATGGAAATGTACGATAGTACAACCACTTTGGAAAACAGTTGGACAATTTCTTTATTTTTTTTTTTTAAGATTTTATTTATTTATTTGACAGAGAGAGATCACAACTAGGCAGAGAGGCAGGCAGAGAGAGAGGGGAAGTAGGCTATCTCCCCCAAGCAGAGAGCCTGATGTGGGACTCGATCCTGAGACCCTGGGATCATGACCTGAGCCAAAGGCAGAGGCTTAACCCACTGAGCCATCCGGGCACCGGGATAGTTTCTTTAAACGTTAAATATACGCCTGCTATATAATCCAGCCATTCTGCTCCTAGGTATTTACCCAAGAGAAAAAAAATGTTGTGGGAGGCAAAATAATGGTCTTCCCACAGATGTCCATGCCCAAAGCCCCAGAATCTATAAATATGTTACGTTACGAATTGAAAGGGACTTTGCAGATATGATCAAGTTAAGGATCTTTTTTTTTTTTTAAAGATTTTATTTATTTATTTGAGAGACAGAGAAAGTGTGAGAGAGCATGAGAGGAGAGAAGGTTAGAGGAAGAAGCAGGCTCCCTGTGGAGCTGGGAGCCCGATGTGGGACTTGATCCCGGAACTCAAGGATCATGACCTGAGCCGAAGGCAGTTGTTCAACCAACTGAGCCACCCAGGAGCCCAAGTTAAGGATCTTGAGACAGGGAGATGAGCACGGGTTGTCCAGGTGGGCCCAATATAATCACAAGGGTCACTATAAGTGAAAGAGCAAAGCAGAAGAGGGACATCAGGTAAGAAGACTTCACTCGCCATTACTGCCTTTGAAGATGGAGGAAGGGGCCAGTAAGCTTTAAAAAGAAATTTCAGGTGGCTTCTAGAAGCTAGAAAAAGCAAGGGAACAGATTCTCCCCTAGAGCCTCCAGAAGGAATGCAGACTTGCTGACACCTTGATTTTAACCTAGTGAAACCCATTTTAGACCTCTAACCCCCAGAACTATAAAATAATAAGTATGTGTTGTTTTAAGCCACTACATTTGTGGTAATTCATCATAGCAACTGTAGGAAACCAACATGAAAACACGTTGTTTTCCATGAACATGAATCCACACAAAACCTTGTGTATCAAGGCCACAGCAGCTTTATTTCTAATAGCCAACTACCCATAAACAGGTGAACGAATAAAGGAATCATGGAATATCTATGCAATGGAATCAGCCACATACCATATGATTCTTTTCATATGGCATTCTGGAAAAGGCAGAACTAGAAGGATAGAAAACAAAAGAGGGATGGGGTTTCTGCCTGGCTCGGTTGGTAGAGGATGCAACTCTTGATCTCAGGGTCATGAGAGCCCCACTTTGGATGTTGAGACTACCTAAAAATAAAAGTCTTTGAAAAAAAAATACAAAGAAAAGAAAAGAGGGATTTCAGGGCTGGGGTGGGTAATGGAAGTGACTGCAGGGGGGTAACAGAAGAACATTTTAGGGTGATAGAAATGCCCTATACTTAAATTGTAATGGTACTCACACACTTCTATGCATTTATTAGAACTTATACAACTGTACCCCTAAAAAAGGGTGGATTTTACTCTATGTGAAGTATGCCTCGATAAATTTGACTTAGTAAAAGGAGAGGGAAGAGATGTGGTAAAGAAAAAAAAAAAAAGGACTGAAGAAAGGAAGGAAGGAGGAAAGATGGCAAGAAGAAGAGCCTCAGACCAAATATCAAATCCAGGTTGGAACTGTAAGTTCCTTGGTTAAGACACCGGAAACATACAAAGCAGTGCCTTATTGAACCTTTCAAGTAGACAAAAGCCCTTTAGGAATAAAAGCCATGCTTCATAGATACTTTCCTCTTTACAGTAATCAGGCTTCTAAAAATCTCAAAGGCAGTGGCCTCGATGAGAGCCTGAGGTAGAGAAGGGTTTAACTTTTGGCTTTTCTTTAATGGTGTGAACCTCAATAAGATTTGTAGAAAACCCACAATGTTTTTAATAGAATTGTACTAGTGGAAGCAGTGCCAGCTGGGACTAAAAGGAACAGAAACACTGCAAAATGAAATGAGGTCTTTGGATTCCAAATCTTCTACGGTTAGGAAGCAAGCTGAGAAAACCACAGCTGCAAACACAGGCTATATTTTTATGGAAAAAGAAGGATGACTCAGAATCATATCCAGGAAGTAATACTGGGTCCTAATCGAGGAATTGGCAACATCTGCCCAGCTGGATTCAGAATTGGTATGGACCAGCAACTGCTGTATACCTCCCATTTCCTCCCTCTTTGAATGGCTATGTCCATATCAATTATCCTATGCCTGCCCCCTCATTGTACGTTGGGTATGGGAGCAGATGACATGCTCTTTAGTTCACAGGTCTCTAGATCAAAGGAAAGGTTTCAAGAAGCAGTACCCAAGGCATTATATATGGGAATTTTCTTTCTTTCTTTCTTTCTTTTTGAGATTTTATTTATTGATTTGACAGAGAGAGAGAGATCACAAGCAGGCAGAGAGAGGGGGAAGCAGGCTCTCCTCGGCTGAGCAGAGAGCCCAATGTGGGGCTCAATCCCAGGACCCTGAGATCATGACCTCAGCCAAAGGCATAGGCTTTAACCCACTGAGCCACCCAGGTGCCCAGGAATTTTCTCCTGTGCATGGACCTGATTAAGATAACAAGATCCTGCATCTTGGTACTAGGCCTGAACCTATAACGGGCTAAAACTTTTAGGAAATCTTGGAGGGATGTATTTGGCATATGAGAGGGGTGTGAATTATTGTGGCCAGAGAGCAAATTTGGAAGATTATTTCCCAAAAATGGCTGCAACAATATTTCCCATTCCGTGTGCTCTTCTAGGATGTCGCAACGCCTCCATCACCAGGTGGAATCTATGTCCTATCCTCTTGAACTTGGGTTGGCCTTTATGACTACCTGGACAAAGGAAGAACAGCAAAGCTGACACTGTGTGACTTCTGAAGCTAAGTCCCAGAAATACCACACACTTCCACCTTTTTCTCTTGGGGTATTCGCTCTTGAAACCCATCCGCCATGATGGGAGGAAGTCCAAGTGGCCCTTGCAGAGGTTCACATGGAGAGAACCTGACGTCCTCAGTCTGGTGCCCTGGCTGAGTGCCTAGCTAACAGCAGAAAGATGCCAGCCACATGAGCGAGCTGTCTTAGAAGAAGATCTTCCCAACCCGCTCCCCCCGAGCTGCCCCAGCGAAAGCCCCTTGGAGCAAACATAAGCTAGCTAACCCCACTGGGTCCTGTCCAAATTACTGATTCATGAGCGATAGAAATGAGGATTGTTTTTTCAAGTCCCTAAAGTATGGGGTGGTTTGTTACACAGTAATAAATAAAGAGAGTCCTTACCTAGAGGTATTTCAAAATAGTATAGAGCCAAAGCTATAAGAAAAGATTAATAGACGAATACTTCCAAATGTAAAACTTCTGCAGATGAAAGAAAAAGTCATAAAGTTAAGAGGCAAAGTTAAAAGTTAAGGACATTCACTTCGGGGCATATGCCCCAAAGAACTGAGAGCAGGGACCCAGACAGAGGTTTCTACATCATGTTCATATTAGCACTATTGACAACAGGCGAAGTTCACTGAGGTCTGAAGGGATAAACTAAATCTGGATCTGACCCTACGGGGGAATGTTATCCAGCCTTAAAAAGGAAGGCAATTCTAACCCACGTTACAGCATGGTTGAACTGTGTAGTCGTTATGTGAAGTGAAAGAACTCAGTCACCAAAGGACAAAACTGGTGGGACTCCTACCTACCTGAGGTTTCTGGAACAGTCAAAGTCAGAGAAACAGAAAGAAGAAGTTGCCAGGGGCTGAGGGAAGGGAGGAATGGGGAGTTGGTGTTTCATGGGTATAAAGCTTAGTTTGGGAGGATGAAAAAGTTCTGGAGAGGAATGGTGGTGCTGGCTACAGAGCCCTCTGCGTGGGCCTAAGGCCCCTGGACTGCACACTGAAAAATGATTCCAATGAAAAGAAAAATGGTTACAACGATACATTTAATACATGAATGCTTTACCACAATAAAAAATGCAATAAAATAAAGACACAGAAAACTGGAAAAATATTTGCAATGTATTTGCAAAAAAAAAAAAAACCACACACACTGTAATATAGTACCTTTTTTTTTTTTAAAATGTGGGAAGTGACAGAAACCTGCAATGCAATACAAGAAGAATGAGGATGAAGAGGAGGAGGGGAAATCAAAATGGCTAAAAAGCACTTCGGAAATATATTCAAGCTCTCAAGTAAGCGGTTTTAGTGAGGGTGTGGGATAATATTCAGCTGGTGAGTGTGTAAATTTGGCGACTGCCTTTCTGGAAGGCAGTTCGTTTCCATGCATCAAATCTCTTTAGCAAGTGCCATTACCCCCACAATTGCACTAGTAGGAATTAATTCCAAAGAAGTAGTCAGCTGAGACACAAGGAGAGCGATAGAGAATGGCTTATAATCAGGCAAAGATTTGACTCAGCCTAGAGGTCCAGGCAGAGGGGGTTTGCGAAGAAATGCTGGCCCATCCTTGGACTACAGTGCAACCTTTAAAAAGGATACATTCTGCTATATTTATTGACACGCAGAGGTGTTCGTGACATATTTTAAGTGTAAAAAAATGCAGAATAAGAAGCAATATGTACAGTACGGGGGTGGGGAATGCATGCATCTGAATACATTAGAAGTCTAGAAGAAATGTTACCCCTGCTCTTTTCTGGGTGGGGGAGCTTGAGACAGTTTTTTTTCCTTCTTTAGACTCATCTGCGTTTTCTAACCTTTATTTGCCTACGACCATTACTTCTATCAGAAAATTTTAGGCAGACCTTTTTTCTTCTCTTCTCTTCTCTTCCTTCCTTCCTTCCTTTTTTTACAACTACAGAAAAGCACAGATGTGGTTCTCGCTGGAAACTGAAAACATTCCTATGAATCCCACGGCTGTTCAGGACTCAAAACACATCCTGAAACATCTGCTGAAGTCTTGGCAGACCTTAAAATTGCCTTGGGCAAAGTCGTCTTGCCTGGGAGTGTCCTCGGAGGAGGGTCTTGGATCTCAGGTCTGTCCCCACAGCTCACTCATGGACCCTCCTGGAGTCTTCCAGCATCTGGGGCCCATGGAGTCGGGTTCCTGAGGATCCACCATCTCCTTCACTGCCCCTTCCCAGTGCTGAGCTCACTTTCTCTCCATTGCTTCTTTGTTGCTCAAGCTGGTGGCACACAGCTCCCCCGAGCAGAGATGGTCAAACCACGTCTCCAGGTGCCCACCTTCTCCGAGCAGCCTGTTTCTTTCTTCTCTGAATACCAGATGCTGGCTCCCTGGGAAAGCTGGGAGCTCCCATCCTGGACATCTGCGGGAGCTCATCAAGGCCAGGAAGGATGCTGTGGGAGAAGCTGAAGGAGTCCGGGAAGGTGGTGCATCTCTGAATGAGTTCTTCTTTGCCACATATGAGCTATGGGTTATGTGACCTGGCTGGCGGCCTTTTCCTTCAACCTCTTTATTTGTAAAATGGGCACACTGGACTTCTCCTAGCTGCTCATCAAGGTAAAATAGCAACGATGCTAGAAATAACATCAACGTATTAGCCACTACCTCCTGAAAACCTGCTCTGTGCCCAGCCCTATACCACACACTTGCAGAAACTGCTCACTTAATCTTCACAATGCGATGAAGTGGGGACTGTGATTGCACTTGTTTGACGGATGGGGACACCGAGGCTCCAAGAGGCTTGGTGTCCTGCCCATAGTCTCACAAGTAGGAGGCAGCACAGAGTGGGCTCAAGCCCAGGCTGCCTGTCCCCCATGCCCATGCAGGGACCACGTTCTGCTCTGTCCTTCCTCCCCCCCCAGTTCCCATCTCATGTCTTCCCCTCATTTGTTTCTTCCCTTTCTCCCTCCTTCCTGAATAGCCTCTAAGGTGAAGCCCTCTGCAAGGTACACAGAGCCCACGGAGAGGGGTGCTGCTCAAGTCTGTCTCCCCATCCCGCCCCGCTTGCTTGGTCTGACCCTGCCCTCAACAAACTGCTCCGTGCAGCATTGTTTATAATGGCCAAAGACCCGGCTGCGCATCCACAAGGGATCAAATAAATAACTCAAGACTTCTGCACCATGGAAATCTCTGCAGCCATTACAAAGACCAAAGTAGCCCCTTAGAGAACAATACCAAAGATATATTAAGTGAAGAAAGCGAGAGCAGAAGACGTGTTTTAAATGAGCCCGTGCGATTTTTTAAAATGTGTAACATGATCTTAATTTGATTGATTGATTATTGTTATGACAGTATTCTTTTTTTTTAGTGAGGTAAAATTCACAAAATAGAAAACCGTTTTAAAGTAGAAAACTCTGTAGCATTTAGTACATTCACAATGTGCAACCATTGCCTCTAATCCCAGAACATTTTCATCATCCCAAAGGAAACCCCATACCCATTAAATAGTCCCCTCCCCCAGCCCCTGGCAACCATCAATCTGCTTTCTGTCTCTATGGCTTTTCCTTGTCTGGATATTTCATATAAAGAGAACCATACAGTATGTGGCCTTTTGTGTCAGGCTTCTTTCATGAAGCATCCTGTTTTCAAGGTTCACCCACATTGTAGCAGGTGTCAGTGCTTCCTTCCTTTTTGAAAGCTGAATACTATTCCATTGTCTGGGGGTAGCATATTTGGTTTGCCCATTTCCCAGGTGCTGGACATTTGGGTTGTTTCCACCTTTTGGCTATTGTGAATAGTGCTCCTACAAACGTCTGTGTACAAGATTTTGTTCGAGGACCTGTTTTCAACTCTGTTGGGTCTACATCTAGGAGTGGGACTGCTAGGTCATACAGCAATTCTGTTTAACTTTTTGAGGAAATGTCAAACTGTCTCCCGCAGCAATTGTACCATTTTACATTCCCACTAGCAATTTGCAAGGGTTTCAAGTTCTCCATATCCTCATCAACACTTTTGCTTTTCTGGGGGGTTCTTCTTTTTTTTTTTTTTACAGCCATCCTAATGGGTGTAAAGTGGTATTTCATTATGGTTTTGATTACATTTCCCCAATGACTAATGATGCTGAGTATCTTTTCATGTGCTTCTTGGCCCATGTCTATTCAAGTCTTTGGCCCATTTTTAAATTGGGTTATTTATCATTTTGTTGTTGAGTTGCAAGGGTTCTCCATTTAGCCTTCAACCATATGCACGTTTATGTATGTCCATTCAGGGAACAACATTCATAAATGTTTAATGAGCACCTTCTATGTGCCAGCCACTGGACAGTGGTAGACAAGGCAGATAAAAATCCTTGCCTATAAGGAACTTCAAGTCTAATAAGGGAGAGAGAAAATAAGGAAGCAAATAAATAAGACAAGATCTGTTCAGATTGCCCTATGTGCTAAGAAGGAAATAAGCAAGACAATGTGATCAAGTCAGGGGAGGACTTCTTTACTCTGGGGGTCGGAGGAGGGGTGCTCTCTCTCAGGAGGGGTCATTTGGGCTCAGACACCCAGAGGACAAAGAACTGACAGAATGAAGATCTGAGAAAAGGGCTTCAGGCCCCAAGGACAGCTGGTGCAAAGGCCCTGGAGGCCAAATGAGCCTGGTGTGCTTGAGGACGAGCAAGAAGGCCAGTGTGAATAGAGCAGAGTAAACACAGTCACTAAAAGCAGAAATGTGGACAGGGCCTGGACTATGTCTAAAACCCGGACCCGCACAATCGATTGTGACAACTTCTGCGGAGATAGGACCCTTCCCTTTCTACTTTCCACACTTCTCCTGTGTTCGGTTTTTATAAGAAGCAAACATTGTTTTGGTGAGAAAAATTAATATAAAAAGCAATCCATGCCCAATATAGAAAAAATTAATATAGAAATGTGTAAAGAAGAAAATTAAAATAAAAATTATCCATATTGCCAGTCCCTGGAGACAAACCCTCCTGCAGGATATTTATTTTTCTTCAGAAAAGGCAATTTCACACCAAGGAGCACGTCTTCAGGCCACCGTAGGGTCCCCCTGAAGCCTTCCCAAATGCCTTCCTGACAAACATAGATCTCACATATAAAAGCTTTCAAAGGGCGCACAAACTTCAGGCCAGCATTTTGTAAAAGTGCTTCCTAAGGAAATAATTAGATACCCGGACAATGAAAAAATGTTACAGGAATGGTGGCTGCATCACCATTTTATAAAGAAAGATGGAAAACAATCTAAATGCCTATTAGAGGGGGAAATGAATGAATAAAATATAGGGCATCCATACAATGGGACATTCTACAGCTGATAAGTGGATCGATATTTATTGACACAGAATGAACTTCTGGTTACATAATTAAGCAAACGAGTGGCTGTGAAACAAACTGTATGAGTGGAATGCCCCCATTTTGTTAAAAAAAAAAAAGAATATATATGTGCATTTGTATATGCATGTGCTTAAAAACAGACCACAAAAATATACGCCAACAAGTTATTTCTGAGAAGAGGGATTACAGGTGATGATTTTCTTTTTTTTTTTTAAAGATTTTTTATTTATTTGACAGAGAGAGAGAGAGAGAGAGAGATCACAAGTAGGCAGAGAGGCAGGCAGAGAGAGAAAGGGGGGAAGCAGGCTCCCCGCTGAGCAGAGAGTCCGATGCAGGGGGCTCGATCCCAGAACTCTGGAATCATGACCTGAGCCGAAGGCAGAGGCCTAACCCTCTGAGCCACCCAGGCGCCCCCAGGTGATGATTTTCTTTTTCAACATCTGATTTTCCCGCCGTAGGTAGATATCACTTTGTACTGTTTAAAACTATAAACTAAATAACTGCCAGCATGGCCTTGGCCCTGGCAGTTAGGTCCCTCTGCCTGGAATATTCTCCACCAATTATACTCTCCTCTTCCTCCAAGTCTTTGCTCAAATGTCATTTTCTCCTGGACCCTTCCTGACCACTTTATTTAAAATCATGCACACACACCTCTCTTTCTTACTACTTGGTATTTTACTATACTTCCCTCTTACTATATGGTATTTCCTTCTTTTATTCCACAGAAGAACATAACTTCTAACCTAATATGTAATTCGCTCATTTATTATGTTCATCACCTATGATCTCTTCCCCCTCTTCTTCCCACCTAGATCAGGTCCAGAAGGGTAGGTATTTTTGTCTATTTTGTTCCCTGTTGATTCAGAGTCTAAAACAGGGCTTGGAGCATAGTAGGAGCTCAATAAATACTGGAGGAATGAGTAAATGAAAGAAAGAAAAAGGAAAGAAGGAAGGAAGGTAGATAGGAAGGAAGGAAGGAAGACAGGCAAACAAGCAAATGGTTTTCCTTTACGAGAACTTTCGTCCTCGCCCTTCTAATTTTCATAAGTGGTGGGATGAGATAGATCTGGCAGGCCTGTGAGGGACAGGCGGGAGAAAAGATGTCCCTCTCCCCTTTCCGGATTCCTTCTCCCTGTATTTGCCCTGGAGCCCACAGACCCAGCTGGGCTGAGCCCTAAAGTCGCACCGCCCCCTGCTGGTAAATATGAAGAACTGCAGTGCTCTGCAGTTGGCCCAGATGCACTTCAAATAATTAAACCTGGGAATTTGGAAAGGAACCTGGTAGAGGCAGCCCCTGGATTCTCCTCTGGGCCACTAGATAAGTCTGTGGGGGGCTTTCCAGGCTGGAAGAGGGGCTGAGAAGGAATTGGGGCCCACTCCCTCGGCTCCGAGTCCTACTTCAGGCTGAGTTCATCTCTCACAGTGATGGATTTCTCCTGTTGAAAAATCTGGTCTGGCCTGACCTTGATGGAAATCAGCCATAATTCTAAGTCAACCCTCCAGTGATCTTTTTTTAAACTTCTGGTTTCTCTAGAGTCAGTTCAAGTGCAGAGTTTTTCTCCGGTTTTGCGTTTAGCATATATTCTTATATCCAACCCATGCCACAAAACGAGAATTTCAAACCCAGTTTTTACCCAGACTTATAAATGAATGTGCAAGTTCAGTTACGGAAGAGGAAATGGATAGGCCAGATCTGTTCACTGACGTGGCATTTTTATGGGGCAGTCACTATGGGTGGGACATGGTGCTAGGCGCTGGGAATACAGCAGAGAAAAAGACAAAAATCTCAGCCTCCATGGAGTTGATATTCTAGTGGGGAGACAGAGGCTTAGCCCATAAATAAATTCCAATATCCAATTTAACACTGTAGAAAGGGATCTGAAAGGGAAGAACAGGATGTTGTGAAAAAGAGAAGCAGAGGTAGACTTCGATTTGGGGAGGTCCATATGAGAACATTTATTTAAATCTGAACTCTTTTCCTAGTAGCCAGAGGCAGTCTTGGTGGAGGAAATTGCCAGGCTTTCAGCCTCAGGGAAGCATCCCCCGAGAGAGGAATAATTTGCCCGTTTTAGTAAATGTTTGCTCTGTGGGATACAGTTTAGCAGCAGGGTCTAGAATTGGGATCCTGGGTTCATGTTTTGCCTCCACCCTCTTCTTTAGTTTCCACATCCTTTGTCCCATAGACTTATTATAAGGGTTTAATGAGATTTTAAAAAGGATTTAATGAGATGATAGAAATAAGGCAACTAATACAGTGCTGACAAGTAGTCAGTACTCAGTACATATTAATTGTTATTCTGAAAAGGCTCTGAGA
Source organism: Nasua narica (assembly GCA_028533885.1). Classification (NCBI taxonomy): domain Eukaryota; kingdom Metazoa; phylum Chordata; class Mammalia; order Carnivora; family Procyonidae; genus Nasua; species Nasua narica. The sequence continues at coordinate 6,842,891 of CM052808.1, read as the reverse complement.
ACGTCTATAATGGAAGAACTTATTTAACTAGACGCTTTGGCTAGAGAAGCTTCTGGTTACAGAACATCTCGTATTCCACGATATATTTCTGGGAAAAATTACTTCAACTATTTTGTAGGGGTGATGGGGTGAGCTGTGCCTACCCCCAAATCTATTTGCCACCTTTTTTCTTGCTAACAGAACTCTGTCTACGTTTAGGATTTGGCCAAAGAGCCTTTGATCTCAAAGAAAATAGGCCAGGCTTGGTGTAGACAAACCAGGCACCTCACCCGGTTTTGGCCGATGAAATGTATGGAGACTCTCCCGGAGGTTTCTAAAAACCGTATTTCCCTGCTTGACAGGAAGTAGACAGGCTACTTGGATCTGTGGCCGCTGTCTTGGTAGTGTTAAGGGAAAGCCAATAGAATCACAGAACCACCACCAGGATCTCTGATCCCATCCAGGTCCCAAATGGCCGTGGAACTCCCTATTCCCAAACTCCTTGTTATAAGTGAATAACTGCCCATTGGTTTAAGCCGCTGCTAGTGGTCTTCTGTCACCTGCAGCCCAAAGCATTCCTCACTGACCCAGGGGTCCCAGCTCTGTGTTCAGAATTAAGATCAGCCTGGTTCTCTCCATTTGTATTAACACTCACCCCGAGGACAGTCTCTGGGCATTGTACCAGGCAGAACCTTTCCCTTCCCCGGGGCCTGTTCCCCTTGTATGACCATGATTCACCTCAGAGGCCCTAGCTGGCCTCACATCTTCATTCCACAGCAGATTCTGTGGTCTGTCCCTCTTTGTCTTTCTCGTCGCTCCTGTCTATTTTTGTCCTTTGTAAAATGCCCTGGACCCTGGCTGGGATACAGAAATATTAGCATGTACTCCCCCTTAATCCCTCAGGCTCCTGTTCCCTTGTCCAAAGTCACCTAGGAGAACAGGGCAAACTTAGCCTTTCTGTCCAGCTTTTCCTGGGGAAATAGCACAGCTCCATAATGTGTCCCAACCCCCAAATTCTCTCCTATTCTCCTCAACACACATAGACCTAGAATTTTTTTTTTTTCTGTCTCAGGTCTCAGAGGAATAACAAACACGTGGCTACAAAGAAAGAAGAGCAAACACGTGGCATGTGGCACGCACCACTAATTTCTCCTCCAGTGCCCACGGCAGACATTGCTAATCGATCACAGCATTCTCTCTTCCTGAGCCAGGATGGCCATGCTAAACTGGAGTTGGTAGGGGAGATGAGCTGACATCTTTGATGGTCTGGTTAATTTATTCATTCTTACCCAGTTCCCCAGATAAAGGTCTCCAACACCAAGCCCCTCTCTCCCTCACTTAGCACAGTTGCATTTCACATTTGTCTGATTATTTGATGAGTACCTGACTCTTTGCTTGGACTGTAGCTGCACAGGGCAGAGACGGTGCCTATCTTGTTTATCACTCTCCCCCAGCACCCAGCACAGCCCCTGGCACATAGTGGCCCCTCAGTAAGTGTTTGCCAAAAGACTGAATGCTCTGTTGCAACGTTCACTGCATGCTGCCTTACCATCCTGCTAGTCTGTCTCTTTCTCCAGAACCTTCTAGGACAGAGACCAGGATTTATTCATCTTCCCAGGGCCCTTCATCCTGGCACATAATAGGCGATCGCTACAGACTTGTTCCATGAAGCTGAACTTGAAAAGGGCTGAGGATGGGTCAAGAGTGAGTCCAGCACACACAGGGGGAAGGCCTGAGTGCTCTTACCTAAGACCGAGCAGAAAAGGCACGAGCAGGGGCTCCTGGGTGGCTCAGTTGGTTGAGCTGCTGCCTTCAGCTCAGGTCGTGATCTCAGAGTCCTGGGATCGAGCCCCACATCGGGCTCTCTGCTCAGCGGGGAGCCTGCTTCCTCCTCCCTCTCTGCCTGCTTCTCTGCCTACTTGTGATCTCTCTCTCTGTATCAAATAAATAAATAAAATCTTTAAAAAAAAAAAAAAGAAAGAAAAGGCACGAGCAGACCAGTGGTTCTCAGGGGACATGTGCCGATGTCTGGAGACATCTTGGACTGTCACAACTGGGTGGCATCTAGTGGGGAAAGGCCAGGGATGCTACTCAACATCCTCCAATGCACAAATCAGCTCCCCACAACAAAGAATTAGCTAGCCCCAAATGTCAATACTGCTGATGACCTCACTTTATCCCCCATGTCCAACCATGTTGGAGCAGTCAAAGATGTCAGCTCATCTCCCCTGCCAGCTCCAATTTAGCATGGTCATCCTGGTTCTATTAGAGAGAGTGCTGTGATTGGCTAGTGATGTCTGCCATGGGCACTGAATGAGGCGGGGGTGGTGCATTTGCTATTCCTCCTTTGTAGGTATCCTCAGAGACCTGAAAGAAAGTTCTAGGGACATGCATGGTGACATTGAGAAATCTTGGTCTAGATAGAGAGAGGAGGGAAGAAAGGTCCAGATGGATGGAAGAGTCTTTATCTTAAGAGTATGGGCGGGTCATCTAAAAGTATGGGTGGTGACAACCAGCTTTGATTAGGTCCCTCTGGCTGCCATGTGGCAATGGTCTGCAGAGGGCCAAAGGCTGAAAGCAGGGAGACACTTGGGGAAGTTTTTGGAGTCACCCAGGTGGTGGTTGCGGGGATGTGATCGGGATGGCTGTGCAGCCTCTGCAGGCCTGAGTTGAGGGACATGAAATCCAGGGATAAGTTTTGAGCTGGGCTCCCATTTGGGGCTGAACATTCTAAATACTGAGTTAAGACTGTGTTGGGGATTAAATGGCCATAGGGCCATGCTTTACCTAAGAGTGAGCAGAAAAGCCATGAGTGGAAAAGTCTTGCCTTTCCATCTAAGGGCAGGCTAGATTACCCTGGGAAATAGGAAAGCAAACACAAAGTTGCTTTTTGTTCAACATGATCTCAATGCAGCCTCACAGCACCCCTATGGGGTCATTATTCTTACCCAACCCATTTTACAGATGAGAAAAGAGAGGTTCTACAAGGAAAAGCCACTTGCCATCCCTCATCCAGCTAGCAAGCAGCAGAGGGAGCATTCTATCCCAGATCTCACTCCAAATTTCCCTTCTTCTCTAAGGGCTTGACCAGGAGGAAGGACAAAGGGGGGTCAATGGACTTCAGCATCCCTAAACCACCCTCAAAGTCTCTACTGTCAGGGAACCCTCTCTCTCATCATAGTAATAATTTTCTAGGTCAGTGGTTCTCAACCCAGATCATCTCCCCTCTAAAGAGACAGTTGGCAGGGTCTGGAGACATTGCTGGTTGTCCCAAGGCAGGGTGTGTGTGTGGGGGGTCTGTTGCTACCAGCACACTGGCCTCTACTGGGTGAAGGCCAGGGATGCTGTCCGTGCCCTACAATGCCCAGGACAGCCTCCTTGCCCGTAATAAAAAATGATCTGGCCCCAAATGTCAATAGAGCTGAGGCAGAGACTCATTCACCAGAATCAAAGCCCCGTGAACACCCATGTCCGTGCAGGGACGGGACAGGGGCCCCAGGCCTGCAAAGCTGTGTGTTAGCTGAAGGCATGCTGAAAGGCCCTTCACCTGAGAACCTCAGGTCGGATGACGAATGTGCCAGGAGCGCGACCTTTATATAGCTCCCGAGTAGGGCCCTGGTGACAGGGTTGGCTGTCACGATGCCACGGCCTCAGCACAGGGGCTCTGACAGGCGGGCCAAGGAGGGTGCGGAAAAGCTGGCGGGGGGAGGCTGGGCCAGCAGCTGCTGCTGGAATCCGGGCCTCACGGAGAGGAACAATGCCCCCCGGAATGCCAGGCACGGCACTAAGACAGCTGAGCACGCGGGGCGGGCGGGGGGTGGCAGGCGGGCATCTGAAGGGCACCAGTAAAAATGGAATTGTCTGGGTGCTTCTGCCCCCCACACAGGCAAGGCAGGTGACCAAGAGCTAAAAATACTAGGAGAGAAAAAAGCCACCAAAGGGTTGTCTGGCTGCCTGGGATCTGACCTCTGGGCTCCCTGCGAGAAGTGAGACCTGGGGCCCGGATCCCCAAGCCCTAAACTCGGAATATCAGGGTGGGGAAAGGCGCAAGGGCAGGGTCTGACATTCTGGGTTACGAACTGGCAGGCACTCGAAGTGGGCCCTGCAGCCTGCTCCTCTCTGAGCCTCTGTTTCCTCATCTGGAAAATGGGTCTAATATTAGTACCTTCCTCACAGTGTCGTTTGAAGATGAACTAACTTGATGGGCAGAGCACTGAGCACAACGCCGGTCACGCCGGAAACTCTAGATAAGTGAGAGTCTGGTTTCGTTGCGGACCTTAGGTTGGCAAGCTCAAGGGGCAGTGGCTGGCCTCCTACCCCCAGTCTTCACTGCCTATCCCTAAGGACCCACCACCAGACTTAATAGCCCCTCCAGGAGCCAACACACGCCTGCCATACTCAACCAGCTCAGGGGTGTCCTTTCTCCGCCATGAAGCCATCATGGAAGGAGGAACAACTCAAAAAATGAGCATATTCTCCAGGTGCCAGAGAGCATCTTCCCATGAGAGCTCTGCATGAGGGGTCCTGCGGGGGGGAGGCTGGAGCAGGAAATGAGCCTGAAAGGTAAACCATATTAACCACACACACACATGCACGTGCGTGCGCATATAGACACACAGTCATGGTGCGTGTCCTCTGTGCCCACCGTTACGTAAAGCCCCTCACACACACGGCAGGAGTTGCCATGTGGACGGCTCTTGGAACAGTGCCCAGCACAGAGTAAACACATAATAAATTTTAGCTGTGATCATTAGTACCACAATTTTCTAGTTTTATTTTAAAAACCATCTTCTGAGGTCAGCACCACTATTTCCCCTGTTTATCAGGTAAGGAATCTGAGGTTTGGGGTGGTTAAGTCATTTGTTCAGGGCCCCCACAGTTAAGGAAGTAGAAGAGCTGACCTGGAACCTAGCTTTCAATCATTGCACCATTCTGGTAGAGCAGGGTCAAGTAGTAAAAGATCTTCATTGTTGAGCCAAGGAGGGGAGATTTCTACTCGACGTAGTGGGGGGCTATTGAGGGTTCTGGAACATGTGCAGGTCATCATCGGTGTGAGGCATGGAGGAAAGTATTTAGACTGGGGGTATGTGAAAGATAGGGGTAGAAAGTCATAAGAGGACAGGCCCCAAACCAATTGAGCTCTATTACCATAGGCCAGACCTGGGACAGGACTGGAGGAAGTGGATTTGCAAGACATTCTAGAGGCAGGGCACCTGGGTGACTCAGCAGAGAGTCTGCTTCTCTCCCTCTGCGCCCGCTCCCCACACTCATGCGTGCTCTCTCTCTTTCTCTAAAATAAATAAACACATTTAAAAAAAAAAAAAAAGACATTCTATAGACAAAACAGATAGACTTTGTCACCAATGGGGCAGAATGAAAATGGCTGAGGATTTTGGTCTGGGTGCCTAAAAGAGCAGTAAAGTTGTTAATCGAAAAAGGGTGTAGGAGAGGAAGAGGAGAAAAAATGAATTCGTATTTGATCATGTTATTTCTTTGACTCCCATCTCCCTAGATCCAGGTGGCAGCCAAGAATAAGAGCTGACAATCCCTGAAACACCCGCTGTGTGCCAGCAGTGCCCTAGCACTTTCCAAACATCAGCTAACTATACTCAGACTTGTTCAAATCTCCTAAGAATGTTGAAAGTAAGGACCACTATTGTCCCCATTTCACAGATGAGGAAACCGAGGCAGGCTAAGCTGATGTTGCTTGCCCAAACTGCACTCTGTACACAGTGAGCGTCCCATTAATGTGGCCGGCCTGTCTCCACTGGGCACGAGGCCTGGTTCCCCCACGTCTGACTTGTTGGAGAAGCTGCCTTCCCCACTTGGTGGCTCCCGCTGACGCCTGGGGGCCCTGACACGGAGATAGGCGCTATCACTTGATGACAGAGTGTATCAGCCACCAGGCTTGGGGCTGGCAGGGCCTGGTATGCCTTTGTTCTATCTGGAGATGGCTGACTTCACCACCCCTCTTAAAGGGGCATGACGCCCCAAGGCAAGCTGGCCCGCTAAGCCAGTTACTTCCAGTGGTAACATAGTGAGCGCGTATCTGGCGCTTTTCTGAGCCAGGCTCTGTCCTAAATTTTAATGTGTTACTAGATTAACTCTTTAAGCCACTGGTATTAATATATAAACTCATTTATTCTGCCAAAGAATTTTATAAAACAACCATATGGAGAAGGCTTTCCGGTTTACCTTACAAGGTGGGGCCTAACGGCTTGGATCTGAAATCCAGGAGCTAGAGAGGAAAAAGCACCCTACAAAAGAAATTAATTTTAAAATGCCCCCCGCTGGGGCTGGATTAAAACTTCTAAAATACCTAAAAACAGAAAAGACGCCGACTCCCACGGCCTCATATAAAATGAAAGATAAAAACAGTGCGTAATGGTCAAACTAGCGTAAGAACATCCCACAATGTTCTGATTTTTTTCCCCCACAATGACTATTTTAATCCCTTAAAAAATAGCTAATCCTTTCCCAAAAAAAGTTTGTGGAGTTTTTCTTTGTTTTGTTCTCAGCGCCCCGCTCAGCTGGTGTTCTAAAGAGCAGGGACTAAGTGGGCCGGCTACGTGACCCAGCCCTGTCACCAGCCCCTCGATGGGCCACAGAGGGGAAGATATGCATCCCATCTCATTAGTGAGGTGAGGGCCGGGACTCCGCTCAAGGTCTCCAAGGCGTGTCCTAGAGTGGAAAAGCCCAATGGTATGTGTGTGTCTGTGTTACCATTTGTGTGAAAAAGTGTTATTTGTATGTTACCTATGTGTGTGGTATGATATCAGTGTGAACAAATGTCTATTTGTATGTTTAAATGAGAGAGAGAGAGTCAGGAAATACAAGATGATGTCTTGGGACAGCAGTGGAAAAATCAGAGAAATCCAGAGAAACTCTGGAGGTTGGTTAATTGTCATGTACCAATGTCCCACAGTAACGTAAGATATTAACATTAGGAGAAACTGAGGGAGGGATATATGCAAACATGGCAACTTCTCTGTGAATTCTAACATGAAAATTTTATTTCAAGCAAGTCTAGAAGGAGTGTTTTGAAGTTCTACAATGGCGAAATGAATCTACAGTGCTAGGGGTTAAAAAAAAGGGGTTTTTTTTCTGGGGGGCGGGGATGTTGATGGACACTAGGGATGGCTTTGGGAGCTGGAATGTTCTGTCCCAGCTTAGGGGCGGGGAGGACACAGCGTGGACATAGGCAAAGACTCATTGCCCTGGACATTTAAGAGACACGCACTTTCCCACAGGGGCAGCTCAGGTTAAAAAAGCAAACGATTAAAAATACAGTCTGAAAAAAAAAAAAATACAGTCTGGAAAACATAAGTGTTGGTGAGGATGTGGAGAAAAACGAACCCTCGTGCTCTGTTGGTGGGAATGCAAATTGGTGTGGCCAGTGTAGAAGACAGTATGGAGGGTCCTCAAAAACTTAAAAATAGAACTGCCCTATGATCTAGTAACCAATTACACTACTGGGTAAGAGTACAAAAACACTAATTTGAAGGGATACACGCACCCCTAAGTTTTGTCACAGCATTATTCATAAGAGCCAAATTATGGAAGCAACCTAAATGACCACTGATAAATGAATGGATAAGGAAGATGTGGTTTACATATGTGTGTATTTGCCTCTCTACACTGGAGTATTATTCAACCATTAAAAAAGAATGAAATCTTGCCATTTGTAACAACACAAATGGAGCTAGAGAGTATAATGCTAAGCAAAATAAACCAGAGAAAGGCAAATACCGTATGAATTCACTCATATGGAATTTAAGAAACAACAACAAAAAA
>CM052808.1:6750701-6834618 GCA_028533885.1 Nasua narica | reverse complement strand
GGGGAAGGAGACAAACCATAAGAGACTCCTAAACTCACGAAACAAACTAAGGGTTGCTGGGAGGTGGGGTGGTGGAGATATGGACATGGGGGAGGGTATGTACTATGGCAAATGCTGTGAAATGTGTAAGCCTGATGATTCAGACATGTACCCCGGGGCAAATAATACATTATATGTTAATAAAAAATTAAAAAGAAGACACACACACAAAAAAAAGATGCTCAAGATCATTGTAAAAGAAAAATTTAAACAATACAGAATTGTTTAACTTAGAAATGCAAAGTTCTCTGTAAATCACCAAGAGTACCTGCTGTAAGACAGCCTATAAATCCTTTATTTTTATATGCATTATCAAAATACCTTCCTCTTTCCCTCCCTCTCCACTTCCCTCCCTCCCTCTCCACTTCCCTCCCTTCCTTCCTCCCTTCTCCTCCTCCTCTCTCTCACTCTCTCCTTACATACATCTCTTGCGCTATTATACATCAGGGCTGTCAAGGGCTGTCTTGTACACGGTAGGATTTTTACCAGCATCCCTGGCCACCGGATGCCAACGACACCCCCCACCTCCCAGTTGCGACAAACAAAAATATCTCCGGACATGGCCAAAAGCGCCCTGAGGGGTAAATCACTTCTGGTTGAGAACTACCGAATATATATTACAATTGTATGTATAATTTATATACCCCGTGTGTGTGAGAGAGTTTTTATGTCGTCCCACCACATTCTTTTCCGTGTCTGCATAGTATTCCTACGCATGGAAGGGTGAGCTGTAGTTCCAGTTTGGGGCGGCAGTGAACATTGTTCTGCTTTCATCTTGAACCCTGGAGTAAATGTTTCTCGAGGACCAGTTTACACGGGTGAGATTACGGGCTACTGGGTGTATCCATGTCTCAGGCTTGTCACACCCGTGGCACTGCCTTCCAAAACCCAGGCGGGGCTGATTTCCTCCCCACCTCCAGAGAGAAGGGCTGCTTCCCGCAGTGAGGGGAGCAGGAAACGAGGGGAGCGTCAGGGGCTTCTGCCCCGGAAAGGAGGGAAGGTCAACAACCTGGCCACAGGGGCCACAGTTAGGCATCTGGCTCCTGTCTCCAGCCAAGCCGCAGCTGCTTCAACCCTGAGGTCGGGGGACATGGTGGGGGTGGGCCAAGGGTGGTCACAGGAGGAGTAAGACTTGGGGGCATAGGGTGAGGGTGACAGATGGGATCAGGGAATCTTACGTGCCTGCAATTTGCCAGTCTGTAGACTGCGGACATTTTAAGGTTCATTTTAAATGGTCACAAAGTAGTGATTTCAAAAAATAAATATCCAGGATCACCAAAGTCCGGATCTTCATTGCGCTGTAAGGAGAAGCATCCCCTGGTGAAACAGGTCCAGGGCCACAGCCACGGTGGAGCCCAGTGGAACCCACGGGCCCATGAGGCTCATAAAGGGAAACTGAGGCTCGACACTGCAGACTGCCCCCAGCACAGGTCTCCTAGCAACCTGTGCAGGTCGCGGGAGGACGAGAACTCACCTTCATCCAACTTGTCACCCAAAGGTTCAGCCCCAAACACTGGAGGGATGACCTTGATGGGTTCTGTAGGCTTGAGGAGGGCGGAGCCGCCCCAGAAGGGGTTGATGAAGGGCGGCTGGGTCTCGGTCTCTGCCCCTTCCACCTCCAGGATCCGCTTGTAGGACTCCAGCAGCAGGAGGTCATTGGTCTTCTTCTCAATGATGGCTGGAAAAAAAATCCATCAGAACCAAGACGGCAGTCGAGAGACCTGGTTCGGGGGTGAGGTGGGGGTGGGGGGTGGGATTGGGTTGTCGGGGGGCCCCCCCCCCCCCCCCCCCCGCTGGAGAGGAAGGGAAGGAACGGGACGAGGCCTCTCTCATGGGCTACATCATGCATTTTCCAGGGGTGCAGTATCACCCCAAGAGGGCAAAATTTGGTTGTTGAGAGGCAAACAAAACAAAAAAATTCACCTGACTTTATAATATAAAACATACACACAGAACATAAACAACTATATAGTGTTTCAAGAGTGTTAAAATTGCCTGAGGACGACTATTAGGAAAAGAACGCCTAAAAAGGCTTCAAAGGAGGCAATAGTGAAAAGCAGGTTGAGAAACACTGGGTTACACCAAAAACTGGGAGCCCCGCACAGCCCCTTAAGAGACTGACTTTTCGCCTGTGCACTTTCTCAGGCTTCCCAACCTTTGCTCACGCTGTTCCTTTGGCAGAGAATGCCTTTCCCTACACCCCTCCCTGAATAATGCCTGCTGGTGCTTTAAGACTTGGATCAGGGCTCTGCCCCCTGCAGGAACGGTTCTCTGAGCTGCCTACTCTGGGGACCTGCCCCTCCTCTGTGTTTCAGAGCCCCGTGCACTCACCAGCGTGATGTGTTCATTCACTCACTCAACAAATGATTATCGGACACCTGGCCAGGCGCAATGCTGGAAGTTCCCAATGATCAGGGGAAACCAAAACGACGGTAACAGTAATAGTGAAGATGCAGGCCCTAACCTGATGAGGCTCATAAGCTTCAGTGTGTGTGAGGAAGATAGAAAGACAAATTCACGGAGGAAACAAATAGATACACATATCCCTTGCTATCCAGATGCTCGTTACCTAGATTCAGTAATTATTGGATTTGGATACAATGTTTGAAATAAACCTTACACTACCTGTACTGTGGCTATTCTTTCTGAAAATCGGGAACCAAAAATACTTACATCTGGAACTTGCCATCAGATCTTGAAAACCTCACAGATTCAGAGAGGGAGAGCCACTTGTAACTGGGGGCCTGCTACCTACAGGGGCCACCGTGAGAGGGAATAATGGTGTGTGTGGAGGGGAGGCCAGAGGCAGGTGGGGCAGTGGAGGGAAGTCTTGCTGGAGAAAGGACATTTAAACTGAGATCTGGGAATTCCCAGACAAGGATTGCAGGAACAGCTTGTGCAAAGGCCCTCAGGTGGGAATGTGCTGAGGGGAGGGCTGCAAGAATACACAGGACAGTGTGACTTGAGGTGGTGAGCAAGGCCGGAGAGTAGGACGAGGGAGTTGAGAAATGGAAGCCGGGGCCAGGCTGTGCAGAACCCAATAGGGTGTGGGCAGGAAAGAGTTAACACGGCAGTCCTGACTGTTGTCCTCTGAAGGGCCTGCTTCCCAAGTTGGGCCCAGGCATCGGGCATCGGGCATCGGGCAACTTGGGCATTGGGGAACTTGGGTTTCAGGAAGGTTCCTATCATCATTAACTGATAATAGCTCAGTGTGCCTAAACTGTGTATACAAAACATGTTTCTGCTAAACACTTTTTTTTCGCCACAGCTTGGGCACAATCTCTCTAGTGAGCTTCCCTGGTTGACAACATTTCACCTATGTTGTCACAACTCAATGCTGGGGGGATTAGCATATCCTGTGTGACCCCGCTGGGAGAGGATCCTTGGAAGCTTGCTCCTGGCCTCCTCCAGACTTCACACTTTTTCCTTTTGCTGATGTTGCTTTTTATCCTCTTGCTCTAACAAATCCTAGACATGAGTACCACCATATGCTAAGTCTATGAGGCCTCCTAGCAAATCACTGAACCTGGCAGGAGGGGCATGATGGGAAACTCCCAAACACAGATTGTATTAAGTACCATAGGTTTTATTCTAAGAGCAGTGCAAGCCGTTCATTCCAAATTGTCACGATCTATGGAGAAGTATCCCTCCTTCTCCATCCTGAGTTCAGGCCAATGGGCTAGAAATGTGCATTCCAGTTCATAGGCTTTTGCTACATGCCAGGCACCGCTCTGAGCACTTTATTTCTTCCTTTCCAACCTGTATGCTTTTCATTTCTTTTTCTTGCCTTATTGCATTGCTTAGGACCACCACTAAGATATTGAATAGGAGCAGCGAGAGCAGACATTCTCGCCTTATTCTTGATCTTAGAAGGAAAATACTCAATTTTTCACCCTGAAGGGTGAGGTTAGCTGTAGGTTCTTTTTTTCTCCTTTTTTAAATTTATTTTTTTTAATTTTTATTTATTTTTATTTTTTAAAGATTTTATGTATTCATTTTTATTAGAGAAAGAGAGAGAGAAAGAGCATGAGAAGGGAGAAGGTCAGAGTGAGAAGTGGACTCCCTGTGAAGCTGGGAGCCCGATGTGGGACTCGATCCTGGATCTCCGGGATCATGACCTGAGCCGAAGGCAGTTGCTCAACCAACTGAGCCACCCAGGCGCCCTAAATTTTTTTTTTATTATTATGAAAGAGAAAGAGAGAGCACAAGCAGGGAGGAGGGGCAGAGGGAGAGGTGATGGCTGACCCCCTGCTGAGCAGGGAGCCCTTTGTGGGGCTGATCCCAGGACCCTGGGATCATGACCTGAGCTGAAGGCAGACACTTAACTGCCTGAGCCACCCAGACGCCCCTAGGTGTTGGCGTTTTGTAGACACCCTTCAAGGTTAAGACGGTTTCCTTCCAGTTTTAGTTTGTCGAGTCTTTACCATGAATGGACGTTAAATTTGTCAAAAGCTTCTTCTGTCTCTATTGATATAATCATATACGTTTACTACAATTAAATTTTACTTAATCTTCCCAACAACCTTTGAGGTACGTATATAGTTTACTCCTCATTTGTGTGTGTGTGTAGAAGAAAAAACTAAAACACAGATTCAAAGAGTTGCCCACTGGTACACAGCTAGTTAAGAGTAGAACCAGGATTTGAACCCATGTGGGCTGGCGCTAGGGCCCACATGCTTTACCACCAGGCTCACCGCAACCCAAGAACAAGTCCTCGTGCCTGCTCATAGAAAGTTCTGGAAATGGTTCCTAATGGTCCAATGGGCCCCAGCTTGACTCACCAAAGTACTGCGGAAGGTTGTTGTCGGTGATTTTCCCTGTCTCCCCTAAGTGCCCCAGGATGGTGGTGGCATCACAATTAATCTTTTTAAACAGATTCTCTACCGAGTTCTTGAGATACTCCAAGGTCTTGGTGATTTCCTTGTAGCTGTTCTCATACATGTCTGCCTCCTCTGTGGTCTTCTTCAGTTTCTCCTGGTGACAGACCCCCAATTCCCAACCCGCATCAGCCAGACTGCCACCCTGGGCTCAGCCCCCACATGAGGACTTTCAGGGTGGATGGGAGTTTGGGGCCCTCTGGAAAAGGGGTCTCTGAACTACAGAATTTCAAATCTCTCAGGGAGTGCAAAATCAAGTTATTAAGCCTCAATTCTCATCTTAAAGAAAGTAAATAGAACAGAAAATACTAGTATGCATTGCAGGTGAAGAGAGGAAATACTGTTAAATGTACATTTTGTTTCACTTACATATACGTACGTGTGTCTACATGTGCACTGGATTACTACATCTTTTAATTTAAAAAAAAAAATAGGCTCCATACCCAGCATGGAGGCCAAAGTGACGTCACCTCACACACGTCACACACGTCACCTCAACCCCTCCTCACAACTGCTTCGGTGTCCAGATGAGGAATATTGAGGTCAGAGAAGAAAAGCAAACTCGTGTTTAGCTTCCTTTTGACCTAAAGGTACCTGAGCTTTAGTCAAGTGACTAAAGTGACCTAGGTACCTAGGCTTTATCTCTTGAGCAGTTATTTTGGACCAAGATGATGGTGATTTGGAGGGTTCGCTGACTCACAGGACAGCCACAGTGATAGCTATGTTTAGGATTCTCTGCCCTACAGCGTGCCTAAGGTGTACAAGCATGACTTGACGCCACCTTCGCGGCCCACTGCAATGTGGATGGTCATTATCTCCATTTTACAGGTGAGAAAACAGAGGTTCAGAGAGGTGATGTCACTTTCTCAAAGTCACACAGCTAGGAAGTGACTTTTGGAGAGTCATACCCAAGCATTTGTTCCCAGGGCCTGGTTGCAGAACAGCACCAGTCCCAACCTCAAGGAAGCATCTGGACACTGGGTGGCCCTAAGCTGAGGACATGGTACCCCAAGCACATGCTCAGCTCGAGGAGGGTCTCCTTGGACGTGGGCCCAGCCTGGAAGTTTAATTCCCGGTATCCAGGTTCCTGGGAGAGGACACTTGTGAAATGGGTGCCTTGTGCTTTGCTGCCCCCCAGTGGCCTAACGGAGAATGGCACTGCCATCCCTGTAACCAGGTGCATGCCAACAAAGAACAAAACAGGTCACAGAGAAGGAAAGGAAAATGACCTGGGGCGCAGTTCCTGGGCCAGGAACTACTGCATTAGAGCAGGGCTATGCAGTTACACTCTCTGGGTACTTATCTTTGTCAGACGTTTGCTATCCATTCTCCCCTTACACCTTAATAACAAACTCTTGATTGTATTTGGGGTCGCAATGTGCCCGGCTGAAGTTCTATTTCCAATCCTCCTCTGCAACAGAGATGGCTAGTGAGATGTAAACACAGAAGGCATTGGCCGATCTTCACGGAAAGAAACTTTTAAGCTGCCTAATGGTCAGCAAAGTTGTTTGCCTCCCTGACTTTCTTCCTGCCTGGAACATATATGTGATGGCTGGATCATTGGCAGCTACAGTACAACCATGAGGCATCCTTGGGGGATGTAACCCCAACACTAAAGATGGCAAACAGGAGGAGCCTGGGTCACTGATGACATCATGACCAGCCCTGAAAGACCTATCTCCAAACTTATTTCTCAACAAAATAAATAATTCTACCTTGCTTAGGCCATTGTTACTTTGGTTTCTTGTGATTAGCAACGACATAGAATGCAAAGTTCTTATACAGCATCCCAGCTCCATAATATTGGTAAAGTGATTTTACCTTTATGAACCTCAGTTCCTTCATCTGTACAATGTAGAGATCATAGTACCTACCTCATAGGACTGTTGTGAGGATTAAATGAAATAGTACAAGTAAAGCACTTAGCCCAGATATGTAGTAATGGCTCAAGAAATGTTCATAATGACTGTTACTGATGGAGAGCAGCCCACAGCCAGAACGAGGGGGAGAGAAAAAAATACTGAGGCAGAGCTCTGTCTGAGATTTTCCAGTCTGGGGTGAAATTAGAGGCGCAAGTGCCTGGACTAGGCTCCCTGAAGTCTGGGAGTCTTTAAAATGAACAAAGAGGCTTTAGGGACAAAATTCTGTGCCAACATCTGCAGCAGAGGCAGCCCAAGACAAAGGCTCAGGACATGGCAAGACACAAGCCAGGCCAGTAGAGTCTCATCGGGCAGATACCGTACTCGTCCTGAGAACCACCACACAGACCGCCTGACAGACAGACAGACCACAGAGACTCACATGTCCCTCCCTCCCCGCCCTGGTCTTACCTCCATCTCTCTCAGGATGCAGCGGTTGTCATCATGGGAGGATTTCTGCTGGGACCGCAAGAAGACGATCTCATCCTGCTCACGAGAGAGCCAGACCGTAAGGAGAAGTGGGTGCTCCCCTCCCCGCCACACCTATGGCTGAGCCTGTGCCTTGAGGAGATGAGGAGGATTTAAGTTACCTGTCTCCAGGAGCCCCCAAATCCCTGGGCCCCTCTTATGCTCATGGAGGTTCTTTTTCATGTTTCTTTTTAAGATTTATTTATCTTTATTTTAGAGAGAGAGAGAGGAAGGAGAGAGGGAGAGAGAGAGAGAATCTCAAGCAGACTCCCCACTGGGCACGGAGTCCAGTGTGATAGGGGTCTTAATCCCAGGCCCCTGAGATCACGAGCTGAGCCAAAATCAAGAGTCAGACGCTTAACCGATGGAGCCACCCAGGTGTCCCTGATGTTTCTTAATTAAAAGGAGGATGAGGGCGTGGCGGGGGCGGTTCATCCTTTTTGGAGAATTGTCTAGAACAGCAGAGTCAATAGAACTGTAATGGTGGCAATGCTCTCAGCACCATCCAGTCCTGCGGCCACTGGCCACTTGTAGGTTGGGGCATCGAGGAGCTAATTTTTAATTTTATTTAATTTAAATGAATTTAAACTTAAATAGCCATACGTGGCTAGCACTATTATAATGGACATAGGGCAGCTCCAGGGCACGGCTTACCAAACTCTAGCAAGAATCAGAATCATCTGGAGGTTTGTGAAAACACAGACTGCTGGGCTCCTCTCCCAGGGGTTCTGGGCCAGTAGGTCTGAGTGGGGCCCAATAATGTGCCTCTCTCAAAAATTCCCAGGAGCTGCTGCTACTGTTCATCAAGGGACTGGATTCGAAAACCCCTAGGGCTAGAACAGTGTGTCCGAATGGAAAGGCTACCTTGTGAGTTAATTTCATCTCCAGGAATCTGTCCCATGGAAATGGTAGGACATATGGGCCAAGTGGCTGCTCAGGGCTGTCCATCCTGTTATTACTTATAATGGCCCCCAGTCAGAGACAATCTAAATGTCTCCGGATAGTGGATCAGTTAAATCAATGATGGTACATTCATGTCATGAGGGGAATGGGTCTTAAACAAAAATATGGTTAAAAAATGCAGATTCCTAGACAATTCATAGAGAATCTGGGTTTGTAGGTATGGGATAGAACTTGGGGAATCTGCACTTTTAAGAAGTAGCTAATGATTCTACTACAGCGCATCCAGGGTCTCTAGAAGTCATTAAAAAAGAACGCAGAAGATGTTGAGATGTATCTATGATGAATTTCAGGGGGAAAAAGTTTCAAAACAGCATGAACAGTCTAGAATGACCCCAGTACTATAAATGGGCACCTTTCCTGCCTCAGGACCTTTGCACTTGCTGTTTCTTCTGCCTGGAACATTCCTCCCCTGGAGATCTGCATAGCTAATTCCCTCACCTACAAGTCTGCTCATATCTTAGCTTCTCAACCTCCCATGCCCTCACTTGGCTCCAGAACCCCTCTTTACCTGTTGCACTTTACTTTTTATCCACATCACTTTTCAATTTCTAATACCCTCCATAATTTATGTGTTTATTAGGCTTGTTATTTATTGTTTCTCTCTGCTAGAACAGAAATTTCATGAGGGCATACCTTCTGGCATTCTATTCACTGTGCCATAATCAGTGTCTAGAATAGTGCCTGGCATGCAGTAGGTGGTCAATAAATACTTGCTGGATAAACAAAACCAAAAGAACATTTTTTGCCATCAAAATATGTAACTCTCGGGGCACCTGGGTGGCTCAGTCGGTTAAGCGTCTGCCTTTGGCTCAGGTCATGATCCCAGGGCCTTGGGATTAAGCCTCGCATTGGGCTCCTTGCTCAGCAGGGAGCCTGCTTCTCCCTTTCCCTCTGCCTCTCCTCCCTGGTTTGTATTCTCTTTCTTACTCACTCTCTCTCTCTCAAACAAATCAATAAAATCTTAAAAAAAAAATGTAACTCCCTTTACACTATATGATAATCACTATGTTAAGTTTTAAAAGCATCACCTCCCCTAAAAAAAAAGTCAGAAGGAAATAGATCAAAATAGCAACAATGATTATCTCTAAGGAATGGGATAATGGATGGTTTAAAAAATTCAATCCTTAAGTAGTTTCCAAATTTTCTATAATGAGCATATCCTACTCTTACAAGATTTTTAAAACATAAGCATTTTCATTAGAAACAAGTGTTTTCAGGAATTATCCAGCAGGTAGTCTCTTAAGTACCAAAAGGCACAGTTCTATAACTTCAAAGAAAAGCTCAGAAGCTACTGTTCTGGTCCAAACATCATTCTACAAATAGGGAGGCTGAAGCCCAGGGAGATCATGGACTTGTCTATCTGTCATCAGACACACTCAATTTAGGCCAGAGACAGGCTGTGTAGCCTAGAGAGGAGGTACCAACATGGCGAATGGGAAAGATCAAGGTCAATTTTGTTTAGTAACCATTTCTTGATTGGGTCAGTTTCCAATAGAGTCTTCACATCCCTCTGCTATGGTCTGTCCCTATCATCCCACTGGGACTAGTAAGATGTTATCTCCTAGAAAATGAGAAGCAGGGGTGTCTGGGTGGCTTAGTGGGTTAAAGCCTCTGCCTTCGGCTCAGGTCATGATCTCAGGATCTCGAGGTCCTGGGACCAAGCCCTGCATCGGGCTCTCTGCTCAGCAGGGAGCCTGCTTCCTCCTCTCTCTCTGCCTGCCACTCTGCCTACTTGTGACCTCCCTCTCTCTGTAAAATAAATAAATAAAATCTTAAAAAGAAAGAAAGAAAGAAAGAAAATGAGAATCAGTGTCCTGCCCACTCCCAGGTCCCAATGGACCATCATCCATCCTTCCATCCCTCAAATCTCTGTGTCCAAAGACTTTCCATGCAATACTGCAGATGGCCACCGGAGGGCAGTGGCAAAGCGCCTACCCCTGAGGAAGAAGCTTGGAACGCCCTCAGGGCCCAGCGAGCCTGGGACACAAAAGTAGATCAGACCCAACTGATGTGGGTGGATGTGAGCCAGTGGCTGTCAGGGGGTTGCGGGGGGGCTGTAGTCGTCAGATCGGATTTTCCAAGAGAAACCAGAAATCCAGGTTTTCATGTGGAATATCCTGATTTTTAAATGTTGGCAACTAATAGTTTTTATATTGGGAAATTGGGGGGTGGGTAGGGGAGACCAAGCAAAAGAAGAATGAGGGGGCTTCAACCAGTTACGACCTTTGACCCTGGTGCTATCTCCGGAAGGAGTGAAGCCAGTTGTTAGAATCCTAAGTGTTTGGGATTTACATATTTTTCTTAACTGAACCCTAGTTTGAGCAGAGCCACAAGAAGACAGGAAGTAAGGGTCCAGCCAACCCCTCTGCACCCCAGTCCCTTCCTCCCAAACTGCTCCATTTTCCCTGTTTTCTATACCGTGTTTCCTCACAACCTGGGTTTAGATGAAAATGTTCTATAGCTTTATTTATTTTTCACAAAAGTTTGGAAAGTACTGCTCTAGTCGAAGGAGGTCATTCTACAGACGTGGAGGGTGAGGCCCGGACAGGGCAGGGGTGGCCATCGGACACACTGGTCCTGACAGAGTCTGCGTGGCTGAAGGGGAAAAGGGCACTATCCTCTAGGTGAATGGCAAGGTCAAGGTCAGTTACTGTTTCGGAGCCATTTCCTGGTGACTCCCACTGTGTGCAGGGCTATCCTGGGCATGAGGAAAGCGGAGGGAATACACGTTTGTGCCTGTCCCCTAGAAGATCACCTTCCGGAAGGCAGACAGAGGGCCGTCCGAGCTCATCTCCCCCAGCCCTACCCCTTCTACACACACTGAGCTGACATTCTCCATTTTCCCCCAAATCCACCTGCCTCGCTTCCCCATCCCCTGCCGCAGACCCCAGGGGCTATGGCTCTGGGCTCCCTTGTCCCTTAGCTTGGGTTGCACCCAGCCAGTGGGAGGCATCAGCTGGAGACTAGTGGGTGGAAAGAGGTTGGGTGTCCTTGCCCCCCACCCACTGCCCTCTGATGTTGGCAGGTCACTAACTTGGCCATAATCCCTCCAGGAGACACACAGAGACACCCTCCTCCCCAAACCTCATTCCTGATTCCAGAAACAGCTCCTTCCTCTCACTTGTTCTAGAGCCCTCTCTCGCTGGTCCTGCACTTTCCCTTTGTCATTTCCTTGTACCTTTGAAATAGTCCCCTTTTAAAAAAAAACCGCCTCGATTTACCCCCTTGGGGCATGCCCTCTTTTTCCCAGGACCACCCTAACTGATAGCACGTTCTCATTCCCATCATGCTCACATGCCACCTGTATGATCAGTACCCATCACGATCTGTTATTGTCTATTAATAGTTTTCTTTCAATCAGCCAAATTGTGTTCGTTTTATTATGTTTATCATTATTTCTTTACTTATCACCCTAAATAATAATATCCATTAAATCACAAGGTTGCAAACTATATTTGTCCTAATCCTCATAAAAATTAACCCACCACAAGTAAATTAAAATGTTTTCACCTATTTTCGGGCTACTAGCTATTTGCCCATGGCCAGTGCACCTGGTCCATATTCAGGAGACAGTGACATTGCGAAAGGCTCCCCTCACCATACAAGCAGCACAGGGACCCCAAAGGGAGGTCCCTGTAATGAATTCCCAGTGGTGGTGACGTTTGTCAGGACGAAAGAGCACTATTTTTGTCAGAAGAAAAGCAGGAGGTGGGGGAGGAAATAGCATGAGGAAAGCCTCAGAAGAGGGAAGCGCACAGGACAGCTGAGACTGGCAGCTGTGGAGGGCGCCTTTGGGGTTGTGAGGGGAGCTGAACCTGCCAAGGCAGGTGAAAGCCAAATTTTGAAGGGGTCTGAGTCTCACACTAAGGAGTTTAGATTCTGTGCTATGCAGACAGTTCCAAAGGCTGTTTATGTGTGTTCTGGGGAGTAAGTAGCCGAAGGAGCCAATTAAATTTGGAAGATTATGGGTTCAACAAAGGTAAATAGGTTTCTTTACTGCGGGACTTGTCAGAACCTTTACTATGCTCAAGTACGTCAGTTCTCTTCAAGATGGATTGACCATCTCTCCTCAATTCTGTGAAGCTGTTGATAGGGTTCAACAAGTTCTTAAGGCAAAGGGCCGGATAGTAGACATTTTGGGCACTGCAGGCCACATATGATCTCTCCTATGTATATCCTATCTCTTTTTTTTTTCTTTTAACCCTTTAAAAATGTAAAAACCATTCTTAGCTCATGGCTTGTACAAAAACTGACCACAGGCTATATCTAGCCATGGCTATAGTTTACTGAACCCTCGATTATAGAACATGCCATGGGTTATAAATGTCACTATTGGGAGTGTGGGGGCAGGACCACATTACGTGTTTGCATCATTTGGAAGACAAATACCAATTTCAGAAAGGGTAAAACGTAGGGGGGAATCCCTGGAGGAATATAGTGTTTCCCAAACCGACTAGACCTCGAGGCCCTCTTTACAGGGCATCTCAAGGGGTGTTTTGAGGAACCCACTCTGAGAAAGGCTGCAGTGAGCGTGTGTGGGTCCCAGGCTAAAGAAAGAAGAGCCACCCCGACCTGGATTCTCTGGGTCTTCTTGTGCATCATCTCCATGTCATTGTTGAGCTCCGTGACGTACGTGAACCGGGCGAAGTTCTTCTCCTCCTTGGCCAGAAAGTCCTCGATGAGCTGATTCAGGTTCCCGTCCTTGGTCAGCTTCATGAGCCGGAGGTGGGCCACCTCATAGCTCTCGAAACTCTCTCCCTTGCTCTTCTTGCTGTGCTTCTTTGCCTTGAGAGCTAGAAAGGAGAAGCCGGCAACCGTGACTCTGAAGGGAGGCCTCGCAGAGCAGTGCCGGGCAGGGAGACATGCCCCATAATGATGTCGTTGCGCTCTGGGGAAGAGGCTAGACTTTTCCAGGAGGGGGGCAAGCACTTTACTCCTTTGTCACGCCACAGATATTTAACTGAGCATCTACTATGTGCCAGATACGGTGCTGGGCTCTGCGGACACAAATTCCCTGTCCTGTGGAGCGTGTCATGGAGGAATAAGACAGAAAGAGGAGAGAAAAGGAGATACCTGCGTAAACAGAAGAAACACATCACTGCACTGTGGCTCTGGTCACGGAAAAGCAGCATCAGGGGCTGCAATGGGGGAGCTGGGTGGCCCAGGAAGGCCTCTCAAAGGAGGTGACACTTGAGCAGGGTGAAGGTCAAGGCAATCCTGTTGGCAGGCTCAGAGTTTGGCAAATTTAAGGAATTAGAGCCACAAAGTTCTCCAAGCTGTATTCTCTCCCACCTGATGCCTGCCACGGCCCCACCTTTCCTAAACTCGGTCTTGTCTCTGATTTGGCCTCCAAATGGTCATCACAAAGATCCTTCTGGATCTTCCTAGGCACATGTGGCCATGCGACTCCTTTACCTGTTGTTACTTAGGAAGTGAGAGGTGGGGTCTCTCAGAAGCACACTTTCTGCACCACCACAGTCCCAAATGAAAAGGCAGGAGGAGATGGGAGATCCTAAAAGAACAAAACGCAAATGCAGCCTCCCGGGGCAGGGGTGGTGGGGCTCTCCGAAGAGCTCAGGCTTTCAGTCTGTTCAGGAGCGAGTAAAAACAACAGCCCTGAGACTGTCCACCTCAGAAAGGGCTTTCTTGCAAGCTTGGCCCCTGGCCGCACCTGGGTGCCTAAATGGTAAACAGTTCCCCACACAGATATCAGACTTTCCCTCAATACTAGGAGCACCTCACTGTGCTTACACTGTGCAGATGGCATGTGTAGTTTGTGCTGAAGACCTGCTTTCCTTCTGGGAGGCTGGAATTGGGGTACACAAGGGAGAGGACCCCTATGTGACCAGCCCCCAGTGAGATCTTCGGCACTGAGGCTCTAATGAGCTCCCCTAGTAGATACCTCTTCATACATGTCACAGGGGGATGCTGGGGGAATTAAGCATGTCCTCTGTGACTGCCCTGGGAGAAGATTCTGGAAGCTTGTACCTGGTTTCCTCCAGACTTTGCCCCATGTGGCTTTCCTCTTTGCTTGCGTGTGCTTTGAGTCCCTACTGCCTAGCCATGCGCGTCACGACAGGTTGGATCTTGTGAATCCTCCTGGTGGGTCACCAAACCTGGGGGTGGTCCTGGGGACCCAACACCCAAGTCTCCTCCCCCAAACAACAGAAGGGGAGCCCCAGAGTAAGGACACAGCCTGTGGGTTAGGGTGGGCGGATAAAATACAGGACACCCAGTTAAATTTGAATTTTAGACAAATCGTACATTTTTTTTCAAGCATAACTATGCCTTGATTGTAGATAAGGAACAAATAACATTTTACTTCATTTTAAAAGTTTATTCACAGTTGTCTAAAATTTAAATTTAACTAGACGTCTTACAATGTTATTCGCTAAATTTGAGAACCCTACTCAGAACGTCTTACATTATTCGCTAAATTTGAGAACCCTACTCAGAACTTGGGCCCCCTCAGTGGAGAGGGAGTGAGAAAGAATGCCTGGAGAGTGTACCTTCTTCCTTTTTGGCCTGCTCCTCGAACTCCAGGCGGTCATTCAGCTTGACAAGCAAGAAGGACTTGAGCTTAGTCTCGTGGGCATAGACGCGCTCCAGCTCTCGGATCTCCAGGTTGTACTGAGAGATGTCCTTCTGCTGGCGGTCCTTCATGGCGGCCATCCGAGCCATGGCTTCCAGCCTGAGTGAGGTGGGACAGGGTCTGAGTGTCTGGAGGCTCCCCTTTCCCCTCTCCTCTCCCTACCAGACTGGAGGGACTTGGGGCTGGTGATCACCACTTCTTTTACTCATGGAGGCTCTGGGAGCGGAGGAACAGCCCTCCTTACCTGAGTGACAGGAGCTGCCAGCTCTAGACCATCCCCAGGAAATGATCATTCTATCACCATCACCACCACCACCACCACCACCACCACCACCACCACCATCACACCAACGCCATCACTACCACCACCACTACCACCACCACCATCATCACCATCACCACCACCACCACGACCACCACCACCATCACCACCACCACCACTACCACCACCACCACCATCACCACCATCACCATCGTCTCCACCACCACCACCACCACAACCACCACAACCACCATCACCACCGACAACACCATCTCCACCACCACCACCACTACCACCACCACTACCACCACCACCACCACCATCATCACCACCACCACCAACACCAACACCACGATCTCCACCAACAACACCACCATCTCCACCACCACCACCATCACCACCACCACCACCACCACCATCACCACCACCAACACCATCACTACCACCACCACGACCATTATCACCATCACCACCACCATCATCACCACCACCACCACCACCTCCACCATCATCACCACCAACATCATCACCACCACCATCACCACCATCTCCACCATCGCTACCACCACCGCAACCATGACCATCATCACCATCACCACCACCATCATCACCACCACCACCACATCATTATCAGCACTTGTCAATTACCGTGGCCCAGCCAGTCCTTATATACATATACTATTTAATCCTCACTAACCCCCAAAGCGTCCTACAATAATAATAGCAGTGATGGAACCAGAATTCAAACCCTGATCTCTCCAACTCCAAAACCTATGCTCTTCACAGCCCAACTAATATTCCCCTTGCCCCTACAAGTGTGAGGCCAGGAGATAACCTAGGCTGAGAGACCCCAAAACTAGAGGCAGGGGCACCTGGAGAAGAGGGCCCAGCAGAAATGTTTGAATCTCAACCCTCCACTGTTTACCTAAACTCTCAGGATAAGTATTTCGGCAGCTCTAAGCCTTTGTGTCCTGGTCTGTAATAAAAGAGGGCTATAACCCCCGGGGCGGTGGTGAGGGCTGAAATAACACCCAGAGCATTTAGCGTCATGCCTGGCACACAGTCAGGACTCAGAGTTACAACGATGACATAAGATCCCTCAAGACATAAGCCCAGGGGCAGAGGTGCTCAGGTGAGGGCTTAGAGACGTCTCTGCCCCTAGGGTCTCCCCGCAGCCCACCTCTGCTCATAGGCCTGGGCAGACTGCTCGATAGCCACATTCATGGTTTTCTTCTGCATCGACAAGCGTCGCTGGAGCCGCTGGTACACGTTGTCGTAAGCAGCCTTCTCGTACCGCAGGTCCTCGATCTCCTTCCGGAGCTTGGCATTGGTGGTCAGCATCTTGTCAAAGTGCACGGTGACCTGTGGGCAGGGCTGTGCTTCAAAACTGAGCTCCCTCCTGGGGCACGAGACAAGCTTCCAGAAAGCAGCCAGAGTGGGGGAAGGTCTCCCCCCACACCTCCCGCCGGAGGTCCACAGCACAGCTGCTGGAGTGCTGGGTGAGAGGTTCGAGTTGGCCCCAAATGGCTAAGTGGTCTTAGGCAAGTTTCTCCCCGCCCCCCCAACCCCCTGGATTTTAAACTTCTCAATGACTTTTGTACCCAACTTCCAGTTTTCAGCAACGGCAGGGGAGAGGGGAAAGGGTAAATGACACCATGAGGAAATAAACAGCCGAATCCAGAAGGTAGAACTTTCTATATCACAGCTGACCCAGACTCTTCAACCGGTTGATGGCTGGGAAGAGCTGTAGAGCACTGTTTGGGGCTGAATGGTTCTTTGTGGTGGGGGGTTATCCTGTGCCAGAAGGTTAAAGAAGCAATCTCTGCTCTCTACCCACTGAATGCTAGCAGCACAGCCCCCAGCCCAGTGGTGACAACCAAAAATCTCTCTTTTTGGAGACAATGTCCCTTCGGGGGCAAAATCATCTCTGCTTGAGAACCACTGCTGTCGATTAAAGAAATTTAAGAGATCTAATGATCAGATAAAACTTGACTGGCTCCAACTTTAAAAGACACTTTAGGGCCGGCTAGAGAAAATTTAATGTGGGTCATATTAAGAATATAGTATTAATTTTGTAACGTGTGATATGGTTCCGTGGCTCTGAAAGAAAACATTTGATCTTTACAGATGCAAACAGAGGTATTTAGGGATGAAATCGCATGATGTCTGTAATTTACCTTAAAATACTTCAGGGGAAAGACGGGTGAAACAAATATAGTAAAATGTTACCAATTATTAAATCTAAGTGATAGGCATGTGGGTGTTCATTATTTTATTCCCCCCACTTTTCTGCACATCTTAATAAATTTATCTTTAAAAAAGTTTTTATGCAAAGTGCTCCCACAGACACTGAAAAGAAACAATGACAGAAAATATTCCTAATGGGATAAAAAGTAGATTTGATCAGAGGTTTTCAAAGCATGATCTGAGAAATTTTGGGTTTCTGCAGGACTGAGAAGGGGGAAGGCAAGGTAGGCCATCAGGATGCAAAATTTAAGAAGGTATTCACTCTCCCAGTGTCAGCCCTGCATTTCCATGAGCCTAAGAGTGAGTGCCTCCTTAAATTTTGCATCCTGGGCTCTTTACTTGCCTTGCCCTAGTCCTGACCCTGGACTCCTCTGTAGGATGTTTCTGTGGCCACCACACAAGGGAAGGGAATCCAGGAACAGAATTATTCTTATTCTTTCTCTATCTTCCACTTATCGTTAAGAAGATATTGGTTATCAGTCCTTTGCATTTTAGTGTGAATTTTACTTCAGGACTATTTACATGCTACCTATCTTTTCATTGTGGGATAAAAATGGGAAGACTCTCAGACCCCACTGAGTAAGTGGAGGAGGCTTTAGGGTCATGGAGTATGGGACCCTGGGGCCCTGAAATAATCTTTAGAGATGGTACCTAATCTACTAAAAGGCAGAGCCAGACCTGGTCAGGGAAGAGGATTAAAGGGGACCCGTTTGAGAAGTAAAAGGGCAGCACTCCTCTCAGAAATGAAGAGGGGACATTACTATAGACTTTACAGAAATAAAAAGAATTATAAGGCAATGTACTAAGAATTGCAAAACAACAAATTAGGATAACTTAGATGAAATGGACAAATTCCTAGAAAGAAACAAACTACTTAACTGACTCAGGAAGAAATAGAAACTCTGCATAGAAACAAAAAAGCAGACCTCTGTAGACAAGTCATCATTAAATCACGCATGCGTTAATTCGTTCATTCATTCATTCATTCATTCATTCATTCATTCATTCAGTAGATGTTTGCTAAGTATCTACTCCAAGTCTCACACTGTGCTGGGCATTAATGATTCTTAACCAAGGGGACCTTCAATTTCACCAGGGTTGTTAATAGTGCAGAGGCCTGGGTCTAAGCCTTACAGGTTCTGATTCAAAACCAGTAGATCTAGGGACGCCTGGGTGGCTCAGTTGGTTAAGCAACTGGCTTTGGCTCGGGTCATGATCCCAGCATCTTGGGATCGAGTCCCGCATCGGGCTCCTTGCTCCGCAGGGAGCCTGCTCCTCTCTCTGCCTCTGCCTGCCTCTCTGCCTGCTTGTGTTCTCTCTCTGTTAAATGAATAAATAAAATCTTAAAAAAAAAAAAAAAAAACAACCAGTTGATCTAGAGAATTACAGATTCTGACTCAAAACCAGGAATTTACTTATTCACTCATCCTCAACCCTCTGAGGCATGGGTGCAAATCACTGGGCATGGATATTAAAAAGACACTGCTCTGCCTTCAGTCTACTTCCAGGTAACTGGGAGACAGAGATCAGATTCAATTAACTTCAACCATCCCTGGTTAAATCCTGGTGGTCAGAGTTTGGTGGAAGCAAAGAGCTTTGTATAGTGAGGCACTGACAGGCTTCCCTCCAAATCAATTCACTTGCCCACTCTCCTGGTTTACGTTGTGGGCACTGTTAATTCACAAGTCAGACTGGAACGTGTTTGTATGTGCTCAGTATTCTTTCTTCCTTTCTTTTTGCTTTTTACCCCTTCTTCTCAGCTCAGTCCGCACTGTTGAATAGGGTTGTCCTCTCTTGACTTGGGGGAGGGTGGAGTGATCCAAGGGTAGTCATGGGACTCAAGTCCATGTATTCCATTCTTCTGAGCACAGTGATTCGTTGAGGGATGGACACTTGACCCAAGATGGCCCAATGGGAACCCTCCCTGGGACTTGTGATTGAACTCTTAGGAAAGAGATGATCCTTTTCTACTGGTATTTGTTCACATTGGGGGCTGCCCAAGAACAAAGTCATCTCCACCCAAAGGAGAGACAGACAAAGAAAGTATCCTCAAGACATGTTTGGAGCACCTGGATCCAGCTATGCCTGAAGGCCCCACTTTTGCCCCTCGATTTTTCTGTTCTATGGCCAATCCATTTTCTTTTTTTCTGTAAGCCAGTTTGTAATTTAGAGAATCCTGCTTAATGCAAAAAGTCACTAAAAATTGAAAGTCATCAGGAAACATCATTTTTCTCTTTATCAAGTTATGCATGTCTATGCTGTCCTAGAGACAGTATCAACAACAACCAAAAAGCACTAGGTCTAATAGAGGCATGAGCAGATTACAATGGGGGAAGAAAGTCTCACTAATTTTGCTTGCTGAAGGGTAATATTTGAGCTGCTTCTTAAAAATGAGCAAGAGTTTTTAAGTCAAGGCACCAAAAATAGTCATCCCAGGAGGGGTGGGGAATTGGAATAGAGGGCGTAGAGGCAACTTTATGGTGCATAAAGTACGGAAAGCAAGAAGGAGAAAGGCACCTTGGGTAACAATGGGCCAAGTGGGTGGAGCAGGGTGGGTGGTAAGTCTAAAAGGCTGCCTGGCTTGTGTGAACACCATTAGTTCACCTTCTCCTGACTCAACCAACAGGATGGGTAGGTTCTGCTAATGGCTCCACAGACATCATTCTCTTCTATGAGCAAGGGAAGGCAGAGCGGTTTGCAAAGCTGCAGAGAACATCTTACATACCAGATTCAAACGGGTTTCCAGAATGTGGATCTGCTTCTGCAGTTTCCGGGGGTCATTGGCTTCCTGCATCTTTGTGAAGATCTGTTTTTGGTTTATAATTTTTTTTTCCATCTGAACGATCTGGAAAAAAAAAAAAGAGAGAGAGAGAGAGAGAAAACCCCTAGCTGTGTTAAATTAACATCTGTATGGGTATAAGTTCTATAGTTCGCTAATGTAAGCATCCTAAAATAAAAACTGCAACGTTCTTTCTTTTCCTACAAATAGAATTTTAATTTCTTTCTCGAACTCATGCTCAACTCAACTTAATCTTAGCCAGTTTGGGTAAAATGAGGCAGTCTAGAGGTTTTGCTTTTACCTGCGCACGTAAATTTCACTCACCTTTTGGTCCAAGCTTCTTTTGGTTGGGTTTCGGCCATATCACCCATGGCCGAAAGCATTCCTTGCCCTTAGGATCATTGATTCTGACTTCAAGTAAGTGACATGCACTCTTGCCATGGTGGGCAAGAAAGAATTTGGGTGTCTCTTTCTACCCTGGTAGCTCCAGCCAAGTTCTCCAGACCCAAACACACCCGCCATCACCTTCCCAGAGAGCTCACTCTATAGTTTTTCATACAAGTACCAGTAGATCATGTCATTTCCTCATATCATCAACAGTGTGCAGAACCAACCTGCCATATGGCTTCAGCCCACGCCCAGGCAGATATCCATACTACCTGCCCAACAGTGAGCCCCATCTAGAAGTGGCTGGTGAGTGCTAAATCCTAGCAGGTTCTAGAGAAGTTTATATAACTATTACCTGAAGACAAGTGTCTGTAAAGACTGGTGAATGCCAGTCCTAATGTGTCAGAGGGTACTTTTTATCTTCTTACGATTTGCACTGAGACTATGTCTGAGACTTTGTGTCGGAACTCTGGGGGCTAAAGAGTGGGGGTACTGTCATTTTAAGCAATTTGCAATGTCCCTGTTTTGTCTGGAGGTAGTAGCTTGAATTCACAGCCTGAGCCCAGCTCCTGTTCTGGAAGGGAGAAGTTCCACATGAGGCAGGTTAAGTGCTTGGTGTAAGGAAATATAAAGTGACGCCAGCTACGTGACACTGGCTTCCAGCTGGGAGCAAGGCCCCCTCATACTGAGGTTGGGCTGATGAATTCTGGGAGCAGTCTCCTCTGGGGTCCCGTGTTAGCATCCCTGAGATTTAGTTTCCTTCAGTTATTCCCAAACCCTCAGAAAGTCTATACAGCACAGTCTCAGCTATGACCATGGAACATTGAGAGAAAAATCTATACTAGAGGTTGCAAACTATGGCCAAGCAGGTGACATAAGAGAGTAAAGTGGACCAACACAGGATGGAGAGAGTATAGGAAACTAGAGGACACCCTGCCTTAAAGGGCAGCGGCTTGTATGATGCAACTACAAATTATAGAAAGCACAACAAAACAGTGGCTTTTTAAATATTTATTTCTTTTAGAGCGAGGGCATGCATGAGTGGGGGGAGGGGGAGAGGGAGAAAGAATCCTCAAGCAGACTCCCCCCTGAGCACAGAACCCCCTGAGGAGCTTGAGCTCACAACCTTGAGATCATGACCTGAGCTGAAATCAAGAGTCATTTGCTTAACCGACTGAGCCACCCAGGTGCCTCATGGCCTAAACAAATTATGGTTTATCTTTCTGTCCATAAACGTTGCTGTCTTAAAGTTCAGTAACTCAGGGAAATAAACACAGTATCTCTGTAATTCACCTGGCCTTTCCCTGATGGTCAAAAAATGGCTGCCACAGCACCAGCCTTCACAGTCATGTTCCAGAGAGGAATGTATAAGAAGCAATATAGCTAAAAGGCTAGAAACTATATCTAGAAAGCAAAACTTGCCGACACACCCCCCCAACAGACTTCTTAAATTTTATTGTCCCCCCTTAGCTGCAAGGCAGGATGGGAAATAGCTCTTTAAGAGTCTGTTAGAGAGGAAGAAGTAGACAGTGGGTAAACAGCTGAAGTGTCCCCACAACACTATTTAGGTACAGTTGCCCTGTGGAAATTCAGGCCCAATTTTGCCAGATCTTTCAGTCTTTTTTTTTTTTTTTTTTTGGAACCAAAGTCAGATATCCGCATTTTTACATGAAATCTCTAAATTTTAATATGTTAACCAATTAAAATAAATTTTAAACACTGAATGGGCCTAACCCTCAAGACTTCATGTTGTCAGGCTTAATCTGTCTTGAAGATCACCAATTTGGTCTACACACACATTTAAGGTCTTAAAGGAACCACAGTAGACAGAAAAAAGATGTTTTTAGGCACCAAGAGATGCCAAGCAGAAGACAGAAGAGTGGTCCAGAGCCAGGTATCTGGAAGAAGTGACAACAACCAGAACTGTGGGGGACATGGTGGGTGGTTGACCCCCCAACACCCACCTCACCCCAGAAGACTGATCCAAGCCAACCATGGTAACTCTACCCCCTCTGCCTATGATTTATTCATTCAGGGATGGGCTGGACTTCTGAACTGGGGGGGCCTCTGAATTCAGAAGGTGTGACTGCTAGGGAAACTTCTGGAAAAAGTTTCCTCATTTCCTAAAAAAAGTGTCATAAAAAGAGATAGTCTGTCTTCTCTGTAAGAATCATTTTTTGCTGGAGGGCCATCAATAGACCAGATTTGGCCCTTACACTGTAGTTTGCTGCCCCTGGTCTACCCCAAATCAATGATAAGAATTCCATTTCCCTTTGCCAGTGATTTGCCTAGAAGTAGATATATACTCTAGCCCCGGC
Organism: Nasua narica; assembly: GCA_028533885.1. Lineage (NCBI taxonomy): Eukaryota > Metazoa > Chordata > Mammalia > Carnivora > Procyonidae > Nasua > Nasua narica. The sequence continues at coordinate 6,811,767 of CM052808.1, read as the reverse complement.
CAATCAGGGAAAATCAGCTTTTGATTTTATGAAATATTTTCTCCCTCATAAGAGAGAAAATCATGTAAGAACCAGCCCCTCACCCCTTCTTCACATCACTGAATGTGATGATGTGAGAAGCTACACCAGCTGAGCTTTGGCAGCCATTTGGAGACTATGAGGGGAGGCCCAACCAAGAGACTCAGAGAGTAAAAGACCAACCCATCATTGCAGAGCTACTAAAAAAAAATCCCTGGGATGACCTTTTTTTCCAGATAGATGTCTTATTATGTGAAAGAAAACAAAAACAAAAAACAAAAAAAAAAACCTTCTATTCTTGCACCCATTCTAGTCAAGAACTACATTACTTGCAACCCAATCTATTCTCACTGGTACATCAAGCAAGATGGCCGCTCAGATGATCAGGCATCAAGAGAACTGCTGGGACTCACATAATCTCATAAGGCACATGAAGGCTGTTTAGGAGTGATATTAGCAGCCAGGTTTTGGTTCAAGTCGAGTCAGATCCCTGTTCTACGCGGTTCTCCTCTCCTGGGCTCTGTACAGGCAGCACCCTCAACACAAGCTCAGTTCAACAGAGGGGAGGGCAGCCTCCCCAGCCTGCAGCGTTGCCTGCCCTGAAGGCAGGCCCGCCCCTGCCCGAGTTGATCCCTGAGACCTCAGGCTCTAGCTCCTCGTCAAAGGAAGGTATGTGTCAGCACTTCCCTGTGGCTCCCGCGATTAAATTCAGCCTCCTATTCCCGTTGTGTCAGATGTCTTTTGTGATGCTGAGTAATTAGGCCTCTGCTGCAGTGGGGAGACAGAGCCAAGGCCCTGCTGACAGAGGAATGTACCGCCTACCTGAGGTGCTCTCTTCAGCATAAAGGCACAGGCTTATTTGCTTTCCGAGGCCAGGCAGGGCCTGGGGAGGTCCCTGCCTCCAGTGTCCTCTTGCAAGGAAGCAGCTCTGGACCTTGTGTGGTGGGCACAGCAGCAGGGGATTCTGGGACATGCCCACCCTGGGATGGAGCTGGGCAGGAAGGGTTTTTGAACAGGGCAGTGAGTGCCATATTCTCTTGAGGATCCCAAAGTAGTTGGGATGTCTGGGGGGCTCAGCCAGTTAAGCGTCTGCCTTCAGCTCAGGTCATGATCTCAAGGTCCTGGAATGAAGTCCCACAAAGGGCTCCTTGCTCAGAGGGGGGCCTGCTTCTCCCTCTGCCTGCTGCTCCCCCCGCTTGTGCTCGCTGTCCCTCACACATCTTTTTAAAAAGTAGTTTGCCTTTTCCTACTGTTTCTGAGGACCCACATCCCCCTTTTCTTCAATTTTCCGCTTTCTTCACTGTTATTGCCTTTCTCAGTCATTCGTATATTCATCCATTTATTCATTCATCAGTGATTATTAAACACCTGCTCTGTGCTGGACAACCAAGGGTATGATGGCAATCAAGACAGTATGCTGGTCCCTGCCTCACACAAACTTAGAACCTAGGGCTGGAAACGAGCTAGGAAGCACAGTTAGTCCTGGGAAAAGGGAGATAAAGTATTTTGGACATGGACAGCAGGGGCATCTGGACAGGAAATGAAGGGACAACTATCCGGCAGAAAGACCATTTGGGCTGAGACCCGAAGGATGAATAGGAGCTCCCCAAACAGAGAAGATGAGGAAGGGCAACCCAGGCAGAGGGAACAGCAGGTGCAAAGGCCTGCAAGTGAGAGACAGCACTATGGGTTCATGAAAGTGACCAGTGTGGATGGAACACAGTGGCGGGGGCGGGGGAGGGGGACAGGAGAGAAGGTGGCAGAGCCAACAAACCACACCGGGGAGTTTGGCCCTAATCGCAAGAATAGGAAATTACTGAAGGGTTTGAAGCAGAGGAAAGAGGGATGAGATTTCCAGATTCTCTCAGTCAGTAAGTATTTATTGAGGACATACTATGTGCCAGGCGCTGGGACAGGCGCAGGGTGGGTAGAGAGAGGAACAAAACAGACGTGGTCCTTGCCCTCCTGGAGGTGACACATTATAGACAGATGACACCTGTGTTAAAGTCTAATTATCACGGGGAGAAGTGCTATGAGGGACGGGCCACGGGATGTCATGAGAGGAGTTCACTCAGTGAACCCCTGAGGTTCACTCTCCAATCTGTCCCACCCGCCCTGTTCTGGGCCCCAGAAGGCTGATCCAGAAGGAGCCCATGATGACTCCCGTGCACTGGGAGCCTGTGGGTGAGAAGAGAGAGGTTAGGGTATTTATTCCCCCTGGCGTGCTCCCTGTCTTCAGGTTCCAGAGTATCTGCCCTGCCCACTGCGGCTAACGCTGCAGTGCTTCAGTGTCTCTATTCTGTGCTCACACCGTTGTAAATAGAGCCTCATAAAACTCTTCTCAAAGTACCTTACTGAGCGTACTATTTGTTTTTGGCCAGGAACCTAACTAATGCAAGGGGGATACACTTTAAACAGGAGAAAGGGTCCAGAAAAGGCATTCCTGAGAAAGTCACATTTAGGCTGAGCCATAAAGGACAAGAAGCAGGAATCAGGGTAACATGTGCAAAGGCCCTGAGGTAAGAACAGTTTTCGCAAATTTGAAAAAAACAAAACCCAGGACAGAGGGCCAGGCCTGGGCTACATCATGCAGGGCCTTTCACACCATAGTAAGGGACAGGACCATTAACGCTGTCCACCAAATGTCTCTCGCTCTTTGCCTTCTGGATACATGCACTTCCCAGCCCCTTTTATGGATGGGTGGAGTTGACTATTTGGGGGATGGGAAGTTGGGGTATATACGGATTTGGTAGACAATTTTGAGCCTCTGGGTCATGGGCAGAAGTGATGTGCCACTTCCAGGCTGCCATATTCAATTGCCAGTGTGAGACTTTCCAGAACTCTCTTTGTCACAATACCTAGCAATATTCAATATGGTGGATACCCCATCCGCTTGGTTCCAGGATGAGAAGATACAAGAGCCTATAGCTGATCCATGAGAGACCTAGCATGAACAGGGGAGAAACCTTTATTGTTTTAAACCCACTGAGTTGAGGGTAGGGGTGTTAACTGTAGCATAACCTAACCTCTCCCTTTTTTTTTTTTAAGATTTTATTTATTTATTTGACAGAGAGAAAGAGACAGCAAGAGCAGGAACACAAGGGAGGGGGTGTGGGAGAGGGAGAAGCAGGCCTCCCGCTGAGCAGGGAGCCTGAGGCTATGCTGGGAGCCAGGACCCTGGCATCATGACCTGAGCAGAAGGCAGACCCCCAACGACTGAGCCACCCAGGCGCCCCAAACCTAACCTGGACTGACTGGCACAGTAGGGTTTGGGTATTTACTCTGAGTGGAGTGGGGAGGTGCTGGGAAACACAGTACAGGAATGGCCTAGGAGAGCAGACGTCACACGGTGGGGGAGGAAGCACAGTCACCTTTAGAATATGGGGAGTCAGATCTAAGGCATTATGGGTACTCCCCCCCCATTCCAGCCCCTTCTGCCCCTGGCTCTGCGCTCGCTAACCCTCTAAGGGAAAAACCACACCTTCTCATCCAGTTCTGCCAACAGCACTTTCATTGATTTAATCAGGGCCTCATAGTCCTCCTTGGTCTGCAGCAGGAAACACAGCTCCATGTAGTTTTTCTCATTCAGATCCAAGTTCTTCGAAGACTTGATGAGACCCAAAAGCAGAGTGATCTCATCCTGCTCTCCCTGCAGGGCCTTGATTTCCTTGCTGTTGGGAAAGAAGCACGCGATTAACCCTGCGCCCCGAGGTTCACCTTGCTCCGCGGCTCGGGATCCTCAGACGCGGAGCTGTACCTCCCTCCCTGGCCGGTGGCTGGGGCTCACCGCAGGTCTCCGGGTCCGGGTCTAGAACTCTTGACCTCCTGCAACCCCGCAGCTCCGCCCCCTCGCTAGGGGACCTTTTCTTCCTGGGGAGCCTTTTGCAGCTGTGCCTGTCAAAACCCATTCCCTACACCGGGCCAGGAAGCAGGGAGGGGGCGGGGGCAGGTTCTCTCTTTTGCCAGCAGCTCATGGGCATCCGTCTGATTTTGCTGACTTTCTTTCCAGACTTTACAGCCAATTATCTCTGGTAATGAGAGCCTAGCCCATCAGGCAGGCATTTTCAATTTCGCATCAAGAGAGGTGCGCAGTAACCTCCAACCTCCCCCAGTTTCTCTACGCAGGGTGCTAATGATTTATTAAATCGGCTGACACAAGTCTCCTCCTCTCTCTTCCTCTCCCTATTCTGGAGTGGAGAGAGGTAGGAGTGTGGACAAAAAGGGATTTTGAACTGAAAAAAGGCTCGGGTGACGGCAACTGAAAAACGGGAAATGGCACTCAGGCCGAGAGTTTCCAGCAAAGTCTGGGCACCCGTTGGGCCGACAGTGCGGTCTACAGCCCAGCTGCCTCAATGTCCTTTGGAAGCTTGGAATAATGCAGAAGCTCAGGCCCCAACCCAGGACCTATTGAATCAGAAACTGCTTTGTAATAAGATCCTCAAATCAAGCGTATGCACATTTTAAAAAAGATTTTATGTATGTATTTGAGAGAGCAAGGAAGAGGAAGAGAGAGTGAGATCAAGCGCAGAGGGAGAAGGAGAAGCTAACTCCCTGCTGAACAGGCAGCCAGATTCAGGGCTAGATCCCAGGACCCTGAGATCATGACCTGAGCCAAAGCAGACGCTTATCCGACTGAGCCCCCCAGGTAGGTGCCCACGTTCAGCAGAATTTCTATAATGACAGGAATGTTCTCTATCTACTATCCGAAAGTATCCACCAGGCACAAAGGCTGTTGAGCACTTGAAATGTGGCTAATGCAACTGAAGAACAGAGTTTTGTTTTGTTTTTTTAAGATTTTATTTATTTATTTGACAGAGAGAGAGAGATCACAAGTAGGCAGAGAGGCAGGCAGAGAGAGAGGGGGAAGCAGGCTCCCCGCTGAGAAGAGAGCCCGACGCGGGGCTCGATCCCAGGACCCTGAGACCATGACCTGAGCCGAAGGCAGAGGCTCTAACCCACTGAGCCACCCAGGTGCCCTAGAACAGAGTTTTTAATCTTCTTTCATCAACTACAAATGTAAATAGCCACATGTGGGATGTACCCCTAATTCTAGAGCTGCTTGTCTTCTAAACCAGCTGGGACCTTTCTCCCCCTCTTAAGCCCTCCTTGGGAAGGGGCCTTTGTTAAGGTGAAGAGAAAAAAAGAGCTCGAGAGTCCACCCGAGTTGGGAGTTCAGAGGGCACAGTAAAAGCTACAGGAAGGTTTGTCTGTCTCATCAGCAGGGCTGGGACTAGGAGTGAGGTGCCCCTAAATTTAAGGAGGCCTTCACTCTTGGGGGTACAGGTGCAGGATGAGCCCTGCGGAAAAAGTACCTCCTTAAATATTGCACCCTAGGCACCTCACTCAGGTCTTCTCAGTCCTGGTCCCTGTTTACAGGTGTTGCACTGGAAGAATCTAAGATCTCCACTGTTCGACCTCTTCCCCTTCAGGTCCATCACAGTGAAACCACATCAAATGGACTGGGGTAAAGTAGGATGAAGGGTAAGATTCAAGAAAAACTGTGAGAGACCCACCAGGAAGGAGGCTTTTCCTGATACCCACCATGGGTAGGCTGTGAATCAGGCCTGTCAGGCACAGATGTGCAGGTTGTGGACTGCCCAAAGGGAGCTCTGTCTGCTCTAAAAACAATAATTGATTTCTCGACTTACTATACTTTCCTGGGGGACGCTTCATCTTGTTCGGAAAAAATCCCTACGTAATGACAGTGTTTCCAACAGATGGCAGTAAAGTGTCTTGAGAAAGGGTGCCCTTTTCTAATTCACATGAAGATCCCGTTTGGACTAGCTCTGTGTGAATTAAATCCACAGAAAATCTGAACCACCCTGCTTCCCCTACCCTCTGAACTTCACACAACATCAAACAGTAAGATTTTCTTTCTAATGAGAAGTTTCTGCCTGTATAAACGTTAGGGATGTAGCTAAGAACTTATATTCCTTTGGAGGGAATCTAAGGATATTTGTTTATTCAACCCCAGGGAACATTTTTCTATTGTCTAAAAAAGCTATCCACATCATAATTTCTAGGACAACCCAATTGCAAATATTTGATCTTGCAGATCCCATAAGGATGCACAGCAGGAAACATCTTTTGGGATAGTCGCAGCCTGGTGATTTCCTCCCCTCTGAGAACTCCCCTACCCCAGTTGCTAGAACCATGGGAGCGACCCTTAAGAGCCCTTAAGAGTATTTTTGTATCCCAAAGCCCAGTCTCCACCCCCTGGCCACAGCTGATTGGACCAGGAGTAGACACTGGACCCAAGCTAAGACAATCAGATTGCCCCTTTCCTTGGAGTTTGGGATTGGAATTGATTCACCATGGTGTGACCTTGGTAGCTCAGGAGTTGGGGCAGCCACCTCCCACCAGCCAACACTGGTGATGCAGACAGGGAAGAACAAAACCCACGTGTATAAAGAAACAGGACACAGAATTTTTCATTTGGGTCCTTCCCGGAGACAGGGGCATCCTGCTCCCCCTTGGAGTCTGGGTGACAGGCTGAATTCCAAGAACAAATACCCCCTGCCATTGAAGCTGTCCCACCTGATACCCAGATGGGCTTCAGAATCGGGTCCCCGCCCAGAGGCCACATGAGAAGGCAAACTGCATGAAACCAAATCCAAACTTTTCTCCAAGTTCACTCAGTATGAAACTCTGAACATCACTTACCGCTGGCTTGAGATCCTCTGCTGGGAGCGGAAGTTAAAGGACTTCCGACTTTCCACCATCTTCCTGAACTGCTGCTTCAGCTTCCTAAGCTCAGCCTCAGCCAGATGCTCTTTGACCTTCTCCGAAGGTTCCTTGACGGGTTCGGAGCTTTTTCTCCTGTGCTTCTTTGACTGGATGAGATGAGGAGAGGCATTGAGCAATTGGGTGATTAGAGAAGCCTACATTTCAGCTCAAGGGCAGAGGGCAGGAGGGCGTCTGGGGGCAGGGCTAGAGGTGGAAGACCACCCTTGGGTGATGTCAACTGCTTCTCTGTTACATGGAAAACTTGCTCTGGGTTGCCAGGGTAGAGAAGAGGCTGGGCCTCATTATTGCATACTGAAGAGGCGGCCTTGCTGTGTGACCTTGGATGAATCACTTAACATCTCTGAGCCTCCAGTCTCTCATCTATAGAATGGGTGCATATAGGGTGTCTGGGTGGCTCAGTTGGTTGGACAGCTGCCTTCGGCTCAGGTCATGATCCTGGAGTCCCGAGACTGATTCCCGCATCGGGTCCCCGGCTCTGCGGGAAGTCTGCTTCTCCCTCTGACTTACTCCCCTCACATGCTCTCTCTCACTTTCTCTCTCTCAAATAAATATATAAAAATCTTTAAAAAAATAAAAATAAAATGGGTGCACATAGATTTACTGTCAGGATTAGATGAGCTAATATGTGTATAGCAGTGGGGCGCCTGGGTGGCGCAGTTGGTTGAGCGACTGCCTTCGGCTCGGGTCATGATCCCGGAGTCCTGGGGTCAAGTCCCACATCGGGCTCCCAGCTCCATGGGGAGTCCGCTTCTCACTCTGACCTTCTCCCCTTTCATGCTCTCTCTCACTCTCTCTCTTTCCTAATAAATAAATAAATAAATAAAATCTTTACAAAAAAATATGTGTATAGCGGCTAGCACAGTGCCTGACCCACAGGAAGCACTCCATAAGTGGGAGCTGATACCTACCACCGGCATCTTGAAGGAACTGTGCTTTCACTATGCTCAGACACCAGGGAGGTCAAAGCCCGCGAGTGCTCCTCTCTCTCTCTCTGTCTCTGCAATGGCCTGTCCACAGCAGCAAAAGGAAGACAATGTGTGAGCCACCCGGGACCCAGTGGCACCTTCCCCCTCCCCCACCCCCTGCAGTCCCTTCCTCCTCCCACCGCTTTGGCACATGTGGAGGACACGGCAGATGGCTGCCCGGGTGTGAGAAGAGGCTCTTCTTCTTCTTTTTTAATAAGCAATGTTTGCCTGAAACCTGTTCCTCTCACAATTTATTATTAGGAGCCAGGCAGATGGTTCTGGCATGTTGGTTACCCTCCTGCTCTCTGTGTTCCCGAAGAAGAGAGGGCAAATGGCATCAGAGCAATGTGACCTCTGATGGAGTTAAGATGCAGTTAGTCCGGCTTCAGCTGCGGCTAAGGATAGAACACACACATACACCTGCCTTTTAAAGCAGGAGCCAGTGGTACCCAGAGGCTCTTTTATCAATCAAGTCATAACTTGAACTTCATCTGGCCCATGTATTCAGAGGAGGGGACCACAATGTTAACCCTACAAGACCCAGAGGGCTGTAAGATCCACTGCACCCTCACTCCCAGACTTTATGGGCTAGATTCCTAAAGCAGAAACTTCTGTCTCTGCCACCCACTGAGGGGTCCTGCAGTCCAGTGGGTTAAAGTATTAGTTATGTCAATCATCAGATCTTGGCAAAAATTCCTCCTCCTCCACTTACTAACCTGGGGCAAGTCATTTCTGTTCTCTAGGCCTCATTTCCTCCTTCGGAAAAATAAGAGAAGTTCTAGAAGGTACCTCACTTGTTGGGAAGCCTTAAGGCACCTCACTGAGCCTGGCACCTAGTAAGTGCTCAGCAAATGGGCCGGAATGATATGGTATTGTATGGATTGTTTCATCTGGTGAAGGTCCAGTGTAATAACTGTTTATGAAGGCTTGAGAAGTGTGCAGCATTGGTCTAGCTCTTGGTAACAACACCTGGATTTGTTTTGGGAAACCACCCACGCCTTCACTCCTGGTCCTTTTCTCTCCCTGGGACTGACCCCACCCCTCCCTATCAGATTAGAGTATGTGACTTGGAAGGGACAATAAGAGTGCCAGATCCCTAGCTTATCTGCGTAATCCACCCCCCAGGGTGATTATTTCAGGGATGGGAACATGACCCAGACTCTTCCCAGCAGAATGAATAGTGGGGTTTAAGCTTGAACATTCAGAAGAGAAGGATTTTGTTTTCTGCTGCTCTCAAGACTATTCAATGAATAGAGAGTGGCTGGCAACCTTCTTCCCTCTGCAGGGAGCCTGAAAATAAAGCTAACATGGAGAAGACAACATGGTGAGAGATTGAAACTTGGGGAACATCATCCAAACCCCTGGCCTTAACCAAGCCTGAAAGATACCTCTGGGTCGTATCCAGTTACATGAATAACATAGTCTCTTAAAACAATCTGAGAGGAGTTTTCTATCGCTTGTAACCAAATGAGTTCTCCTGCCCGAAGTGCTTAGATCCATTTAGCACTCAGACTAAACCCCTACTGTGTGCTAAACATTTTAGGGAATTCAGTGATAAGTCAGCCTTTAAGGTGGTATGAATTCTATCCAGGGTAAAACAGTAGAAAAGGCTCCACAAAGGAGATAAATTTTAATTTGAGTTTTGAAGGATGACTAGGAGTTCAACAAGCAGAGAAGAAAAGTGAGGAAGGAATTCTGGGTAGAAAGAACTGCCTGGATAAAGGTTGAGGGGCAAGTAGATGACAGGAGTATTCAGAGAATGGTGTGTGATCTAGGCAAAGAAGTCTGGAAAAGTCTGGCTGTTCCTTAAAAGCAAGAATGTAATAAGATCAGTGTGTAAGAGAGTTCAAAGTGCAGGTAGAGGCTGTAGAAGGATTTACTTGACTGATAAGGTTTAGGCAAAAGATACTCACTTTGGGACCTCTTTCTACTCAAGAGTTTTATGCAGCTCTAATTTCATATTGCCCAGGAGCTTTTCTATGTTCAAGGGCTCTTCTGGACCTAAGTGTATTTGTGATATACCTTTCTAAAAGCAGGACTCAAGTAAACCTGACAATCACTGACAGTATGATTCTACCTCTCCTAGCCTCAGTCTCCTCATCTGTTGAATGGGGATACTCACACCCACCTCTTAGCATAAACTAATGTTTATAAAGCTCTTAGCACAGTGCCTAGCATATAACAGGTGTTTGATGAATGTACCTTGTTTGTGAATTAGGACTGTCAAGTATCGGTTTATCTAGCCCTTGAGTTATTTGGTTGTGTTGTGTGTTTTTTCCCGGGGAGCTGGAGGCACCATCAACTTCCCACTTTTTGCTGATACGCACTCACACACACTCAGAGGCAGGCTCCCCCTGGGCTCTCTCCAGCTTCTACACACCAATATAGGCCTTTCTCTGTCTGTGCCCACTGGGCTGGGCCCACTCTGTCCCCTACAGAGAGATTCACCCCCATTCCCACAGCTGGGCCTTCGGAGGCCACCAGTATCCTAGCCTCTGGCTCACCACCCCCTCATTCCAGAGTCTCAAACTTGAGGCCTACAGGTGGGTTCAACCTTCTTTCCATCCCGTTTAGCAATCAGTGTTTTAAAATGTGAATGTGGGTAGTAAACTCACTCTCCTGGTTGCCGATTTCACTGCTCCCTAGTGCCTACCTAACTCCTCTCTCCAATGCCCACATTCCCCGCAACAGCCCGGAGCTAGCAGGAATTGGGAGTTTGCAATTCTAGAGAGGGAGCTCAAAGCCTGCCCTCAGGCACGTGCCCTCTGCTTCCTGGGCCTCAGTCCATCCACTACAGTATCTATAGTCCAGGCACCGGATAAGCTCTTAGCAAATAGTGTCTGAATGAATAAAGAGATCACCTTTCTCAACTAACATTTAATTAGCTGGGGCTGGGGAAGCAGGCTCCTCCTTTGCTGCTGAATTTTTACAATCCGCCATTAAAGGAAAAGCCAGACCCATGACTACAATGGGTTTTAAAATGCCAGGTCTGAGAGAGGAGCCTATAAAACCTGAACCAAGGCTGCCCAACCTGGTAGTAAGTTAAAGATATGCTTGGGGCATTAGCCAAGTAGGGATACAGAAATACGAAAAAATTTTTAAACGGGATCTTTATAGGTTGAAATCGAAGTTTGTTGGACTTTCTTGAAGTTATTTTACACATTGTAATTTATTCATGTTTAAGTGAGAGGGCTTAGGATATTTTCCAGCTTTGGGGCAGCTTAAAGGAAATGCGCTAGGGGCCGCCACCAGCAGGGGGAGCTGTGGAGCAGCAAGCGCGGCCGCCCAGGCGACGAAACTTACCGGGGGGCCGCCAGCCCCCGCTGCGTGTCAGACGGCGGGGGCAGGTCCGAAGGCACCAAGACGAATGCTCGCCGCGCGGCCCCGCTGCACCCACCCCCAACCCCGCGTCTGGGAGTTCTCGGAGATCTGGAACGAGCACCTTTGTGACCCGCACAGACAGGCGTTCTCCCCTGGAAGGCGCTGCAAGAGGACCAAGTGAATGGCGAGAAGGTGGAAGGTGGGGGAGCGACACACCTCTCAGCGGACTGCTTTCCAGAGTAGCTACTGTCACGATACTAACAGCCACTCCCACTGCCACTCAGTCGCCATCTCAGGGGCTCCCTCATGGCTGGCATCTGCATTCACGCTCTCTCACGCGGGCTCTCACAGCCCCGCAGGCTTGCCACAGCCGCGCTGGGTACACTCTCCACACGCACCAAAATCAATTTCTTCCAGCTCTGCAAAACAAGAGAGAAACAATTTAAGACAAAAAGAACTTCACCGGGCGCCTGGGTGGCTCAGTTGGTTAAGCAACTGCCTAGGGCTCAGGTCATGATCCCGGAGTCCCGAGATCGAGTCCCGCGTGGGGCTCCCAGCTCCATGGGGAGTCTGCTTCTCACTCTGACCTTCTCCCTTCTCATGCTCTCTCTCATTCTCTCTCTTTCCTAATAAAATAAATAAACAAGATCTTTAAAAAAAAAAAAAAAAAAAAAGAACTTCACCAGTGCAGGGGAAGTTGCCTGTCATTTTTCTTCAGGAGGACCCATGCCCACCCTCTGTGAGCATGACACGGAGAACCCTGGCCTGACCCAGGTCACCTGTGACTCCTGTCATGAGCATTTTTCACAGGCCAAATGGAGTATGGCAGTTTAAAGATAAACATTTTGCATACGAATGGCCCCGAAACACAAACTGACCAGGCTAACCTCAAGAAGCAGCCACATTGCTCAAGGCAAATGATTGGGGGACCTGGTTTTCTAGGGTGATCTTGATTCCATGTGATTTTCACCTTACCCACTAGGCCCTGGAATCATTGTAGCTCAGTCACACTAAGATATCCATTCTCTTATCCCTAAACTCTCAGGACAAGATCTCTTTTAGAACTTCAGGTATTTTTGGTTTCAGAAAGGTAATATGGTGCACAAGGAAACATGTTGTTCCTGATGTTGCTGGCAGCCACGTTGTAACCATGAAGAAAATTAGTGTAATGATATATCATGTATGGGGTTTGGGCAACATGTCATAACCAGACACATTAACATTTCTTCAAGGAAATTGACATTAAATTCAAGTCAACTTCCTTCAAGGAAATGTAAATATTCATACCAAGAAGAATAAAGATTTTGAGCAGCCTCTCGTCAGGTCTTGATGATTCACGTGAAGTGTTTTGAGGCAAGTGTTCCCATCCTCATTTTACAGATGAGGAAACAAGCTTGAAGAAACAATGACTGTTGCAATAAGTGGAGAAGCCAGGATTGGAATCCAGGGCTGTGTGTCTCCGGGGCAACTCTGAGTGAAACCACAGCCCCAGACCCAGCAGCTCTTCTGGAAGCTGATAGCTACCATCTCTTTGATATTTAAAGGGCCACCGTAGCCCTCAGCTCCATGCGTAGCCTAGTGACTCACACATTTCAAGTGTCAGTGACTGAAAAATGATTAAGTTCAATTAGGTCCAGGACTTGTTAAAAATAGGCTCTCCTCAGAAGAATTTACTCTCCTTGCCTTTATGGGCGCAGATCTCAGCAGCCCCCATGCAGAGAAGTGTGAGGCTTTTTAAATTAGAACCTGCCAGAACTGATTCTGCTAAAGGGATCTTCAACTCCCATCAGCGAGGCTTGGAGCAGAGTGAGATGCCAGCTTGCCAAGGCAATGAGCCAGCGGTGAGAAATGTTGGCGATAACAGAGTCCACAGAATGGAGGAGGAAATTAGAATCAGGCTACAGAGGAGCTGGGCAAAGGCATTTGGCTACAGACCAGGAAGCTGATTGTCCAAATGACTCTTTGGCTATAAGGATCAGACATCCACTCAAAATAGTTCAAAATGATTTTTTTTTTTCCCTTCTCCAGCATCTGTTCCCCCTTCTTCCTTCCTAGCAGGTCCCAATTTGTTCAGGTAACCAGCCCTCTCCCATTCAGCCCACCGAAGTTGATTTGTACATGTATCTCCAGGGTAGATCTTGATTAATTACCCTTAGCCAATCCTTTCCATCCTCCTCGTCAGCGATTGGACCAGGAACACAAATGCAAGCCAATCACCGCATAGCATTCTCCTGGAGCCTGCAAGGCAGTCAAGAATAGGTACATAACTGACAGTGGCCTAATCAGACAGAAAGGAAGTATTTATAGTCGAGTTGGAGGGGAAATGCTTTTTCTAGCTCAGTGGATGGGAACAGGAGGCGTGCTGCCCCTGTTGTTGATGGCCCCTCTTGTAACCATGAGAGAAGGCAGTGTGAGATCAAAGCCAACACACGATAGAGGGAAGAGCCTAGAAAGAGTTGCAGAGCAACATAGCAGGAACTCTGATTATACCATGCCTGAAATCCACCTTGGCTCTGTACTTCCTCTTATAAGAATTCATAAATTTTCTTATTAAAGCCAAAATCATGCTAAATTATAGGAATACCAGGGTTATCGTGAGTAAACTGGAGACACATTCCCATGAAGAATAAGAACTAAGAACTAGAAAGCTATCAGAAACCAAATCGGCTCTTCTCTCCAACTCCCCAATTCTGTCTTTCAAACTACCTGGCTCACGACGTGACCTCTTTTCATTTTTATTTATTTATTTTTTAAAAGTAATTTTACCCCAACATGGGACTTGAACTCATAACCCTGAGATCAAGAGTTGTATGCTTTACTGACTGAGCTGGTCAGGTGCCCCTAACCTCTTACTTATTTTATTTTCTGACCTCTTATTTTTAAAGACTATTTTCTTTGCTCTCCTCTCCTCCCATCTTGGTTCTTTTGAGTTCCCACTTTGGAGCCCAGTTTAAAAACAAAACAAAACAATAACAACAACAACAACAACAACAAAAACATACTGATGTTCTAATCTCAATTTCTTAGGAAAGAGAATCCAGTTGGCCCAGTCTAAATTTGATGTCCACTGTTGGCCCAATCACATGGGTTCTGGGAACAATGATGAGAGAACACAATAACCCCTTTGTAGGAACTGTGAAAGTAATCTCACAAATGAGAGAATAGGCAGGCAGGGCACAGTGTTATAGGGGAGAGGACACTGGACAAATTGTTAAGATATCCAGGTTCTAGTCCTGGCTCTGCCACTGATTTGCTGTGTGCCCTTAGGAAAGTCAGTTGACCTCTCTGAGCCTTAATTTCCTGAGACTGTCAGGGCCGAATTGCAAACTTGAAAGCCTAAAAAGATTGTAAAATATTTCACTCCACCTATGGGTTCAAAATAAAAACAGTGGTAATCCATAAGATAAGGGTCAGGCAGTCTGATAGGATTCTGACTTCTGCCATAATGTTTCTTTTTTTAAACAAAATAACAAATAATTTTGGAAAAAGTATATATGGCTTGGGTGTCCCTAATTCATATTTACAGCTTCAGAGTCCTCTCCAGCGGGATTCAAAACTGACTCCCTCTTGCCCTTTCTTTCACTAAAGCCCAAAACAGCAATTGTAATCTCAATGGTAGGCTTCTAACATAAGGAGTGATTGAGAACTGCACATGCTTCAGAAAGTAACGTGGCCTCCCACAGCACGACCTCTAAAAATGTTTACACTCTTCAACCCAGGAAACCTAAATCTGGGGGTTCTTCCCTAAGAAAATAAGTCAAAGGCAGGGCCCCTCGGTGACTCAGTTGTTTGAGTATCTGGCTCTTAATTTCGGCTCAGGGCATGATCTCAAGGTCCTGGGATTGAGCCCTGCAATAGGCACTCCACTCAGCAGGGAGTCTTCCTTTTTCCTTCTCCCTCTGCCCCTCCCCCCTGCTGTTCTCTCTCTCACTCTCTCTCTCCCAAATAAATAAATCTTAAAAAAAAAAAGTCATAGGCAAAAAAAAAATCCATAGACACAAAGATGCCCCTTGTAAAAATATCTCTACAGGGACAAGTGGATATAAATAAAGAGCAACAAAATAGCCATGTGGAGTTAAAGAAGCCAGACCCCAAGGAGCTCATACTGAAGGATGTCCTTTATATAAAATACAAAATTGGGGAGGGTGCACCTGTACAATTAGAAGTCAGAATACAGATTATCTGCTGGAGGGGAGTTGAAGCAGACATACAGGCAGTCAGGGGACTCTGAGTATTCTACTTCTTGATCTGGTTACATGGATAAGCTCACTTGTGAAAACTCATCAAATTGCACTTCTGATATGTACCCCTTCTATATGTATACTGTGCTTCAATCGAAAAGTTTTCTTTCTACACAGATGAACGAGGGATTTTTTTTTGGTTGTTTTAATTTTTCACATTGTGGCATATCTATTAATGGGGCATTCTGGAATATTGAAAAATAATTACAAATATAACCACCTCTCTTGGGCATGTGCATTATACCCTTGTATCGTTTGCCCACCCCACCCCAGTTCTTTTCCTACCCTTCTCTGCCTGCTCTGAGTCCACATCACCGCTGGGCTCCCTTGTCTTCCGGCTTCCCGGTATAGCCAATGGGAGCTTCCGGTTGGGTGTAGCTAATGGGAGGGACCGGCAGGAGATCAGCAGACTGGAGGAGAGGGAGGTGGGGCATTTCTTTCAGACTCCTTTGTTTGAGCACCATGTGTCTGGTGGTAGCTGCCTCGTAGCCCCAGCTACAGCTTCTGTCTGGATGCCTCTCTCCCCAGGCCCAGCCCTCTCTGGGCTTCCATCACTCCGCTTCCTTCCTAACTTCCTGTCAACTGTTGAGTTGACAAGCTAAAGCTGGGAGCTTCCACCTCAAGACTTCCTGTTCGGTCAGATTGAATTAAGCATCTTA
Source organism: Nasua narica (assembly GCA_028533885.1). NCBI lineage: Eukaryota > Metazoa > Chordata > Mammalia > Carnivora > Procyonidae > Nasua > Nasua narica. The sequence continues at coordinate 6,795,816 of CM052808.1, read as the reverse complement.
TTTCTTAAGCCTTTATTGAAGGTAGTAATGGGGGCACCTGGGTGGCTCAGTGGGTTAAGCATCTGCCTTCAGCTCAGGTCATGATCCCAGGTTCCTGGGATCGAGCCCCGCATTGGGCTCCCTACTCAGTGGGAAGCCTGCTTCTCCCTCTCCTACTCCCCCTACTTGTATTCCCTCTCTCGCTGTCTCTCTCTCTCTGTCAAATAAATAAAATCTTAAAAAATAAATAAACCATTAAAAAAAAATAAATAAAGGTAGTAATGACTTCCCTGTGTCAGCACTCTCTCCATGCATCAACCTCCCTTCTCTTACCCCTAATCCTGTCCACATTTTGAAAGAAGTCTCTTTTTTAAAGTCCCTTGACCCACCTGAGTGGGAGTCACTTTTCTACTGGGGCCCTGACCGTCATGGTCCTTCCCCGTGACAAGCAAGTGACCTTCCCAGACTCAGAGCTGCAGAGAGTCTGCCCTCCGGAGGGGATGGGAACCGGCCTGGGAGTGAAGCCAGCATTGATTTCAATTTGGCACCAGGAGCAGTGCCAAAGGCTTCCATCTTTTTTAAATAAGTGGGCCCTGCCTCCTCCCCATATGAGTCACCATCCTCTCCCCCCTCCTGGTCCTGCCCCCCCCCCCACGAGTCTATGGACAAGTACAGCACACTGAGCTAGGGAGAGAGATAGGGAAAGAGAAGACTCTGGATGCCCTAGGTTAGCCTGGTGCTCCAAGAAGTATGCATATCTGCCATGCCACCCCATTGCTCTAACAAAAGACCACCTCTGTCCCACCTCCTCTTCCTGGGACACTGAAGCTTGACTGCGGAGGATACCACCAGTCATCTCACCAAATCCCCTCTCTTTTCTTTCTTTTTCTTATTACTCAGAGGGGTAGGTGTCCAACTCCGAAAACTCCCCTGGAATTGGAGCTGGCCTTGTGACTGGCTTTGACCAAAAGAATGCAGTAGAAGTGAGGCCTTAAAGAAGGCCTGGCACCTCCCCCCTTTTGCCCTGAAAGCCAGCCACTGGAAGGGGCCGTCCAATCACTCCGAGACCACCATGGTGTGTGGAAGCCCAAGCTAGCCATGGGATGCGAGACCACCCAGAAGGGCACCCAAGCCCTAGACACATGAACAAAGTCTTCCTGGGCCTTCTGGCCTAGCCCAGCTGCCAGCTGAAGGCAGTTCAGTGGATGGCCCCACTGCCATCCTGTCCCTAAACCACGTGGGACAGAAACACCACCCAGCTGTAGTCGCGTCCACCCGCAGAGTGCAAGAAATAATTGCACTGTTTTCCACGACGAAGTTCTGGCACGGTTTCGTTGCAGTCGTCCCTGAAACCTCTTTCCTTCCTGGGACCACAGGGAGAGACATCACCAACATGCTAGGCAGGAAAAAACGCAAAGGAAAGAAACGGTGTGTGTCCTGGATGATACTGTTGAGTTGACAAGCTAAACTGGAAGCTTCCTCCTCAAGCCCTCTTGTTATGTCATGTCGAATTAAGCATCTTATTTCTTAAGCCTCTCTCAATCAGTTCTTCTGGTACTAAGGGCCGAAGTCACTCCGACAGGTACAGAAGGCTGGTTACAGATGCGGAGTGAGCTGAGGCTTGAAGGCGCTGTAGTAAGCTTGGCTTTCTCGAGGGATGCTTCAGCCTCCTGGGGCCTTGCTGACGGGAAAGGACAGCCTCTCCCAAGGTCAGCTCCTTCCCGGAGAGGGCCAACCCCCCACCCGTAAAGCGCACCTTTCACATGCACACCAGCCGGTCCCAAGGGTCCCAACGCCTGCTTTATGAAGCTCTTAGCTCCCAGCTGCTATGCCCCTGCCCTAATCCCCCCAGGGCCAGGGAGCCTGCACCCCGGGGCCTGCTGTAATTATTCAAATGAGCCAATCTTCAACCTTCTCAGCCTACTGACCCTGGCTTGCCCATCCCTTCCTGCAGAAATCACAATAAAGGCTCTTGCCCACGTTTTCCCCTCACTCCCTCTACCTCCTGCCTGACGCTGGTGGCTTCCCCATGTGGCCCCCTGTGAAATCATAGAAAATATACCCTTGGACCACACGAGTTTGAACTGCGTGGGCCCACATATATGTGGATTTTTTTTGATAAATAACAGTACAGTGCTATAAATGTGCTTTTACTTCCTTATAATTTTAACGTTTCCCTCTAGCTTACTTTATTATAAGAATATAGTATATAATATATATAACATATGAAATTGTATTAATCAAATATTTTATCAGCAAGGCTTTGACCTACAGTAGACAATCAGTAAAGTTTTGGGGAAGTCAAAAGTTATATGAGGACTTTTGACTGTGTGTGTGTGTGTGTGTGTGTGTGTGTGCGCGCGCGCGCGCGCGAGGTCATTGTCCCTGACCCCTGCATTGTTCGGCGGTCAACTGTACTGGTCTCAGCCTCCACTTTCTGGCACAGAACTCCTAAACCCCTTGGGATTTCCTAAGTGACAAGAGCACCAGAAGCATCTTTTGGTCTTTGAAATCCTGGTTCATGATGCAGTTCCCTAAAGCCTTTGGAATTGACATATTTACATTTACATGTAGTGCTTTTCACTGCAAACCAGACGCTGTGCTGGGAATTTGCAAACATTCACTCAAACATCAAACTATTATTATTCAATTTTACGGGTGAGAAAACTGGAGTCCAGGGAGGGGAAGTGACCTGCCCAACGTCACACAGTGAAGAAGTGGGGGGCAGGACCCAAATCCGGCCTGTCTAGCTCTATTCAGTGACCATCACTCCAGCTGCATCCCCCCAGCAATTTTCTATTTCCCTTCCCCCCAGACCCCTCTGAGCTTTTTTCTGCCCCCCATACCCTGAGGTGCCTCAACCGCAATGGCAGCTTTCCTAAATGACCCCAGTAAGCAAGCCTCAGGCCACTATGTCCAACTTCCATTTTCTGGGTCCCAGGCTTTCTGGAAAATCGTCCTCTCCTCTGAGAGGTTTAGGTTAATCCCCTTATTCAGTGGCTCAGGATCAGGCCGACAGTCAGGTCACCTGCTTCGGCCTAGCCAGACCGGATTACCTGCCATGACCCCAAAATTCACTCAGGCACACCTGCTCCTGAGACGTTTGCTGATTAGTAACAGCAGGGAGTTTGGGGAGGGTGTGTTTTTCGCCTTCTGGGACCATCTATGGCTTGGACACAGAGGCCACCCGATGTAGGGCTGTAGTTAAACACGCATCTCTTCACCTCTCATCCCCAGCCCCTCAGCTGCCCGCCCTGAATTGGCATCATTTGGAAATCCCACCTCATTTAAAGACCCAGAAAATAAAAGCTGATCGAGTCAACAGTTATCCAACTAAAAAATTTGAGAGTGACCAGAATGTTCTCGTGCATGTGATGAACGTATTTGAGCTTTCCCTGCCTTCTGGTAAGAGCACCCCAAGGTCCCTTTTCCCACCCTGAGCCTGCGAGCTTTGGGTGGGGGAGGGCTGCCCCATGCTGTCTGGATGTAGGTGGCTTGGTTCAGGGGGCTGCGTTCCCCCACCTCCAGCCCAGCTCCTGTCCCCTGTGAGACACTAACTGCTTGCTACACCTGGAAATGGTACGCAGTGGCCCTTTTGAGATCTGAGCCCCTCTCATCCTCAAATCCGTTTTTTCGATTTCCTTTACCTCTTTACATCAAACCCAAGGACTCATCTGCTTCCCTTTCATTGAATATGCTGCTCCCACCCTCTTCCTTTTCAGTTGCCCTCGGACACTTAGCTGCAAGGGGGATTCAATTTCCCAGCAAGCCTCTTGTTCACCATTCTGAGTAACTTTTCCTTTCTTTCTTTCTTTTTTTTAAGATAGCTCTACCCCCAAGGCAGGGCTTGAACTCATGGCCCTGAGATCAAGACCCGAGATCAAGAGCTAGATACTCCACTGACTGAGCCACCCAGGAGCCTCACTCTAAGGTACTTTTCACTGCCCACCAGGCACTGTGCTCGGGATTTTTGCAGGCATGAGCTCATTTGTTATGTGAGAAAATCATCCGGGGAAGGTACACAGCTCATGCAATCTCCCAAAGTTCCAACAGTCATGGACACTGAACTGTTTTCCCGATTTGACAAACCAGTGGTGGGCAGGAGAGGATGGTGCTTACAGGCTTGGGCTGTGGAGCAGACTTGAGCTGAAATCCCACCACCGCCAGGTGCTAGCTGAGCGACTTGGGCAAGTAACATAACCTCTCCGGGCCCGTCTGCCATGTCACCTAACTCCAGGAGCTACATTCACATTAGTGCACCAGGGGGCGCCATTTACACAGACAACAGTGAACGACACCCCTGGAGTCCTGCAGGGAGCGGTGCCCACACCACCTCTCTGATCATTGTTGTCCAGGTTTGCCCGGCAAGAATGAGCACTCAGCAATCATCTCAATCACCTACCCCCGCCCCCACCCTCAATTTACAGAACAAGAAACTGAGGTTCAGAGAGGTTAAATGATACGTCGCAGGCTGAACAAGTGACTGAGCCAGGACTTGAATTTTCTTTTTGCCCAGAGCCTGTGAGCTCTCTAGGCTGCTGTCCTCTCAGAAGAGCTCCGGTTTAGAAAGCTGCTACACCACACATGTTCACAGCCATGTCCACGTCTTTCCCCTCATCTATCACCATCTCCAGAGGTTTTTGGTTTTTTTTTAAAAATAGTTTTCCCTGAAGTGCAAAGTCCTTCGTCCCCCCACCCCTGCAGAGCTCCTTACAGACCCTCACTTGCTTTTGAGCAGTCCCATTCTAAACTCTACCTGGGCCATCTCCAACTCCAGATGAGGCAGATACTTGGTCCCTCACTGTGGCCTGTGGCAGACATTACTAATCAATCCTGGCATGCTTTCCCTACAGATCCTCCAGGCAGAGGTCCAGGTGGGCAGGAATTACTGATGCAGGCAATCTGTCAAGAAAAAAAAAAACAACACACTTGCTATTATTCCTTCTCAAGACTGTAATCTCATTGAGAGCAGAAGTGGAGTTTTAATCAGCTCTGCCTACTCTCTGCCCCAAAATAGTAGTAAGTTTTCATAGATCAGCAATTTTTAGTGGATGGAGAAATCTGGCTTTCCTTCTTACTAGCAAGTGACTTTGAATGAGTCCCTTTTTCTTGCCAATGTCAAACAGAAATGGAAGCTCAGGAAAATGAAGGGACTTGCCCAAGGTCACACAGCTGGTAAGAAAGGGAACAAAATTATGTCAAATAGAAATAGTAAGTTCTCCTTCACTGTAAGCTATTGGAGGCGGGGATCCATGTGAAATTCTTAGCACATGGCTTGACACATGGTCCAAATGCAGTAACATCAGACTTCTTTTGTATAAACAGGGATTGGCTCTGTTGCCTGGCCCCAGCCTTGTATAAAACTGTTCTCTGTCTCTCTGGCCAGAATCCTTCCTTAATATAAGAACATAGAAGGCCCCCAAAAGCCCAGGTCATTGGCTTATAGACGTTGAGAATTCACCCTCTGGAAAACCGGGGCAGAGTAACTGAGTACTTTCCAGAAAGCTGGGCTGGATTCAGGAGCTGTGAGATTGTACTCTTGACATCCCAGTTTGCCCAGCTAAGAAGCACAGGTTGGAATGTGATCCCAAAAGGTTCTTTTGACATTCAAAACTGTCTTCTCCTGCTCCCTCCTCCTGGCCCAAAGCAAGCTGGTGGGTGGTTTGTTATGTAAGGAGCTTCCCAGCCTGTTGTGCAACCCTGGGCTGCCACACAGCTGCTGGGAAAGCTGGGACCCGGGAGGCCGGGCCTCGCTCTGGAACAGATTGCTTCCTGCAGGGTCTGGCTGGCCACCAAATGCACGACCACGGATGAGGTTTTTCTTCCTTCCTATCTGCCTACCTCTTTCCTCCCTTACTCCGCATCTCCCTTCCCTCCCTCCTTTTTCCCTCCCTCTCTCCCTCTCTTTCTTTCTTTCTTTCTTCTTCTTCTCCTTTCCCTCCTCCTCCTTCTCCTCCTTCCTTCCTTCCTCTCTCCTTCCCTCCTTCTCCTCCTTCCTTCCTTCCCCTCTCCTTCCCTCCTTCCCTCCCTTCCTCCTTCCCTCCCTCTCTCCTTTCTTCCTTTCTTCCTCCCTCCCTTTTCTTTTCTTTCTCTCTCTCTTTTCTCTCTCCCTTCCTTCCTTTTTTCTTTCTCTCTCTTTTCTTTCTTTCTTTCTTTCTTTCTTTCTTTCTTTCTTTCTTTCTTTCTTTCTTTCTTTCTTTCTTTCTTTCTTTCTTATAGCCTACTGATAGAAAGCCTGGACCCTGGAGCCATGGGTTCAAATCCCAGCTCCACCAATTATCAGCTGTAGGACTCTGGGCACGATGCTTAAGCTCTCTGGGCCTTACTTTCCTCATCTATAAAATAGGGATAATAATAATACTGATCCTCACAATTCAGCCTCAGTTCCTGGCCTCATACAACCTAGAACCTAGAAAGGGAGAACCAGCATTAAATAAATAATTCTGCAATTAACTGATAATTAATGGTTATGGTCAAAGGCCTTGGAAGTCAGGGAATGTTTCCCATGCAATTGTGACTTGTGCATTAATTGTCTCTTCTATTAGCTTATAAGCTACGAGAGGGCTAGGATTGTGCATGCTTTATTCGCTAATGTTTACCTGACATCAGGAGGCACTCAGTAACTGTGTTTGGATCAATGGATGAATGAACACTGTTCCAGTGGAGACCAGATGGATGGGTAGGAGTAAACCAAGTGACAAGAGTAGATAGAAGAGCATCCCAGGCATAAGGAACAGCAAGTGCAAAGGCCCTGTGGCTGGATGGGGGTTGGAGTGTTTGAGGAAATGAAGCAAGGATGATATGTTCGGAACAAGCAGAGGGACAGGGAGAGTGTAGCAGGCCACACAGGCTTTTGGAAGCCACATGGTGGATTTTCTCCACCATTTCCCAGCCAGGGCTGTAATCGGGGCTGAGCTAGGTGTCAGCAAGGCCTGGGTGCAGGTCCCAGCTTCCCCACTGTCTGGCTGCATGACAAGTCAATTAGCCTCTGTGGGCCCCAGATCCTCATCTGCAAAGAGGTCATAAGAATAGTAATCTACTGCATGGTGCTAGGGGAAGACTGTGGATGGTGCCTGCTCAAAGGTACTCCTCAAGAAATGGAGCTGTGTCTATAATAACATCCTTATGATTGACTCAAGTCTCCCGCTTCTCTTTCACTGTCCCCTGCAGCTGGGTCTTCCCCTTAAGGAGTGTCTCCTTCTCTAGGTCCTCCCAGGGACATAGTTGTCCTTGTCCTCCGCACTCCTTCCTGGCTCCCTCAGGCCCGCCTGGGGCTGTTCTCCCCGAAGTTCCCACAGCCAAGACTGAGGAGATGGTTCCCTTAGCTCAGGGCAGAATCTGTCTCCATGTTGCTAAGCAACCAACCCTCATCCAGATGCCAGCTGCAGCATGGGCAGGGGGGGAGAGGAGAAAAGAGGATCGTCAGCACTCCAGGGAGGGCCTCCCGGGGCCCCCTCAAGACCTCAGGCTCCAACCAAGACTGTGGCGGGAGAGAGCCAATGCAGATGGCCCACATGCCACCCCCCTGGGTCACTGCCCTCCCTGAGAGTCAGGACACAGCAGTGGAAAGCCCCTGGGGTCAAGGGAAAATCCAAATGCATCCAGACCCCAACTCTACAATTTACCAGCTGTGCAGTCTCAGTCAAGCCAGCGAACCTCTCTGAGCCTCAGCTTGCTCATCTCTACAATGGGAGGCAGACCTAACTACAAACTTATCATGAGGATTACAGGAGGTGATGTACGTGAAAATGCCCCACAGAGTAGGTGCTCAAAGAATCCTGAAATATGGATGTATATTCAGGGATGAGTCCACTAATCTTGTCACCCATCAGTGTCAATAAAGTTCGAACTCCTTAGCCTGCCTTTCACGGTCCCCTCACTTGATCCCCAACTTTCTTCTGTCAGCCTAATTATCTACAGGTTTAGGGTCTGTCAATCCTGTCTACTCATCTCTATTGGTATATAATTCTCCTATCTTACCATTCACCCATTTAAGTGTACAAGTCAATGCTAATTGGTACATGTGGAGTTGTGTAACTATGACCACAATTTTGGAACATTTTTGTCACCCAAAAAGAAACCCCACACCCCTTAGCAGTCACTTTCCATCCCCCCTTCCCTCAGCTGCTGGCAACCACTATCTACTTTCAGTCCCTATGGGTTTGCCTATTCTGGGTACATCACATCAATGGAATCATATAGCATGTGGTTTTTGTATCTGGTTTCTTTCACTTAACATAATGTTTTCAAGGTTCATTCATTTTGTAGCGTGGATCAATACCTCATTCTTTCTGATGGCTGAACCACAGTCCATTGCAGAGATAGAGCACGTTTTGTTTGTCTATTCATCAGATGATGGGCATTTGGGTTATTTCTATGTTTTGAATGATGAATAAGCCTGCCATGAACATTACAAGTTTTTGTGGGGGCTATTGACCTTTGGAACCCGATAATTCTTTGTTTAGCAGGGAAAGGGTGGGGGGTTGTCCTGTGTGTGGAAGGATGTTCAGCTGCATCCCTGCCCCACCCCCCACTCCTCCTGCAGTAATGATGACCCAGAATGTCTCCAGACATTGCCCATTGTCCCACGGGGGGCGGGGCACCATCACCGCAGGGAACCACCACACGCATTGGCTCTTAGCAGTTCCCAAAGCGTGTTCCCTGAGCAGAAGTAACCGAAGATGCTCTGAGGAAAAGACACCCGCCTTCTGTGGGTAAGTCAGTTTAGGGAAGACGTACCGTCCCCTTACTTCACTCACTCACAAAAAGAAGGCTCTCACCCGCTGAGTCACAACTTCATGCTTGGGATGCTATCTTATGAGGACATCATGTGTGGGGCAAAGCGCAGCCACCTCGACAACACGAAGGGACAAGGTTAGGGAATAAAGCCATACACTGAAGATGACGACCAGATAGAGAAAACCTGGCCCCTTTATGGCATCATTAAGCGGCAGTATCCGCACTGCCCAACCCACCTCCAACTCCTTGATCTGTGAGATGATGGATCCTATCGTAACTTGTAGCCAGAGCACATGCACACTGATACCCCTTGAGCCAGTCAGCTTTTGCTGAATAACAAAACACCCCAAAACTTAGTGGCTTAAACATTTACTATTTCTCATGACTCTGGGTTGCTGTGGCCTGGGGTGGCTTCTATGGGACCGAAAGATCTAGGAGGTTTGCACGCACATGTTCAGTGGTGAGCAGGCATCCCTCATGCAGAGGCTAGCCCGAGCCCAGCTCCCTCGCACGGTGATTACAGGGTTCGAGGCAGCCATAGACAATCCCCGGTGCATAACTGCTTCCAAGCCTTTGCCTGCATCATGTTTGCTAAGCCCTAATGGGCCCACGCAACCCACATGGCCAAGTCCAGAGTGCAGGGCTGGAGAAACGGACTCCACTTCTTGATAGGAGGGACAGCAATGCCACAATGCCAAGAATATAGGGATGGGAAGGGCTAGGGGCCACACTGCAATCTCCCAAGGCCCTTACCCAGAAGGCTCCACCTATGCTCATAAATACCTGTGAAATAGAGGAGTGGATTCCCTCAGCCTCCACTGCCTACGGCCTCAGATCCTCACCCAGATTCCACATCAGATGGGCCAGGCAGAGGGCCTGTAGGGGATGACATGGAATTTGGCTCTCAATTCCCCCATATCCAGGTGGTACCTGTTTCAGGGGGTTATGGGATACCCACACAACTGCACTTAGGTTAGCCAAGAGTCAGACAGGTAGAGGCTCAAATCCCAGCTCTGCCACTGTGTTTGATATTGAGGTTGGCTCAATTAAAAAGAAAAAGTTTAGGGCGCCTGGGTGGCTCAGTTGGTTGAGCAACTGCCTTCGGCTCAGGTCATGATCCCAGAGTCCCAGGATCGAATCCCGCATCCGGCCCTGGCTCCGCGGGGAGTCCGCTCCTCACTCTGGCCTTCTCCCTTCCCATGCTCTCTCTCACTCTCTCTCTGTTTCCTAATAAATAAATAAATAAAATCTTTTTAAAAAAAGAAAAAGAAAAAGTTTAAAGAAGAAAGGAGCTTATTTCTCTCTGATGAAAAAGTTCAGACCTGGCCCGGTTATAGTGTTGGACAGGGTCAGGGACGCAGGGTCGTCCCAGCCAGACACACTTTCGCTCAGGGCCCCACCTCATGGTCCGAGATGGTGGTGTTTGGGTGCCAGACAGCAGGTAAAAGAAGGGACAAAGAAGCAACAGCAAAGGGAGCACATCCACATCTCTGAGTTCTCCAGAACCCTCACTTCCTTTAGCCAGTAATTCAGTCACACGGCCCAACCTACGCACAAAGGAGGCTGGGAAATTCCAGGCGGCCATATTCCCCGCTAACAGTAGGATTTCTTTTGCTTTGAAAAAGGATGTGGGGAGACACCTAGCAGTTGGGCCTCAACTTGTTCTTCTGTGAATTGGGGGTGAAAACAGTTCTGTCGCAAAGATCCTTGTGAGAATTAATTACATTAATGGAGATACAGAGCTTGGTAAATTGGCAATAAACATTAGCAATGATTGTGGTAATGACTAAAACATCCTGGTAGCAAATAAGTGGGAAGAAAAAGAAGTCAGTGTCTTCTGTGGGGTGCGCCCAGATCCAGTCAGGTTCACTGACTGGGTAAATGACAGGCAGCTGCCCCAAGAGAACACTGGGACCTTTTTAACACCCAAAGAGCAGTCAGAGGTAAATTAGTGTCTCCTTTTGTTTCCAGGAAGAGAGCCAAACTCCTTAGGAACGCTTCGTGTTCCTAAGAGGCCTAAGGTCAAGGTGGCCCTTGAATTAATTTGCACAATCCATGACTTCTCCAACCTGTTGTTGGGAGTCTTGATGAGGCAGGACTTGGCCTCTTTGAAACAGGGACGAGTCTGACGATGGTAAATCGAGGTGGGGGGTGAGTGAGCACTGCCAACTGAGGAGACCCCCAGGGCAGGACTGGATTCCCGAGCCTTTTCATGGGTGCGGGGAGCAGCGTGTCGGTGTTTGGGCTCCGAATTCGGACAGGAAATCCCCTTTCAGGAGCATGGAATGTTTTCCTTGGAGGAGGGCAACCGTTATTCTTTTCTGATCTCGAAATGAGCCAATTGTCTTAGATCCCCACAAACTAGCAAGTATCCAACAGGACCCGGGAGCAACCTGGAATTCTGCTGGGGGCTCTCATGATTCAGACTCCTCCAGGGATTTGTTAAAAATGCAGGTGGCAGAGCCAAGACCCAGCAAATTCTGAATCCATAGGTCGGAGTACAAACTTTTTTAGTGTCTGCTTGTTTCCACATATTCAGTGGGAAAACGCTTATATGGAGTTTATTGCATACTAGATTTATTGCAAGCGCTTAATAAACAGGAGCTGATATCACCTCTTCCTTGAGATTATTACCCCCACTTTACAGATGAGGGAACCGAGGCCCAGAGAGGTGAAATAATTTGCACCCTTGTAGCCTTGTAGCTGGCAAGCAGCAACACTAGGGTTTGAACCCAGGCAGCCTGGCTCAGAAACCAGATCCCATGTCCTACCTCCTCTGCTTCTTATGGTTCTAGAAGCAACTTGTTGGCTTTTCTGTTGGCATTTCAGTTTCACTCCTTTCAGATAGCTAGAAACTACCCAGCTTTCACATTCACCATATCAGCATAAGGATGTTGAGGAGGACGGACAGACATTCAGAATAGGGTCACCTGGGATGGAAAGGGGGCAATGGGATGGCAATTGTGTAACTGGAAGACAGAAGGTGGAGGGAAACTTCCCACAACACCTTTTCATACAGTTGTGGGTTTTTTTTGAATCATGTGAATGTATTTCCTACTCAAAAAAGTAAATACACTGATTTCTGCTTGAATGAGAAAATAGCACTTAAAGAATGTCTTTTTAACCCTACACGCGGTCAAACACATGCTTCTATGTTTCGCACATATCTAGGCAGTCTGCATAGTGTATCTGGAATCAGATACATCTGAGTTCAAATCTCGGTTTTGTCACTAATCAGCTACAGGCCGTGGGCTAGGGATGTTGCCTGTCTGAGCCTCATTTTCTCATCTGCAAGATAAGGATAATAACAGTTCCAACTTCCTAGGTGAGCTATTGCCTAGAAAGCCTAGCAAAGGGCTGGCTTATGTAAGGCTCAATCAAAACGTGCCATGTACACGTATATAACAGACTGACACTTGATTTTCCACTTGACGGTACGTCTTGAGCCATTTCTCATGTCAAGATCAGCAGCTCAGGCTTGGGCTGCTCTCTCTCCACATCACATCCTCTAGTACCCTCGTTTAAAATGCAGGTTCCTAGGCTCCACCTGAAACTACTGCATCCAGCCAGGGAGAGGCAATCTGCATTTTACAAGTATCTGCAGGTAATGCTTTTATACACTAAAATTTGAGAACAGTGGGAATATGTCTACTTCGGCCTTTTTGGAGGCAGATACACCCCTATTAACCAGGTCCTACTGACGGACAGTTGTTTCCACTCGTTTATAAAGAGTGCTGCAGTGGCCATCTTTATGCATGCGTCTCTATCCCCTCATGTGAGTGTTTCTAGGGGGCTAGGTACAAAGAACAGTTGCCCCCTCATCCTTATGCATGTCACCATTTCATTTCCAGCTGAGGTCCTACTATCTTTGATCAGGGCCCTGAGGCAACTTTCAATAAAAAGATAAAAGAAAGATGAGCGGGCACGAGAAGAATGGGCAGATATTTCCCAGCAGCCAAGGCAGAAAGGGAAGCAAGATGAATCACATGATTTCTATGGAATGCCTAATGCTTTCCTCTGCCCAGCAGTTACTGATACATCTCCTGGGTCTGTATTCAGCACCTGGCATCCTATATTTTTATTATCATACTTATCGGATTGTACAGGAACTATTCTCTTATCTCCCCTGTTTGCTGATGATTGCTTGATGGCTCCTCGATTCCTCTTTATAGCTCTAGTTGTTCATTCAGGCACATTTATAAGGCTCCCACTAAAAGTCAGGCACTGTTCTAGGTGCTGGGGAAATACCTGTGAATAAGACAGACTAGCTCCCTGTCCTCAGAGGGTTTATATATATATATTTTTAGAGGGTTTATATCTTAATGGGAAGTCAAACATTCATAAAATAGCATACAGATAAATAATTATCAACTGCGGTGAGCTCTATGTAGGAAAAGCCCAGGAGGTGGTGGCAGTTTATAACTGGCGGGGAGGTGGGCTCTGAGGTAGTTATGGAAGGCTTCCTGGAGGAAGAGACATTTGAGATGGAGGAGTGAGTGTTACTCAGGCAAACAGAGGAAAGGGTATTCAGACAGGAAGGAGTCAGACAGCCTAAATGGCTGGGCCCCACCATGGGAGGGGGCATGATCAAAGTTGAAGCTGGAGGTAGAAAAGACTAGACAAGGCAGGTCTGATGGGCTGCAGTGGGGATTTGAGTCCTCCTAGCCACAGTGAGAAGCAAGTGGGTAATGTGGTCAAATTTGGAAAGAGCACGTTGGCTGCAGTGTGTAGGATGGATGGGAGGGGGCGAGAGTCACTGACAGGAGACCCCTTAGGAATGATGGTAGTGTCCACAACAAATTCCTAGGGGAGCTTTACTTGGACATTGCACGTGTCCCAGAATACTCCAGAGCATCCTGGGAAGAGACCCTTCTCTGAGTCTAAAATACTCATAAGCCACTCCTCCCACCCCCTCTTACCACTTCTAGTGCCTTTCCCTCCTTTGCTTTTGTTTTAATTTTCATTGCCATTATTTAGTTCTATTATATATTTGTCATTTACTTCCCTGCTATCATCCCCTCCAGCATGTCAGCTTCACAAGAATGGGAAGGAACCTTGTCTCCTATTTTCCTTGCTACAGTTCTGCCCCTGCATCTTTCAAAGAGATGGGTACACAGTAGGTGCTCAATAAAGGCACCGCATGAGTGTGCGAGTGAAGGAGAAGTTCGGATGTTAGGACTGCTTATGGCAGTGGGCTGGATCCCTTGTCCTCCTGGCGATGATGGCGATTAGTAAGAACTCTAGCTTCAATCCTGAAATATAAGAACTCAGAACTGTCAAGGCTAGTTAGGGTTAACCTCCTTCTGGGAGGGTCTGGAGGCCAGAGAGTTGGGGAAAGGTACCCATTTAGCAGAGGAAGACAGGGAAGTAAAACGACTTAGCAGAGACCAACTCAGACCCAAGCAGCAGGGAGAGGAGTGAATTTGCCAAAAGTGCTCAATTCTTTCAGCACTACACACCCATGGGTTTGCCATAGGTAATGAGACAATGACGATAACGATGTTGATATTGATAGCAAACATGACTAACTCACATGTTTACCAGATGCTGTTCTGAGTGGTTTTGCTACATTAACACATTTAATCTTTACAATAATCCTACGAGGTAGGTAATGGGGTTATCCCCATTTTACAGAAGAGAAAATCAAGGCCCAGAGAGGTTAGGCAACATGCCAAGGTGACAAGGCTCGGAAGTGGCTGAGCAGGGATTGGGACAGGTGATCCTGGGCACTGTGTCAGAGCAAAACATTTTGCCATCACCCTGCCACCCAGCCAGCCGGAGTGCCCCAAAGGCTTCCTGTCCCAAGATCAGGATTGGGCAGACCCACTTCTGCCCTCCTATTTCATGAATTCCCATTCAGACTACAAATCTGTCTTCACGTCCCAGAGGCAGGATGGTGGCTACGGCCTGGGTGCCAGACTTTCACTGTCCCTCCAGCTATACAACATGTTGCTTGAGCTCAATGTACCTCAGTTTCCTCATTTGTAAAATGGGAGTGATTGTATCAACCTCGTAAGATTGTTAGGAGGAGATGATACATGCAAAGGGCTTAGCTCATAGTAAGCCCTCAAAGAAAGTAGATTTTAGAATGAGAGTGGCTTTGCACATGCTGTTCCCTCTCCCTAGGATGCCTTTCCCCTGTCTTTGCCCTTAAGCCTGCTCATCTTTCTAGGATCTGATCTGATCAGAAGCATCTCCTCTGGGAAGTCCTTCCCTGTCTCCCTCCTCTTCCTCCTAGAGAAATTAGTGAAGTGGAAGAGTAAGTAAGTGGTCCATTGGCACAGGTGTGGGCAGATTTGGGACACCTATAAAAGCAGTGCAATAGCCCAGGGATAGCAACAGCGAGGAGCCCTCCCACCCCAGCCCTGAGCCAAGAGGGGAGGGGAGGCCACCAGAACGTGGACATGGCAGCTGTCCTGGCCGTGAGAGAGGCCTGGCTGAAATGGGGGCGTTTAGTAGAAGAATGCAAGGGGTCCCCCAGAAGGAGTTGAGAAAATAAACACCATCTCCTCCCAGGCTCCCATTGGCCAAACTCAACCAGAAGCAGAGGGCGAGGGAGCTACTGCCTCTTGGGTGCAGAAAGCAGGTGATGGGAGGGAGGAATGGGTCCAGATGCAGCAACCAAGAGACAGCCATCACTGCCCGAGGGCGCACCACGGGGTAACCGCAGTTCGAATGGGAACCCAGGCTCTGTGGCTCCCGGCATGCATCCAGACAGGTGCTGATGGTGACACTGAACCAACAGACACGTGACAGACACCAGCAGGGCCCCGTCATAGCCTCAGTTATGCTGGTGGCTGGGTCAAATCCCTTGCTCCTCAGTGTCAGACTTGAGGTTTTTTCCAGAGCCTCCTGACCTTACTTGCATTGTTCCCTGGGGGCTTACTGGTTAAGTACCCAGTAGACACTGGCCAGACTTGGGTTCAAATCCCAGCTCGGCCACTCCCTAAGCACCGAGGGGTAAGTGAAGGCACCTTTGGGAGCCTCAGTCGCGCATCTGCAAAACGGAGCAAATGTAGTTTCACCCGAGGTGGGGTGGGAGGACTGAGTGAGGAAACTCAGCGGAGCGAGCCCTTTCAGGTCACCACACGTCTGCACACGGAGCCCAAGGGTGCGGTTTTTTCTTCCTGCCAATCTTGACCCCTCTGTCCTCTTGCTGCTTCCCACCAGCTCACCTCCCACCCCAAACCAGCAGCCTGCTCGCTGACCTTGCTAGAACCCTCCTGCCTTCTAGCGGATCAAAGTCGAAGAAATTAAAAGCCCAGCGGGATCCCTCCAGACTCCCCCAGCTTAGCAGTGCAGGCAATTAAAGAAATCCCTTGGATTTGAGTTCTGAGCAAATCGGATCTTAAAAAAAAAAAAGTCCCGAACTCAAAACCCCACGGATGAGATAAATCTGGTGTCCCACAAAGCTATTGTTTCAAAATCCTCTGGACATCGGCATTATTGGGAGGTAAGAGTTTTGAGCATCTGTGTCTTAGAGGGGGCTGCCCAATCTTTCCAAAGGGCTCAAGGTCAATGGAGGTGTTAGCAATACAGCTTCCCAGACAAATGAAAACCAAGAGACCTTCTGCCAAACAACTGGTCTAGACGCTTGGACAATGTCAAGGTCATGAATGACCCCAAAAAAGAAGGGGGGGGGCTGAGAAACTTTCAGATTAAAAGGGACAAAAAGAAACGACAACTAAAAGCACTCTGTGATTCTCAATTATTAAAAAGGGGGGACAAGTTGAGAAATTTGCTATTCACTATAGACTAGATAATAGTATTGTATCAACGGTAAATATCCTGAAATTGATAATCATGCTGTAGTTACTAAGACAATTGCATTGTCCTTAGGAGATAAGCAAAGGTAAAAGGCATCACATTAGCAACTTCTCAAATAGTCCAGAAGGAAATAATGTGCATACTTATCTATGGAAAGAGGGATGATAGAGGAAAGGGATGAAAATCAGGGTGGGAGGGATATGTGAATCTTTTGCACTACTTTTGTAACTTTTCTGTAAGAGTGGAATGATTTCAAAGTGAGAAGTCTTTTAAAATGCAGATTTCGAGGGCGCCTGGGTGGCTCAGTTGGTTGAGCGACTGCCTTCGGCTCAGGTCATGATCCCGGAGTCCCGGGATCGAGTCCCATATCGGACTCCCGGCTCTGCGGGAAGTCTGCTTCTCCCTCTGACCTTCTCACCTCTCATTCTCAGTCTCTCTCTCTCTAATAAAAAAAAAAATCTTTAAAATGCAGATTTCGAAAGGGCACCTAGGTGGCTAGACTGTCAAGCACCCACTCTTGGTTTCTGCTCGGGGTCCAGGGATGGAGCCTGGCGTGGGGTCCACACTCCACATGGAGGCTGCTTGAGATTATCTCCCTCTCCCCCGCCCTCTCTCTCTGTTCCCCCCCCCTGCTCTTGCACATGCTCTCTCTCTAAAATAAATAAATACAATCTTTAAAAATAAACAAATAAATATCTTTAAAATGCAGATTTCGGAGTTGCTTCCTCCTGGAGAGCCCAACTCTTGGATCTTCAGAAGGGCCCAGAATCTGCATTTTTAGCAGCCACCCCTGGGGATTCTGGCACATAGAAAGCCAGACTGTAATTCCAGCTCAGCAGAAAGCCGGGGCCTCTTTCCCAATCAGAGGGCAGAAGCACAGCCCCGTATGGTTTTTGCCCTCCTTTCTCCCCTGTTCCCGGCAACAACCAAAGAGCCACTAATGGAGGGTTTTGCAAACCAACAGCATGAGAGGTTCCTCCAGACTTTTGCCAAGAGCAGAGCTCGCTCCAAGCTCTAAACCACTTATAATTACGTGACTTAAAATATAATTTGCTAAAGACAATCTGCTGGGGAAGGGAGATAGAAATGAACTGAGGGGAAAGGAGCCTGCCAAGACAGGGGGCCCTGGGGGACCAGAGGGCTCCTGTGTGTGTGCTTCATCGGGGATAATGACATTGCTTGGCTTTAATCCTCCTTAGCCGTTTTCATCTGAGGACATTGGCAGCAGCTGCCATTTCTTAATGCATAGGGGGGGCGGCCAGCAGCTCGACTCGGCATTGGTGTTCAAATGTGCCAGGGGGCTATCTCACCAAGACAGGGCTGCCTCTCACAGATAGAACCTTGGGAAAGGTGACTACACCCCAAAAGGTAATTAGGAGGAAAACAACTCAGGTGGAAGCGTGACCCAGTCCAGCCAGAGGCCTGCAACTACTTCGACCAGGACCCACAGTTATGAATGCATTTGCAAGACAGCCTGACTTAGTGTGCGTGCGCACGCGCACACGCGCGCACACACACACACACTGATGGACAGAAAATGCTCCAACCTCCTCCAAGGAGGGCTTTGTTAACTTCTGGGAATGCTATCTGCAGAAAGCCCTCAGCTGTCAGGCCCTTGGGCTGAATCCCTGCCTCACCTGAAGGGAGCCACCTTGCCCAAGGTCACACCCTTTTCTAGGCGGTGCTCCAGGTCCAGTGATTGACTGGGGGGGGGGGGGGGGGGGGATAAAGGCCTGGCTGGCTTGGCCCAAAGCAGCACAATTCTGAAGAGCCATTTTAATTCCCACGTTCCCTGCAGGGTTAGTCAAGGTCATTGCAGGGCCTCTGTCCCAGCTTAACCTCTCCCTGCTGCCCACTCCTGCTTCCTTCCTCTCCCTTCCACAGGCGTTGATCTCAACAATACTCCCTAATAAACCTCCCAAACACTAAATCCTGTCTCAGGACCTGCTTCCTTGAAGCCAGGACCTGACCTGGCACACACATAATTAAAAGCAAGAGTTCTGAGAAAACAGTATTTATCTTTTGGTGTGCCGTGCATTCTCATATTATCTTTTCTGTTTCATTTTTTGAAACATTGGTCATGACCCACTAAATAGATTTCACGAGTCAGCCACGAAAATGGTAGCCTGGACTAAACCCAGTTTGCAAATGCTAGCCTGAATGTCACCCATGAAGCATGGAGATGGTCAGTGTGTCTTTTGAGCTGTCTTTGGTTGCAAGTAAAAGAATGCCTAAGTAAATGTGGATTAAATAATAGAGGTTTTCTTTTTACATAGCAGATTTGGCAATGAGTTTATTCATAACTCAACAACTTCATCAAAAACCCAGATTCTATTTTTTGTCCCACCATCCTTAACATGTTGGCCATGTCTCCCCATAGTAACAAGGTGGCTGCCACTGCTCTAGGCATCATGTCCTCCTACAACCGCCTCCAAAGGAAGCTGGGGTGGGTAGCATCTCTTCACGCATTTCTTTTTAATTCAGGAAGAAAAAAAATCTACAGAAGTCCAAGGATCAGATGTCCCCATGTTTCACACCAGCCAGAACTACGTCACTGTTTATGTCTTAGTTGGTCTCTGCCATCCAATACCTAAGTTTCCATTAAAAAGACAAAAAGGTGAATGAAGGTTGGTAAGCAACCAACAAAGTCTACTACAAGTCATGTCAGGTATCCCATTTAGTCCTTATTTTTTTCTAGGGTCCAATGTCAAAGACCCTGAAATGAGGGTAGTCATTGATCTCAGGCAGATTCACAGCAATCATACCACCACTCAGCATCCCAGACCCATGAGAGACAACAATAGCCAATCACAGCAATTTTTTCCACTGAATAGTAATGTGATTTCACAATGTGTTGCCACAAAGTACTCCATGCACCCATTACTAATTTATTAGAATTAAACAGATAAAATCTGGTTCCTACTCGGGCTTCTAGACCAGAGGATAACAGAGGCAGCTGATATGAGCAAGAATAACCAGTTTTTGCTCTACGTTTTCAGAACACTCTGACTTATCCTACCCAACCTTCCTTCCTCACTCGGAATATTTCCAACTTCTGTTGGCCTAAATCCCATTCATCCTTCAAAGGGGTCCAATTCAAGCCTGACTCCTTCAGGAAGTCTCCCTGGGTATCCCAACCTTGTCTAAAATTATTCACTGAACCCACTGATAGATCTTATTACTCAAAGCAGGATGACCAGACACTGTGTGCCTACTGGTATAATGCTGTGGCCATATCCCTAGAAAGTATTCCTGCCAAAAACCAATCTGAATTACATCCATTCTCAAGATTAACTACCCGTTTACAAGAAATACGGAGACTAAAATTAAAGTACACGTGGGATGCAGTTAGAAGAAGGCTTAGAATGACAAAAACTAAAGAACCAATGACCTCGTGTCTTAAGCAAGTAAACATTTTTTAAAGGAAAGGAAGTTTGGTAGATTTGGATCAGTTGTTTGCCACAGTCATGCCAAACAGTACACCACGTTAGAATATACTGATTTAAGATTAACAACTGATTATTTCTCATGAGTCTGTGATCAGCTAGCTGAGCAGTTCTTGGGGTCGGGGCCAGCTACGCTGCTCTGGGCTGGGTTTGTGCGTGTATCGACGGTCAGCCGGCAGGCGAGATGAGGACCAGCCAGTCTGGAACAGCCTCATCCGGGAAAGTCCTCCTGCACAAGTTCTCTTACCTCAGAGCGAGCTGCCTGAGGGGGTTCTCTGGCGGAGAAAGGGGTCCAAGAGCAGAAGCGGGCACGACGCGGGCACGACGCACGTGCACGATATCTCACCGCCCCGGCCCGGAAGTCACGCACCGTCACTTCTGCATCCTATTGGCCAAAGCGAGTCCCGTGATCAAGCCCACGCTCCAAGGACGGAAAATAGACTCCACCTCTCAGTAAGAGAGGCCGCACAGTCGCTTCGCTGAGGCGGTGCTTGTGGAGAGAGGCTGTTTACTGCAGTCCGTCTGACAGAGGGCTTCGAAGAGACTATGCGACCTGTCAGCCGAATGCAACGTGTGCTGATTTCAGATCCAGATTTCAGCCCATCATGGGTAAGTAAACATCGCTTTGGTGGTCATTAGGGAAAATGGGACACCGACTGAGTTTTAAGTACAATGGGGTTATTTGCTTTTTAAATACATTTTAAAAATGTGCTTATTGTTAGAACTATGTACTAAAGTATTTGTAGGTGAAATTATATGGTGTTTGAGTTTTATTTTTAAATATACCAGAAAAGAAAAAAACAAACAAACGTGTGTATAGGAGTGTGGATAGTGGATGTGTAAGAATGGCAAAAGGTTGGTAGCTGTTGAAGCAGAGAAATCCACACGTAGGAGTCTCATTGCATGCAATTGCAAATGCAATTCTTATTGCATTTATATGTATGTGTTTGCAGTTTTCCATAATAAGAAATGTTTTAAAATTGTTCGGCTTTCTTTTGTTCAAGCAGTTTCAGGGAGTGTGGTGTGATTACCCTGGTGGTTTGGGAACCACCCAAATGTTTGGGAACATTAAAGAGCAAGTCTCAGTTTGGTACTAGCCTGTCTTTGGCACCTATCGAACACAAGTTAATCTCTCTTTATGACAAAGTGAGAGCAGGTCTCAGGTTCCAGAGCCCTTGGTGGGAACAGGATCCAGCAAGAATTTCATATCATTGTTTGATTTTCAGTCCATTTATTTTTTTACTATTACCTTCTCTCTGCCACGAGTGATGCTGCTTCTCTGTTCATGGATACTAACATAAAATTCTCTTTTTAACTACATTTAAGGCTATAAAGAGCGAATTGGGTTTCTTTTAAGTGACTAAAGCAACAGGTACAGGTGGTAAAGGTTATAGTTAGGGCGGTGAAGGTGGTTGCTTTTGTTAAGATCAGATACCCACTCCAGCGAACGATTCCAAGTCTTACTGGCTTTACCTAGCAAAGTTCTATTTCTCAAGTCACAGCCTGATGCAGGGCAGTGCGGGCAGTGGGGGGGGGGGGTCTCTGCTCCATGGAATCATTCAAGGACCCATGCTCCTAACGGCTCCGAAACCCTCCAGGCCTTGGAGTCCACTTGGACTTCTGCGTTCAGCTAGCAGACTGGAGAAGTGAGAGCAAACCTGCAGCGTCATGTGGAAGGATTTGGGGACCAGGCCTGGACAAGCACACTTCACTGCAGCCCACATTCTGTCAGCTAGAACGTCATCACATGGCCACATAGCTGCAAAGGAGGCTGGAGATGTAGCCACATGCTCAGGAAGAAGGGGGTTTGGGTAACAGCATTACTTGTGTCACCGTGGCCCTCAAATGAAACTTGAGAAGAAAAACAAACAAACAAACATGCTAAATGATGAAGCCCAAACTCCTCAGTGTGGCCCATACTGGTCTATTATGATCCTGGCTGTATTAGTCACCAGAGAATCACTATGAACAGCACAGAAGAAAGGATTAAGGAGTTGGACTGCATACAATTATGGAAGCTGGTTGAGGTGCCTAGGCAATGACCTTGTCTCTGCATCACTTAGATCAGCTGTCAAGAGGAGGGCTGGGCATGAATGGGAGCAAGGCCAAAATGGAACCTGGGTGGATGAACTTGGAGCCACAAGGACAACTGAGAGGACCAACTGGAATCTGTGTCCACAGTGCCTGGGGTCCTGCACCAACCTTCTGAGCATATAAAACATGACTTCACTTTCACCTTCCACATCTCACACAGATCTCTCCTGTGGCCAATGCCAGCCCAGAACCATATAGGGAAGGTAATCCTGGAAAATGACTTCTAGCCTAGCTGAACACAGGAGAAACTGTACTGTTCATGGACCTGTGGAACACTCTGGCTTCGTCCTCCACAACTCCTTGCACTCCAGATCATAACTTCCATACTAGTCATGCCAGCTACTTCCATTTTCTCAACTCTACCAGATGTTTCCATACTTTATCTAATCTGTTTCCTCTCCCTGGAATTTTCTTTCCCATCCTTGTCTTGTGCCTAAATCCTCCTCAGCCTTTAAGATCTGGTCCAATGTCACCTCCTCCAGGAAGTCTTCCCTGCAGTCTCCAGGCAGAGATGGGCGAGTGGTAGAGTCATAAATGCAGAGAAGTTTGTGCAATGTGCCGTGTGATCCTTCTCCATAAGCCTTGAAATCTGCAGCAAAGTTCTGAAAAGCACTAAATGCTGACCATGACTGCGTGTCTTCTCAAAATTAGCGAGAGGCTGGGCTTCTTACCTCTGTTTGGCTCAGGATGGAGGCAAGATAGCTCACACAGGCTCTAGAACTCTGAGACCGGGAGACTCATGGGGAAGAGAGAAGCAAGAAGAAATAAAATACAGGAACAGGCAGAAATTGTGGGGAGACCTTCCCAGACCTGGAAGGCCTGTGGTATATTTAACCAAATCTCTAAAGGACAAGAGCAGCACATTACATACGCGTAGTAGATTGGATTATCACTCTCAATTCTTCACTCTCTTTCCCCATATGGACTTGAAGTACGTAAGAGTGAGGCAAATATGTTTCCCGGTCCTGTTGTTGTTGGACTTGGCCATACGATTGGTTTTTTTCCAGGCAATGGAATGTGGGTAGAAATGACTAGTTCGAGGGCTAGTTCTGAGCAAGGTGTTAAGAAACTTGACATGCGTCTACTCGCCCCCTTGCACTTCTGCTCTTCCCCACGAAAGGAACATGCCTGAGCAGTTGCCGATCCAGACAGGATGAAGACATGTAGGTAAAACGTGAACTTGGCTGCAGCCAAGAGCCAAGCCCAGGTGATTCGGCAGAGCTGCGATTCACCTGTAGACCAAATGAGCAAGAAAATGTGTGTGGTGGTGTTGTTGGACAGCTGAATTGAGACATAATTCACATACAAGAAAATTCACCCATTTAAATGGTACAATTCAGGGGCGCCTGGGTGGCTCAGTCGTTAAGCGTCTGCCTTTGGCTCAGGTCATGATCCCGAGGTACTGGGGTTGAGCCCTGCATCGGGCTCCCTGCTCCGTGGGAAGCCTGCTTCTCCCTCTCCCTCCTCCTGCTTGTGTACCCTCTCTCTCTGTGTCTCTCTCTGTCAAATAAATAAATAAAATCTTTTTTTAAAAAAATAAATAAATAGTACAATTCAGCGGGTTTTTGTTTTTTTTTTTTTTTAGTACATGCACAGTTGTGCTACCATCGCTATGATCAGTCTTAGAACATTTTCATCCTCCCAAAAAGGAAACTCATCCATTGCATTAGATTAGTGGTGTTTTCCCATTTCCCTGTTTGTCGTTACACAGTGTTACTGCTATTGCAATAGCAGGCACACAAACACAGGTATCAGAAATGCAAAGAAGTGCAAACAAGTCCACAGTTTTTTTAATTAAAGAAAAATTTTTTTAAGTAACCTCTATGTCCAACGTGGGGCTCGAACTCATCACCCAGAGATCAAGAGTCGCATGCTCTACTGACTAAGCCAGCCGGGCACCCCAACAAGTCCCCAGTTTTGTATTCTTGCAGAAGTTCCGGGTAGGAAAGCTTTACTTGCACACATCCACCCAGACCTCCGGACACACGTCCAAACAACATAGGCTCAGACACACTTCTGCTTTCGCACATTTATTTATTTATTTTAAATATTTTATTTATTTATTTGACAGAGAGAGAGAGAGATCAGCAGAGAGCCCAAATGTGGGGCTCTTGCTTTCGCACATTTAAATGTATCACATCCCTATACTCAGACTCACACTCATCTTCACTGATACAGAGATTCATACACAAGACTCATTTGCACATGATTACAATTACACACTTGTAGACACACACACCCATACAGCAATTGCCCAAGCTCCAGTTATTCAAATGACCCAATTTTTTCCATATCCGCATGTAACATATGCTTTTTCCTTAATTGTTTCCTTTAAGTGACTAACATTTTTATTTAAATAAATTTGTTTCTAAAGGAAAGTGCTATAAATAGATGGTCTTCAGCTTTCCTGTTAGCTCTTGCCTCTTCTTTTGGCCACACCCAATCCTACCCATTACAAGTAGGGGTGGGGAGATCCTGGGCCACCACCTCCAGGAAGCTTTCCGACCAACGGCTTGCAACAGGCAGCTGCACAGGACCCAGCACTTAAATGGACCTCTTGCTTACATTAGTGCTTTACTGTAAGCATTTGGAAACTCTTAATAACTTTTTAACGAGAAATGTATTTTCATTTTGCACCAGGCCCTATAAATTCTGTAGTCTCTCCTGCCTATGACCACTGAATATCCCAGCTTCTGGGGGCTTCCCGAGGTAGCAGCTCCTCCCCTGGACTGTGCACTGAGTCAGGGAAGGTCACATCTTACACAGCCTCGGAGTCTAGGCAGATACGAGTTTCTTGTCTCCATTTACTGGCTGAGGAAGCTTGGGCCAGCCTGCCCTGACACCCACAGGACCTGGGACAAGAGTACCCATGGAGGCCTGCAGGCCACGTGTCTAAAATTCTTCAGTGTATAAATCAAGCTTCCAAACTGTCAAATAAAATACATTCTAACCTCCTACTTTAACAAATATACCTTCCTTATAACAAAGGGACAGATTATGTGTAAAGCTATGGTTTTTATATGTCCTCAAATTGGCAAAACATCCATGATGAGTGGATTAAATATCAATGATGAGTGGATTGTGCATGCTTAGATATCATATTGATGTGCCAGTGTTGTCTAAATGAATGATTTTAAATATTTTTTTTTAAGATTTTATTTATTTATTTGTCAGAGAGAGAGAGAGAGAGAGCGCAAGCTGGCAGAGTGACAGGCAGAGGCAGAGGGAGAAGCAGGCTCCCTGCTGAGCAAGGAATCCGATGTGGGACTTGATCCCAGGACCCTGGGATCATGACCTGAGCCAAAGGCAGCAGCTTAACCAACTAAGCCACCCAGGCGTCCCTAAATGAATGATTTTAAAAGACATACGTAACTGGGACGCCTGGGTGGCTCAGTCAGTTAAGCATCTGCCTTCAGCTCAGGTCATGATCAGGGGTCCTGGGATCAAGTCCCGAATCGGACTCCTAGCTCAACAGGGAGCCTGCTTCTCCCCCTACCTGTGTGTCCTCTCTCTCTCTCTTTCTCTCTCTCTCTCTCACACACACACACTGACAAATAAATAAACATCTTTAAAAAAAAAAAAAACATATGTGGGTCAAGGCTAGGATCTCATCAACATTCAGCTGGGGAAGGATCTGCTTCCAAGTGGTAAGCCAGGATTCAATTCTTTATGGGCTGGTCAACTCCAGAGCCTCAGTTCTTTTCTGGCTGTTGGCTAGAGGTCGCCCTTAGCTTTTTATTTGTTTGTTTGTTTGTTTGTTTACTTACTTATCATGTGGGCTCTCTATATTATGGCTTACTTCATCAAAACTAGCAAGGAAAGCATCAATACGGGACAATCTGCAAGCAAGACAGTGGTCACATCCGAGATAATCACAGATGTGAAATCCCATCATGGTTGCTGTATTCTCTGGGTTAAAAGCAAGTCACATAAAAACAAAAACAAAAACAAAAAAAGCAAGTTACAGGTCCCATCCACATTCCAGGGGAGAAGACGACACAGGAGTATGAATTCCAGAAGCTGAGAATTATGTGAGACAGTTTAGAATCTGCTCCCTACAGAGGCTGTGTGCAGTTTTTACAAAAATCGCACTCGTGTGTGTATACCTCTGGAACCACAAAATGGGACACAAAAGCAGCCCGAGTTCCTTCTGCATTTCTGCTGTCAGAGAGGAGGGATCTTAAAGTTAATTCATTTGTCTTTGCTCTTGTCTAAGTGCTTGCAACTCTCAATTATCCCTGCACTAGAGGAAGAACTGTAATGCCGATCTCCAATTTGGCAGCTGCACAACCCATGACACCGTGTTCAGACACAACTGTTATTTTGAGGTCATGACCTAAGAGATGTGGAGAAGCTTTTCCCCAGGGCCTGAACGGTGTTCATCGGGAGAGTGGATGTTTAGGATCACAAAGTAGTTCTGGGAGAGCTCTGCATGCCAGAGTTTGAGTGACAGAAGCACCACAGGTTTTTAATAAATTCTTCCTTTGAGTGTATATGTTTGTGAGACTCACAGCTGCTTGAGCATCCTCACAATATGGCGGCTATTTCCCCCAGGAGGGGTGATCCGAGAGAGAGAGAAAAAGAGAGAGAGAGAGAACGGGAAGCCACAACGCCTTTTATGAACCAGTCTTGGAGTTCACACACCACCATGTCTGCGATATCATTCTGGTTCAGACCCAGGTCAATCCTACTCAAGTGGGAGCATCCCACACAAAAGTATTGTAGTAGCAGAGTTCTAAAATCATGCCCACGCTTCCTACCCCCTGGCATACATGTGCTGTGGAATTTCTTCCCCTTGAGTGTGAGTGGGACCTATGAATACAGTGGGTGTCATTCGTGATTATGTTGGGGTACAGGGCACAAGAGATTTTTGCAGAAGTAATTAAGGTCCCTAATCAGTGGATTTTGAGTTCATTAGAGGGGAAATACCATGAGGGTGGTGCTGACCTAATCAGGTGAGGCCTTCAAAGAGATCAGACTGATTCTGGAAGAAACAAACAGCTATGTTTGAACTTCCTATGAGGGAGGCCATGTGGCCAGGCTTTAAAAAGAGTCGCCGGGAGCTGAGGGCGTTGCCCTGTGGATAACTAGCAGGAAAACAGGGCCCTCCATCCCTCAGCCAGAAGGAAAGGAGCTTTGCCAACCACTCATGTACTTTGAAGAGATCTCTGAGACTCAGAGGAGATCACAGTTCCCACTGACACCTTGATTTCGGCCTTGGGAGACCCTGAGAATAAACAAGTGTTGTTTTAAGTTGCTCAATTTATGTCAGTTTGTTACAAAGCAGTAGAGAACTGATATCAGTGTGACTATCAGGAGGCAAGAATTATTGGTGACTGTCCTGGGGACCGACTTCCAAAGCTCGATATTGTTAGACCTTTGAATTTTTGCCTGTCTTGTTGGTGTCCATCCATTTTTCTTCCCTCTCTTCCCTATGCACAACCTTCTTTACACTTCGCTCAGTCACTCACCTACTCCTGTCTTGATTCGTTCATTCCACAAACAATTCCAGGTCCCCTACTCTGTTCACACCCAGAACAGGTTGATGGGGACGCAGAAGTGAGTCGTGTGTGTTCCCTGACCTCCAGGAGCTCGGGTTTGGAGCTGGAAGCATTCTGTGGTCTTCCTCAGCCCCCTTAAGATTCCTCCCAACATAACTCACATGCGGTTCAGACCCCAGGACCTTCCAGAGACCCGTTCAGCACATTGTTCCACCCCCAAACCATAAATTCAGTCCCAACACATCATGTACAACAGATTTTGCTCAAATTCCAAGTTGAGACCAAGGGCAGTATTATATTACATATTAGAAGCCAAATGTTACCAAACTTCTATATTAAACTTCTCTCTCTTCTAGCTCTATTATTTGTGAAATCTTTTCCCACTCCACCGCAACTAAACATCTTACTTATTCAGGGAGGTTCTATTTTATTTTCATATCCCCTTTGGCAAAACAGAAGCCTTGTGAGAAACCAAACCAATGTGGAGGTGCGTGGATAAGGGGGTTTGCCTCCATGGTTCTGCAGGCAGCTCCACCCCTGTGACCTTGAATGAGGTACTTGTCCCAGTTTCCTGGCCTGCATTCTGCCAAAGGCCCTAAGGGAAGAACAGCAACTCCCAGGGGACCCCAGCTAGGCTTTTGAAATTCTCGGAAGAAGGCGTTAGGTAAACAGCAAATCTGGGTAATGCTGTCTGAGGGCCTTCAGGGTGAGGGCATTGGAGCGTAATGTCAAAGGCCCTCTGGACTGCGTCAAGCATCTACTTCCAGAAAACACTGCAGCCGCCCCAGCCAGAGCCCCTCAGGGTCCCTCTGGGTTTGAGGCTGAGCTGCTTGCTGGGTATCCCACCAGTATTCTAGAACCCTGTCCCCGCCCCGCTGGGTGACAGGCATCATCACCCTCTTGTCTCTTGAAGAGGGATCTGTCTTCACTCACTCCCACACAATCTCATCCAGTCTTGTGGCTTTTAATACCATCAACTTGATGACTCATCAGTCTCCTGCCCTGCCTCCTCCCCTGAGTCCCAGACTCATTATCCAGCCGCTAACCAATATGTCCACTGGGATGTCTAATGGGCAGAGCACACTTCCTGGGTCCAAAGTGGAATTCCATTTCCTCCTCCTCTCTCCCCAGCTTCCCCCTCCTGAAACCTACTTATCCCCATCCCCCCATCTCAATAAACGGTTCCGTCACCATCCCCCCAGCTGCCGGATTCAGAAACCAAGGAGTTATCCTTGATTCTTCTTTTTCTCCCACCACTCAACCGCAATTCATGAGCAAGTTTTGTCAGCTCTCCTTTCAAAATGCTTCCCCATTCTGTTTGTTTCCAGGTCACCATCCTCTTAGTCCTCCACAATAAGCCACCTGCTTCCTCTCTTGCCACTCAAAGGTCTATTCTCTATATAGCAACCTGAGAAAATATTATTCCCCTACTTAAACCCTCCAAGACTTTACTCGGCCCAGCAAGACCCAGTGTGATCTGGCCCCGTCTGCATCTTGAACTTCACCTCTGACCACTCTCCTTTGTATTCTGCTCTAGCCACATGGGTATTCTCTCTGTTCCCTAAACACACCAAGCTGGACCCAACCTCAGGGCCTTTGCATATACTGTTCCCTCTGCCTGGAATCCTCTCCTCCCTACCATGTATTTGTGTACCTCACTCCTTCTTGCCATCCAGACTTAGTCCACAGGTCACTTCCTTAAAGACCCTGTCTCTGTCTGAAGTTGACCCACCCACCTTCACCTCCCCCACTAGCCACTGCCTAGTATCTCATATTTCCTCCACAATTCCTATTACTATCTAATTATCTTACCTTTGTTTGTTTGCCTACTTATTTGTTTAGACTGTCTTCCCCATTAGAGTTTCAGCTCTGGGAAGGCTGTCTGGTTCATTGTTCTATCCTTAGCTCCTCCACCAATGGAGGACCTGCTCAGGAAACATGTCTCAGATTTACTCATTCATTGAGTCAGCACATATACATTGAGTGCTTACTGCTTAATGCATAACCATAGATAACCAAGGATAACCAAGATGTCTGGCATCAGTGGGCTGATTCCATTTCAGGCTGCTCCATTACCCAGCTCTGGCCCTCCTGGTCAGAGACTGTTTCCTCATCCATAAGATGGGAATGACAGTGCCTATTTGGCATGATTGCTATGAGAATTAACTTGTAAAAGGCTACCAGGCAGCCTGGCACATAGTAGGTACTCATTAAATGAGTACTTTTCATCCATGACCAAGGGTGAACTTGTCTGCCAGAGAACTTGGGCATAGGCCCGGTTGGGGGGGGGCTATGAGACCCCCAAGAAACAGCCGGTTGCTCATGCGGGAGGGAGATCATTGTGGGCAAGGGGACACTAAGGTCAACTGCTGACCCCCTTGGACACAGGAACAAGGGAGAAAGGACTATGAATGAGCCAGGGCAGCTTCTTGAAATAACAGAGAGTGAGAACATCCTCCAGGACACTGAATGTCTCCCTGGGGGCCTCTTGGCACCAGCCTCCTTGACTCCCCAGTCTGGCCAAGGAATATTTCCAGTTCTTAGAGCCCTGCTTCCCACCCAGCCCACCTAAGGGTGGGCCAGCTGGGGCAGAGAGATGTCTGGCAGGGAGTAAAAGATACCGGGCTTCTGGGCAAGGTTTGAAAATAGAAGTTGTCCTTCCACTCAGTAGAAAGCTGAGCAGCTGCCAAAGGCATGAGAATGCTTTTTTTTTTTTTTTTAAAGCTTTGTTTATTTTTTTAAAAAGTAATCTCTATACCCAACGTAGGAATTGAACTCAGAACCCGAGATCAAGAGTCAGATACTTGCAGGGTTTGCTCCGGCGGGGCTCAGCGTCGAGGCAGTAGCCTGTGGCCTCGTGTCCCCCTCCCGCCTCGCCTGTCCCCCACCCCCTGTCCAGGTACCTAGCGCATCCCAGCGCAGAGGTTTAAATACCCTTTGGGGGTCGCTGGTCCGCCTCGGGGACCGGGCGGTCGGGCCCTGCCCACCCAGCCCCTGGGGTCGCCGCACCACCCACGGTCTTCCCGCGGCGGTCCGGAGGGGGCTACCCAGAGGCCAGTCTGGCAGTGCTCTTAGACGTGTGCCTGGCGTCCTCCGTGTGTGTGGGGTGGGGGCAGGCGGGAACCCCGTGGGAGCCTGAAGGGTTAAAAAAAAAAGAGATACTCTACCGACATACCAGCTTGGCACCCTGGAGGGTACTCTTTACACACTGATGTGAGTGATCACTCAAAATTTTGAAAGGACTGTATAACATATACATATGTTTGCTCATGTACACTTCCACTATCTCTGGAAGAACGCATAAGAAAATTAGTGATAGCAGCTCTCTCTTGGAGCAGAAATGAGCGGTCAGGGCACAGGATGGAAGGAAAACTTCACACTAAATACCCCTTCGTAGGCATTTTGGACGTCAAATCCCTTGAATGTAATACTTTTTCAGAATCCTTAAAATTTGCAAAGAAAAATGCAGTTGCCACCCATGTTGGGGAATTGCTTTACCCCTCCTCTCTCACCCAAGGGATTTGAGAGAGTGCATACTTCCAGAATGATCTATCTAGAAAGTAAAACTGGCTTATCGTTCCTCTTTCTGTCACTCCTCTGGTTAAAGCCCTTTAATGACGCACAGCTGAGCATGTCTATAACCTTAAAAAAAAAAGTATTTGTTGAATGAATGAGTAAATAAATGAACAAATCACCTTTCATCTCTTAATTTTTATGTATTGCTATGGAAAAAATCCATGTTAAGTGAAAAGAGAATATTGCAGAATATTAAGTCAAGAGTGATCCCATTTTTGAAAAATAAGATAATTACACATACATAAAATTATATTACATATTAGTATACTCATGTATATATTCATATATTAGCATAAACATGCACATGATTATCGGTATAGAAAAAGAAAAAAATCTAGAAAGACCCCATACTTGCTCATTCTATATCTTGATCTTAGTGATAATTACGTGAGCATAAATGTAGGTAAAAATCCGTTATCTATACCTAACAATTAGACATTTTCCTGTATAGTTATAGTTCAGTTTTTAAAAGGAAAAAAGATACATTCCCAAATATTATTAGATGCCATCTTCTGGGCCAGTTGGGATGATGGGGGGGGGGTTCCGATTTCCAATGGATAGCTGAATATTTTACAACAAGTATGAATCCTTTTAAAAGCCATACCTTTTAACTCATATTTTATTTCAGATTCTTTAGCTTAGCATGCAAAGCCTTCTACTTCCACTGCCTCCATCCTTCATTACAACCACATCAAACTATTCACCTTCCCAAAAGTGTCATGCTCTTTCTTACCTCCAGATCTTTACCTTTGCTGTCATCTTTTCCTGAGTCACCCTCTCCTACCTGTTTGTCTCCTCCCACCTACTTAACCTTTTCTAGTCATTTAAGTCTCAACTGAAATGTCACCTCCTTCCTTCAGGAAGCCTCCCTTGACCTCCCCACACTGGGTCAAATGCTCTAGAAACAGCTCAGAGTTGACTCTATTGTGACACCTTACTCACTTGTCCATGTCACCATCCACCTGTGAGCCTCCTCAGGCAGAGATTAGAGCAATGGGGCCACAAGCCACAGACCGTCTGGAGCCACACGCTGGAAGAGGTAGGGAAGGATCACACCCTAGAACCTGCAGTCTCCCTCCTACCTTGATTTCAGCCCGACGACACCGATTTCAGACTTCCAGCTTCCAGAAGAATAAGAGAGTAAATTTCTGTTGTTTTAAGCCACCCAGGCTGAGGAAATTTGTTACAACAGCCTTAGGAAAGGAATATGTTTGATACCTAAGAAAACAGTTTGGCAGAACCAAATTATAAAGGTGGTTACGTGCATAATGACGAGCCAGCAACTTTGCTTTGAGATAAACCCTGAAGAAACATTTGTTCACATCCACCAGAAGACACATGTAAGAACGTTCCTTGCAGTGTTGTTTATACTGACAAAACCTGGGGACAGGTTAAATGCTCACGCACAGAAGAATGGAACCACCGTGGCATATCCACATCACGGAAGAGTACATAGCCAGGAAATGAACATACTGCAGCTGTTTGTGACAACAAGCAAAAATTTCACCAACCTAACGCTAAGTGGAAGAAGGAAGTCATGCAAAAAAAATATGAACGGTATGACTTTGTTTACATAAAGGTCAAAAACAGGTAGAACTAAATAATACATTGTTTTGGTGTTTGACTATAAAGAAAAGAGGGAAATAATTAAAGCAAATTTCCAGACAGTGGTTATTGGAGGGAAGGAAGGGTCTGCGGTGAAGGTGGGGGAACACACCAGAGGCTTCTGGGTAAGGTAACCATGTATTTTGTTGCCTACCTGGCATACTTTGGGGGATGAAAAGGAGGATGCTAGTTATAATTATGGCAGAAAACAAGTACAAACCCAAACTGCCCAAACAAACCAGAACATAAAATCACCCTACTTCTGAGACACATAAGATTTTCTTTCCTGGCCTGGTTGGTGTGGCTATGAGTATTTGTTTTATTAATGCTTTCCAGACTGGACAAATACATTTTCTATTTATGACATATTTCAGAATCATTTTTTTTCCAACCACAGGAATGAATAAGGTGGGTTCCAGAATTCAGTTTTTAGTCGCAACTCCAGATACAGACGCAGACTCTTGACTAAATTCACCAGAAAGGGAATTAATCACAGGGAGAGCGCTGAGCTCACACAATTGCCAGGGAGCCTGGAGAAAGAG
Organism: Nasua narica; assembly: GCA_028533885.1. NCBI lineage: Eukaryota > Metazoa > Chordata > Mammalia > Carnivora > Procyonidae > Nasua > Nasua narica. Next base: position 6,762,567 of record CM052808.1, on the reverse strand, counting down.
GTCAGAAAATAGGCACAAACAGAAGGCAGGCACACAGCAGGGCCCACGGCCAGAAACTTGCCCGGACCAGGCTGCAGAGGACAGACAGCTCCTCCCACTGTGGCTGGGGCTGCCCACCCAGCCAGGCTGGGCCAAGGGGCGCTCCTGCCAACCTCCCTGCTATTACGGTCCCCAGAGCCCAGATGGTGTTGCTGCTTCTACACACCCCTAGATTTCGCCTTGTCCCTGCTGCTTTGCCGACTCCACGGTCAAACCCCTCCATGGGTACGTCGAACCAGCTGCCAGGGATGCTGAGACAGTGAGTACTGGCCAACTTCTTTGTGAGCAGGCGCTGCCTGCTCCCAGGAGAGCGATACCTGAGGAAGTCCCAAATTCAGGATGAGGGGGCGAAGGCTCAGCAGCTGAAAAATGGAATGCCCACGATGTTTGCGAGGTGCACCAGAGACAAAGGACAGACGCCAGGATGGAGCCAAAAGGATCTAGAGGGTCTTAAAGGTGGCCAAGTTCTAGAATTTTAGAATTCCCCTCACTAGCAGGGCTCAGGTTAAGACTTAGAGTAAGGTCTCTGCAGTTAACACTTGAGTCGGTGTTAGGTTTATGGTTAAGAGAAGTGGCCGGATGTATTGAAAAACTGATTAACCAATCTGCCACCACCCCACTTCTCTGGACCCTGTTTCTAGACCAACTGGATCACTGATTGGATCAGACATGGTCACCTGATCCAAAGCCAGTCAATGCATTGGCTGGTCAGTAACCAATTAGAGACTCTGTCTCTAGCGGTGGTCCCAAAGTTCTGCAATGGGCGCTATGCCTGTTGTCGTTGTTCTGTTTTTACATGACAGCCTTAAGTGAAAAGAAATACGTAACAGATCCAATTATTAAGTAGCTAGCGCCAAACAACTTAGTAAGTCTTTATGGCCTAATAACTTAGACTTTGAAAAGATAAATTGAAAGAAAAAAAATTTATTTCATTTTTAAATAACCACAATTGCTGTCTAATGGGATGGATGTGCCTGTTGGGGCATTGCACGAACTCGCAAACCTTGGAAGCAGATAGGGCTACACCTTCTTTCCTGTTCCAGGTTAATTTTCAAGTAGTAATTGCTTCTTATTACAACAGCCACAGAAAATCCACCTTGCGAGGATATGACATCATGGAAAGGAATGTCATGCAATCTAACACCGAAACTAGTTTGAGCTACCTTGAGTTCAAGAGGCATCAGAGAGATGTCAACTATCACTGTATTTGCCTTGAAAATGTAAAATACGACGTGGTGCCCCTGTGAGCTTGCTCTGGAGCCCCTGGATGCGTAGGCACACAATTTGAAATTGCTGCTCTAAAGCATAAACTAAGAAAGGCAGGAGCTGGTCAAATCAGAGTAAGGTCAGATGTTTTCATGCTGACAAATAATCAGAGAAAACTTATTTGTAAAGAGAAGAGGGAGAATAGAGACAAGCCAATAGGCCACGAAAGGAGCAAAAAAGAAAGGGCAGTCACCTGAGGGCAGTACTGCCTGCTGTTGGATTCCCTGATCTCTCCCTAGCATTCACGTCTGACCTTGAGCTCCTGATCTCCTGATCTCCTCCCACCATCTTTCTCGGACTCAGGGAGTGGTGGCAGCTCCATCCTCTCATTGCTCAGGCCAAAATTTGGGATCATCCCGACTCCTTGTCCTCTTTGGATCATCCTTAACTTGCTTATACTCTCTCATCCCACACCCAATCCAATCCCTTAGCAAATCCTGTTGTCATTTGCCTTCAACATATACCCAGAATCTGGCCACTTCTCCCTATCTCTATGCCATTGATCCAACCACCGTCACCTCTCATCTGGAAAGGCTGTGACCGCCTCACTGCTTCTACCTGGTCTAGTCTCAGCCCAGCAGCCAGAGGGATCCTCTTTCTTTAATATTACAAACATTTTTTAAATTTCCTGTTTCTTCATTATTGTATAGGTTAATTTTACAATCTATTTCATAACATATATGCCTTTATTTTACTATTAAAGTAATACATTTTAAAAGTTAACAATAGAGGGGCGCCTGGGTGGCTCAGTTGGTTAAGCAGCTGCCTTCAGCTCAGGTTGTGATCTCTGGGTCCTGGGATTGGGCCCCACATCATGCCCCCTGCTCAGCAGAGAGCCTGTTTCTCCCTCTCCCTCTGCCTGCTGCTCTGCCTACTTGTGCTCTTTCTCTATCTCTCTCAAATAAATAAATAAATAAATAAGAAAGATCTTTTAAAAAGTTGACAAGCGAAAAATTAATGTATAAAGTATATATATATATATAATATATGCTTGGCATCAGATGTATATATTTATCTCAATATAAGGTTTATATATATTACCTATAATCAATATTGTTTACTTGATATTTGGGAGGTTTTGGGGTTTTTTTTGTTTTAAATTTAAATTAAATTAATCAACTTATAAGGTATTATTAGTTTCAGAGGTAGAGTTTAGTGATTCATCAGTCTTATATAATCTTATATAAGTCTTATATGATACCCAGTGCTCATTACATTACATGCCTTCCTTAACTCCCATTACCAAGTTACCTTATCCCCCAACCCTCCCCTTCAGCATCCCTCAGTTGTTGTTTTTTTTTTTTTAATATATTTCTTTGTCAGAGAGAAAGAGAGAGTACAAGCAGGGGGAAGCGGCAGGCAGAGGGAGAAGCAGGCTCCCCGCTGAGCAAGGAGCCCAATGTGGGACTCGATCCCAGGACCCTGGGATCAGGACCTGAGCCGAAGGCAGACACTTAACCGACAGCCACCCAGGCATCCCACTCAGTTTGTTTCTTATGACTGAGTCTCTTACGGTTTGACTCCCTCTTACGGTTTGTTTCATCTTGTTTTACTTTTCCCTCCCTTCCCCTATGATCCTTTGCTTTGCTTCTTAAATCCCACACATCATATGAGATCATATGATAATTGTCTTTCTCTGATTGACTTATTTCACTTAGTATAATACCCTCTAGTTCCATCCACAAGTTGCAAATGGCAAGATTTCATTTTTTTGATGGCTGAGTAATATTCCATTATGTATATATACTGTATCTTCTTTATCCATTCATCTGTCAATGGACATCCGGACTCTTCCCATATAGTTGGCTATTGTGGACATTACTGCTATAAACATTGGGGTGCAGGTACCCCTTCAGATCACTACATTTGTATCTTTGGGGTAAATTCCTAGTAGTGCAATTGCTTAGTTATAGGGTACCTCTATTTTCAACTTTTCGAGGAACCTCCATATTGTTTTCCAGAGTGGCTGTACCAGCTTGCATTCCCACAACAGTGTAAGAGGGTTCCCCTTCCTCCATATCCTCACCAACATCTGTCATTTCCTGACTTGTTAATTTTAACCATTCTGACTAGTGTGAGGTGGTATAACATTGTGGTTTTAATTTGTATTTCTCTGATGCCAAGTGATGTGGAGCATTTTTTCATGTGTCTATTGGCCATTTGTATGTCTTTGGAGAAATGTCTGTTCATGTCTTCTACCCATTTCTTGATTGGGTTATTTGTTCCTTGGGTGTTGAGTTTGATAAATTCTTTTTTTTTTTTAAGATTTTATTTATTTATTTGAGATAGAGACAGTGAGAGGGAGCATGAGAGGGGAGAATGTCAGAGAGAGAAGCAGACTCCCCATGGAGCTAGGAGCCTGATGTGGGACTCGATCCCGGGACTCCAGGATCATGACCTGAGCCGAACGCAGTTGCTTAACCAACTGAGCCACCCAGGTGCCCAATACATTCTTTATAGATTTTGGATACTAGCCCTTTATCTGATAAGACTTGTGCAAATATCTTCTCTCATCCTATTGGTTGTCTTTTGGTTTTGTCAACTGTTTCCTTTTGCTTTGTAAAAGCTTTTTATCTTGGTGAAGTTCCAATGGTTCACTTTTTGCCTTTGTTTCCCTTGCCTTTGGAAACATGTCTAGCAAGAAGTTTCTGTGGCCGAGGTCACAGGGGTTTCTCTCTGTGTTCTCCTTTAGGATTTTGATGGATTCCTGTCTCACGTTTGGTCTTTCAGCCATTTTGAGTCTATTTTTGTGTATGGTGTAAGAAAATGATCCAGTTTCATTCTTCTGCATGTGGCTGCCCAATTTTTCCAACATCATTTGTTGAAGAGACTATCTTTTTTCCGTTGGATATTCTTTCCTGCCTTGTCAAAGATTAGTTGACCGTAGAGTTGAGGGTCCATTTCTGGGTTCTCTATTCTCTTCCATTGATCTGTGTGTGTTTTTCTGCCAGTACTATACTGTCTTGATGATTACAGCCTTGTGATAGGGCTTGAAGTCCAGAATTGTGATTCCACCAGCTTTGGTTTTCTTTTACAACATGCCCTTTGGCTATTCAGGGTCTTTTCTGGTTCATATAAATTTTAGGATTACTTACTCCCTCTGTGAAAATAAGTTGTTGGTATTTTGATAGGGAATGCATTGAATGTATAGATTGCTGTAGGTAGCATCAACATTTTAACAATATTTGTTCTTCTAATCCACGGGCAAAGAAAGTTTTCCATTTCTTTGTGTCTTCCTCAATTTCTTTCATGAGAGTTCTGTAGTTTTCTGAGTAGAGATCCTTTGCCTCTTTGGTTAGGTTTATTCCTAGGTATCTTGTGGGTTTTGGTGTCATTGTAAATGGGATCAACTCCTAAATTTCTCTTTTTTCTGTCTCATTGTTAGTATACAGAAATGCAACTGATTTCTGGGCATTGATTATATCCTGCCACTTAGTTGAATTTCTGTATGAGTTCTAGCAATTTTGTGGTAGAGTCTTTTGGGTTTTCCACACAGAATATCATGTTATCTGTGAAGAGTAAGAGTTTGACTTATTCTTTACCAATTCAGATGCTTTTTATTTCTTTTTGTTGTCTGATTGCTGAGGCTAAGAATTCTAGTACAATGTTGAATAGCAGTGGTGGTAGTGGACATCCCTGCTGTGTTCCTGACCTTAGGGGGAAAGCTCTCAGTTCTTTCTCATTGAGAATGATATTTGCTATGGGCTTTTTATATACAGCTTTTATGATATTGATGTATGTTTCCTTTATCCCTACACTGTGAAGAGTTTTAACAAAGAAAAGATGCTGTACTTTGTCAAATGCTTTTTCTGCATCTATTGAGAGGATCATATGGTTCTTATCCTTTCTTTTATTTATGTAGTGTATCACATTGATTTATTTGCAGATGTTCAACCACCCTTGAAGCCCAGGAATAAATCCCACTTGGTCATGGTAAATAATCCTTTTAATGTACTGCTGGATCCTATTGGTTAGTATCTTGGTGAGTATTTTGGCAGCCATGTTCATCAGGAATATTGGTCTATAATTCTCCTTTTCTGGTTTGGGGATCAAGGTAATGCTGGCCTAATAGAAAGAGTTGGGAAGTTATCCTTCCATTTCGATTTTTTGAAATAGCTTCAGGAGTGTAGGTATTAATTCTTCTTTAAATGTTCAGTACAGGGGTCCTGGGTGGCTCAGTCATTAAGCATCTGCCTTCGGATCAGGTCATGATCCCAGAGTCCTGGGATTGAGCCCTGTGTCAGGCTCCCTGCTCAGTGGGGAGTCTGCTTCCCCCTCTCCCGCTCCCCCTGCTTGTGTTCGCTCTCTCTCTCTCTCTCTGTCAAATAAATAAATAAATAAAATCTAAAATAATAATAATAATAACCTATCATAATCATGATAATAATAAAATATGAAAAAAGTCTTTATTTTTTTTAAAAAAAGTAAATGTTCAGTAGAGTTCCCTTGAGAAGTCATCCAGCCCTGGACTCTTGTTTCTTAGGAGATTTTTTATTATTGCTTTAATTTCCTTTCTGGTTGTGGGTCTGTTCATGTTTTCTATTTCTTCCTGGTTCAGTTTTGGTAGTTTATACATCTCTAGGAATGAATCCATTTATTCCAGCTTGCCTAATTTGATGGCATATAGTTGCTCATAATATATTCTTATAATTGCTTGTATTTCTTTGGTGTTGGTTGTGATCTCTCCTCTTTCATTCATGATTTTATTTATTTGGGTCCTTCATCTTTTCTTTTTGGTAAGTCTGGCCAGGGTTTTAGCAATCTTATTAATTCTTTCAGAGAACCAGCTCCTAGTTTCATTGATCTGTTCTACTGTTCTTTTGGTTTCTATTTCATTGATTTTTGCTCTAATCTTTATTAATTCTCTTCTCATGCTGGGTTTAGGCATTATTTGCTGGTCTTTCTCCAGCTCCTTTAAGTATAGGGTGGGGTTGTGTATTTGAGACCCTTTCTTGCTTCTCGAGAAAGACTTGTTTTACTATATACTTCCCTCTTAGGACAACCTTTGATGCACCTCAAAGGTTTGGAATGGTTGTGTTTTCATTTTCATTTGTTTCCATGAATTTTTAAAATTCTTCTTGAATTTCCTGGTTGACACATTCATTCTTTAGTGGGATGCTCTTTAACCTCCATGTATTTGAGTTCTTTCTAAATTTCCTCTTGTGATTGAGTTCAAGTTTCAAAACACTGGTCTAGAATGTGCAGGGAATGATCCTAATATTTTGGTATCGGTTGAGACCTGATTTATGAGCCAGCATGTGCTCTATTCTGGAGAATGTTTCATGTGCTCTTGAGAAGGATATGTATTCCATTGCTTTAGGATGGAATGCTCAATATATCTGTGAAGTCCATCTGGTGTGTTATTCAAAGCCCTTGTTTCCTTGTTGATCTTCTGCTTTGATAATCTGTCCATTTCAGTGAGGGGGGTATTTAAAGTACCCTACTATTATTGTATTATTATCAATGTATTTCTTTATTTTTGTTATTAATTGGCTGCTCCCATTTTAGGGGCATAAATATTTACAGTTGTTACATTTTCTTATTAGATAGACCATTTAATTATGATATAGTGTCCTTCTCATCTCTTATTACAGTCTTTGGTTTAAAAACTAATTTGTCTGATATAAGGATTGCTACCTCAGCTTTCTTTTGATGTCCATTAGCATGATTAATGGCTTTCTACACCTCACTTTCAATCTGGAGGTGTCTTTGAATCTTAAATAAGTCTCTTGCAGACAGCATATCGATGGTTCTTGCTTTTTTATCCAATCTGATACCCTGTGTCTTTTAATTGGGGACATTTAGCCCACTTACATTTAGAGTAACTATTGAAAGATGAATTTAGTGCCATTGTATTACCTGTAAAGTCACTGTTTCTGCATATTGTCTTTTTTCCTTTCTGCTCTATGTTATTTTTGGGCTCTCTCTTCACTTAAAAGATACCCTTTAATATTTCTTGCAGGGCTAGTTTGGTGATCACAATTTTTTTTAGTTTGTTTTTGTCCTGGAAGCTTTTTATCTCCCCTACTATTTTGAATGACAGCCTTGCTGGATAAAGTATTCTTGGCTGTCTATTTTTCTCATTTAGCACCCTGAATATATCATGTCAGTCCTTTCTGGTCTGTCAGGTCTCTGTGGCTACATCTTCTGCCAGTCTAATGTTTCTACCCTTGTAGGTTATGGACCTCTTGTCCTGAGCTGATTTCAGAATTTTCTCTTTGTCTCTGAGATTTGCAAGCTTCACTATTATAGGTCAAGGTGTTAACCTATTTTTATTGATTTTGAGGAGGGTTCTCTATGCCTCCTGGACTTGAATGCCTGTTTCCTTCCCCAGATTCGGGAAGTTCTCTGTTATAATTTGCTCCAATATACCTTTTGCCATAGGGATCCTCTTAAAATATAAGTCAGTTCTAGGCTCTGAACCTTTTGGTGGCCCCCATCTTGCTCAGAGCCAAAGCCCTTAACATGGCCATGCAGGCCTGTAGGAGTTAGTCTCAAGCACCCCTCACAATAGCACCTGCTGCTCTGGCTCTCACTCACTACATTCCAGCCACCCCAGCCTCCTCACTGTTCTTCAGACATGTCAGGCACAGACCTGCCTCAGGGCCTTGGCACTGGCTGTTTTCACTGCCTAGAACAGTGTCCCCCAGATATCCTCATGGTTTTCTCTCTCACTTCCTTCAGTCTTGGCTCAAATGTCACTTTGCCAATGGATCCTTTGCTGATCCTGTGTATAAAACAGAAATAGCTCCCCCCTCCTCACAGCACTCCCCGACCACTCACTTTTAGAAGAGATCACTGAGTTGTAGGACCTGACAGACTCAAATGAACTCGTGTACAAAAAGTATATTTAAATAATTCATTTTTTAAAACAAATACTTATTGTGCAATCTATGTGCCAGAATTAAGCCAGGCATTGAGGGTAAATGGCTGCTTCATTTCAAAGGTGGCCATCTCAAATCACCCACAATCAGTGTATTGGACCATGTTCCCCAGGTAATTATACTCCTCTATTCAGGAGATACACTAGGAGGTGCTTAGAACTGCCTGGGAAACCTGAGTTAGATTGCCTGAGCAAGGCCCCAATCACCATTCTAGGCCTGAAACCTGCATTCACCCTGCCCTGCCCTGCCCTGCCCTGCCTGTCCAGCTGCCATTCAGGACTGTGGTAGTGGGGCTGGCCCAGGGAAGTGCTCAGCTCCTTTAGTCTGTAGGCTGACAGGGTAATCCCAGAGGTGGGCAGCTAGGGGCATGAGTAAGAATACAGTCCAGGCCATGGGTCCAACTCTATTTTTACTTGTAATATATTTAGACATATGGTATGTGGCCTCCATTTGTACTCCTAGTCCAATATTTCACACAGGATCTAGATTCTGGTATAGGAATGGCAAATAATGGCTGCCATGACTGTCCCTTCCCAGACCATGGCAGACATAAAAAATGGATCATAGCATCCCTTCTCCCTGAGATGTGGTCTCAGAACTCCTTTGCACAGAGTGCTCTGGGAAGCCACTACTAATCATCCATCAGCATGAGAGGGGCAAGGAAAGTTCGTTTCGTGTTCTAGCACTTTCTACATAGCAGTCCACTCTTTGCCCCCCAGTGTTTATCAAGAGGCCTCATTCTTGCCCAGAAATTTTTTTTTCTCCTGCAAAAAAGAAGGTGCTGTTGCTACATGTTTGTGGAAAGTAGATAAACACTCAAATGCTGTCTTTGGTAGTTCCTCTGAAGGTCCTGATGCTCTACGGAGAAAAGAAAAAAATGAATAAAATAATTTCCTGTTTGGGGATCAATTACTTCCATCAAGACCATTTTTTTAAGCCTACTCTTTCCTCTGGAGAGACTAATGTTTTGCATTAAGGCCCAACACAACACATTTTGACTCCCAAGATTTTTTGGCAGAACAGAAAATCCTGACAGCTCTTTTTGTTTGAATGGTTTATTTTCCTCTCTTTGTGGATCTGTTTCTTTGCCCTTTTTCTCTGTTTGTCTCATTCTCTGTCTCTTTCTAGTCTCTGCTCTGTATGTGTATTTGTCTCTGCCTGTCCCAGTCTCTCTGTCCCTCTCTTCCTCAGTGGACAGGGAGCCCATCTCTCTATGTGAATCTGTCACTTGGAGTATGTCTGAGTGTCTGTGTGTCTGGGTTTCTTTGTTTCCATCTCTGCACGTGGGTCTCTCTGCTCCCAATCTTCGTCTCTTTCTCTTTCACTCCATCCGGTCATGTCTGACTTTCACTGCATGAGTCTCTCTATCTCATTTTTTTAATCTCTTCCTGTGTTTATGTCTCTGTCTCTATGTGAATTTCTCTTTCTCTGTTAGTGTTTATCTCTCTCCATCGCCCTGCTTGGGTCTCCTCCCCCTCACTCTGTGAGACTCTCTCTTCCTCTCCCTCTGCCTCTCTTTGTCTTTCTGTCCATCTCTGTATGTTTGTGTCTCTCTCTCTGAGTGTCTCCATCTGTCAGTCTCTCTCTGCCTTTCAATCTTTCTCTTGCTGCTACCCCTCCTCCTCCCTTGCCTCCAATCTACCCATGTTTCTCTTTTTCCTTTTTCCTCCTCTAGAGCACTAAGGTTGAGTCCAGACGGCTAAACCGTGACTGTTAAGTGAAAAGTCACCCAGAGGTTTCCAGGCCACCAGATGTGCGGCATATTGAGACAGAGCAGCTGGGTAATTTAACAGTTTCCTTGTTTCCCCCTTCCCTGGAATGTCGGCCACCAGGGCGTCTCAGACAGCATGTCTATGTGAGGACATAACTTGTGTCTGCGCTGGAGTGTTCCCTCCTGAGATTCTGTGCAAAAGTCACTGTTCTCTCGAAAACCCCACGTGTGTTCTTTAATGTGATCGGATTCAGATCTCCTTTCCCCAAACCTCCTTTTTCCTTCTCCTGGAGAGTCTGGCTTAGAAGCCCAGTGCTATTTGTTGAAGCGTCCCAAAGATCTTCCACTGACGTTCTGTGATCTCCATCGTGATCTCATGAGTGAGGTGTTTGGGATGATAAAATAAAAAGAGGTAGTAAAGGTCTAAAGGAAGCCCTAGAGAAAGCTGGCAAGAAAACCCTTAAAGGGCACTGTGTTCTTCTTGACCCTATTTTACTGATGATGAAACTGACAGGCAAACTCTGGGGTCCAGAATCTCAACAGAACTAGTGCTCAAAAACAGAATGCTCAGCTCCCAGCATGCAACTCACCTCCCAGCACCACAGAGCAGCAAAACTGGGCCAGACCCACAGACGGGCAGTGTGATACAATGGGCACTGCCTCAGGCCTTTGCATCTGGCACATGGCCCTGAGCTCAAATCCTGGCTCTAGGACTTAGAAGCTATGTGGCTTTGGGCAAGCCTGTTTCCTCATTTGTAGAAGGGACATGATAATAGCATCTGCCTCAGAGGGATGTTGTGAAGATCCAGTGAAACAAAACATGGGAAGTTTCAGGGTGATAGGAAGTACTCAAATACGTATGTTGCTGTTGTTAATATTAGAATTAGTCTTCGTATAAAACTGAGGCCCAAGTTCATACAAACTAGTTACCCGCAGATCCAGACTCCACATTTCAATCCCCCAGCTCTCACGTCGGTGTATCTGCACCAAAAGAGTTTCCTGCTACCTTCTCCCGACCAAAAAGTACAAAAACATTTTTTGAGCACTTTCTCTGTCCCAGGCATGATCACAGCACCCTACACATGTTCACTTCATTTGATCCTCCCAACAACCCAGTGATGTAAGTCCCCTATCATCTCTACTTTATTAAGAAACTGAGGCTCAGAGAGCCTAAGAAACTTGTCCCAGGACACACAGCTGGTAGGTGACAGGAGCGGCTGGCACCAGAGTCCACCTTGTACTCCCCACACCTGTGGGGGTTGTGCCAAATTCTTATTAGAGATTTACTCCAAATCATGGTTACGTTCCTTTACTTTTCTCTTTCTTACCTTTTGCTTATATAAGCAACACATGAATACATTCTCAATGGAAAAAATCAGGGGCATTACTATAAATTCTGCGTTGATATTACCCCTAACTTCCGCTCTTAACCATTTGGTAAGAATCCTTCCAGACTTTTTCCTGTACATTTGCATGCATACTTATTGCTGCTTGTCACACCCTTTTTGCAGAGCTTCTAGAAAGCAGTAGTTGAGGTAGGCATCCTGAGATGGAAGGAAGGTACTGAGACCTGGAGATGGTCTCTCTTTCTGTTTTCTAGAAATCAGTTACCTTTACATACTCTGAAAGCTTCCGGCAGGTTGACTTGGCCAAGGTCCCAGTGATTTGGATGCATAATAACGTTTCTTTCGCTCTACAAGAGACAGAACCAGAGAAGAATGGGTTTATCTTGTTCATACAGCAGCCACTCCCCATATACGGTTCTGAGGCCTTGGATGTGGCTGGTCCAAACTGAGACTTGCTGTCAATGTAACATGCACACTGGATTTTGAAGCCTCATGCATTAAAAAAGAGGGTAAAATATTTCATGAATACTTTTCTTTATACTCTTTACATGTTGAAATATTTTAGATATATTGGGTTAAATAAAATATATTAGAGCTAATTTCACTTGTTCTTGGGGTAT